>WAAD01007709.1:267074-302125 GCA_013389945.1 Fregata magnificens
AGGAGGGTACAGGGGGAGACTCGGAAAGGGGTGGCAGTGGGGCTGGGGGTGGGGGCACCGTAATAGTTTTCATTGTGACTTCTAGAGAGTTGGTTTCTTTCCAGTTGTTCACATCTCAGCATGTGGAATTATTGTGCTTTCTCCCGATTTGCCACAGAATTGGCAGTAGACTGACATTGTTAGTCATTTGAATTGTATTTGGATCTGGGCTGATTTTTTTCTGCCTATTTATTTATTTCAAAACAATTTCTTTTATTTTCAAAGTATGCACAATATATTTTATAGTCTGTAAAATGCGGGGGGTGGGGGGGGGGCGGAAAAAGAGTGAGAGGATTGTGGCAAGACTGTCCCCCGAACCGTCCCGTTATTCCCCTCCCCGTACAATTTTTTTTTAGTTGCCTACTGAAGAAACCCCCTCCCTCCCCATAGGAGGGAGTGGCCTTTTAGTGATCAAGGTACGTTGGATTTTTTTTTTTTTTTTTCCAGTTTGTGTGATACTTTATTAATAGCATGGGGCAAGAGAGAGGATGTAGGGTGGGGATAGCAGGGGAGGAGGTGACGGCGGGTGGAGAGAGAGGAAAGAGTTATCCTCGAAGTACTGTACCTTGAAATAACTCAAGGGAAAAGAGTTGCTGCCTCACTTGAGTCGCTTTCAAAATCTTGCTGTGCGCTTTTACTTTTTGTTTTACTTCTATTTTTTTTAAGCTTTCCGGGGCGGGGGGGGTGGGGGGGGGAGAGAGAAAAAAAGAAACTGAGCCAAAAAAATTTTGAAGGCTTGATCTTGGCTTCTATACAAACAGATGTTGCCTGTCATTCCGTTGTTAAGCAGGCAGCAGATTGGAGCAAGCAGCAGCAGTTTAGGGGGAGCTGCAGCAGAACTGGAAAGTGGGAGATATATAGATATATAAATATCGTTTTTTTGTTGTTGTTGTTCTACAAATAAATATTTTTCCCCTGGAATTATCTCTAATTACGACATGTCTATTTTCAATTTTTTTAATTCAATTTTTTTTTTTAAGTGGGCAAAACAAATCCAAAACAAAATGGAAAAGCACTAGGAACTCTCACCCAAATTTTACCAAAGCAGCTATCTTTTGGGTTGTTTTTGAGAGCTTTTCAGTTTGCTTTTTTTGTTCTTTTTCACGTAGGCGAACATGTGTAGGAAAGGGGGTTCTATTGGAAATGCTTAAGGCATTCTCGGTAAGTGAATGTTTGCAATGAATTAGGTCAGGGATTCTGTTGTTTTTCTTGCTGCTAGCCCTGTTTCTGTTGGGTTTGCCCCGGAGTTCTTGCTGTACGTGGAATTGTGAAGGTTGAAGGCCTTTCTGTCTCCTTTCCAAGTTTTAGCAACATTGTAAGAACAAGAATCACGTTGTTTATACAGTAGAAGTTCTAACGAAGCACCGATATGGTCCATATCGTGGCTCTTTTGTGTTCTGCATGTGCTTGTGGGTTTAATTCCCCCGTTCTTTTTATGCTCGTTTTTTTATTTCCCACTTCGTTTTTAATTTCTGCTTTCTGATTTAATCGTAGTATGCTTGGGAGGAGAGAGAAAATAGCAAAACACGGGGAGTTTTGAGCCGAAAGAGTTAAAAGTTTCTTGGCACAAGAGCAGCAGTTTAGCAACAGATCAATTCATTTAAATGAAAGAAATCACAGACCAAGCCATCTGATTTTGAAATTTCACATCTTATGCTTCCACTTTAGAACAAAGCTTCTGTTTTTCTTTCCCCCTTATTAATTCACGCTGCTTTTGTATAAGACTGTCGGTTTTCATAGAAACTTTATGTTGTCTGTAGTCTCTCTTTTTCCCTTAAAATATGAAATACAGGGGTGTATTCGTCTTCTGCTAGTTGCAGTTAGTTCTGCTGTAAAGTCAGCCGTAAACCTCTGCGCATATAACAGCTGGTGTCAGAGCTGTTTTCAGCCTCGATTATTGTATGTTTGAAACAGCTTCCATTTTCTGGCTTGCAGGCTGTATAAACAGTCACCTATGTACTGTGAAAAACAGTCGTCGCCGGCCATTCTGACTGCCCTGCGTGCATTTCGTATGCGCGTAGGTCTGTCTGCACGGGTAACTCAAGGAACCGTGTCTGAGTGGGAATTTTCTTTACACAGATATGAAGTATATGTCCCTCCAACATCTGTATCAAGAAGTAGTTGTTCAGACTGACTCTGTGTGTGTCTGATGGAAGAGTTATATCATTCTATACTTTATAATGTATATTGAGCATAAGCCACCGTAATGCTTTTAATAGCTAGCTAAAGTCTGAAAAGGATGGCAAACAACTTTTTGTTGCTGTTTGTTTAAATGCATTTGAGCCTTGGTACCAGTCCCAATAATCTTCTTGCTACATCAAGTAAAATAAAATAAATCGACTCATATACAGAGAAGTTGGGGATTTTTAAAAATCTATTCCCACCTTCCTTTTACACAGTCTCTTTAAAAAAAGAATAAAATCAGTCGCTTACGATAAATGAGTGTGTTTGATGAAAGAATTCGCAGCCCCGTACTGAATTTTGATGGAAGCTTTTGCGCCGTGATGCCGAGTCTCTTCACGGTGGCATTGCGTCAAAAGAAAGGCCGTGATGTTTGGGCATGGGTGAACTCCTATCAGAGGGAAGCAGCAAAAGGGTGGGGTAGGAGTCGGTGTGCGGGGGGAATCCTTTTGTTAGGCTGCTCCCCAACCTCTGCTCCCCTGCACCCCCTGGAAGAAATCCTCAATGAGAGAGAATAGTCCTAAGCCGCAGAAAGTGGATTTAAAAAAATAGGTGGTGGGGGGGAGAAGTACCAACCTCCACCTCTGATGTGACTACGGTTGGTCGTAGATCTGGGCGTTTTTATTATTTCCTTCTCTTACACTAGATCCCAACTGTGTTGTAGGAAAACGCCAGGATTCTGAGCGTGAGTCCGTCCCCCCCAATATTGGAAATATTTCTGTGGGTGTCGTTGTGGTTACATCACAGCGCGCTCCTTCCTCATCTCCATTCTTGTGCAAAATTCAAATAATTCCCCCCCCTCCCCGATAGCAGCTGTGCATGGTTTTTTAAGTCGGTCTTTAACGTTGCGAAAGGAACAATAAAATGAAAGGCAAAACCGGCATCTTAAAACTTGGCAAGTGAAAGCAGCTTGGACTGGCAGCCAAGAATCCTGCTGTGGTGCAAAAAGAATAGCATCCACGAAGCCACCACAATCCGGGGTTTCTCTTCTTTTAACAATCGCATCGGCAGAGAGAAATAATTATTCCTTGTATCAGTGTTAAAAGAGTCAAAAAGCTTAAAATGCTTGCTTGGTGAACCTTCTCAAAAGCAGGTAACGATCCTCCTATTTGATTCTGTTTTATCAACCTTTAATTGGATAAGGATCTATATATGATAACTAATCAGTTTAAGAAGTTGATGCGTGTTACTAACTAGCAGGGAATGCATTTGCTGTTGGAACCACCACGTTGCTTTATTTTTCTTAATCGCTTTGGTGGTAATAGAATTGGCAAACTTCTTAAATGTTTGTGTTACAAGAAATGTTTTATTTCCACAGATTTAACTCGTTGTGTGGGGGAGGGCAGGAGTGGATTGATCCAAGGTGCAACATGGAAAATAATGTTCCAAAAAAAATTTTTAAAATTGAGATATCAGGAGGGGGGAGTAATTTCTCTCTTAGGACCTTGTCTGTTCCTTTTACTTCTAAAGCTGTAGCCTCCGGATATATAAAGGTAGAATCCATTTCTTGAAAATATGCCATGAAAATATCCATAAATATTTTGTCTTCCAGAATACGTTCCTTGAAGAGTTGGGCCTAGCAATATGGCAGCGCACATTCGATAAGAAATCTTGTAAAATTCTGCCACTGAGGTAATTTGGTTTCTCGTACATTCTCCAGTCAGTATCTTCCTTTTCCTTGTAATTTCTTAAAATTATTTAAAGTGCAGAAATCTATTGATACAGGTCTTTAAACCTAAGATAGAGTGTGTGTGTGTGTGTGTGTGTAGACATACATAAATATATATATATGTATATATATTTATAGGCCTAAATAGATTGGGGTTAAAACTGGGGGGAAGGGGTGCGGGAAAAGAATGGGAATTATTTAGCAGTCGTGTTTCTTATTTGTCTTATTTTCATGGCAGAAGTATGAAATGGCTGCAAACAGCTTTTTACTCAGGCACACAATGCATTCCATAATGATCGATTTTCCTGGGACAGGGCATTTATGCTTTGTGGTTTGCAAGAATACCACCCACAGACCAAACCCAATGTTATGTCTTTAGAGACTTTATTTCTACACGTTTCTTTCTTCCTTTGGCTATAAATCTATATAATGCCAGTCTTATACTGGGTTAATACTAACAAAAGTGTATTACTTTTTTGGCTGTCCCAGGTTCTAGTACCAAAGCCTTGTTGATCCTGTGATCAATGACATATTATAAAATTAATAGTGAAGCAAAGTATCCTTAGTATAAGGATATCACAATCCTTAGTATAAATAATATGATCCTTAACGTACAGGTTGAAACTTTTTATTTGTAATCTTAGCATTCTGGACAAATACAGTATAAAGAAGATGATTGATTTGTTTGCCTATCATGGATTTTCTGCCACGGCGTATATGTTCATCAGGTTTTCTAAAGGTACAATAGCTGCATGATTAATCAATGTAGGGAAATGTTTCAAAACCCAGATCTTGTATAATCTATGGCTCTCATTCAGTCTCCCTGAATACATTTGATAAAAGTGAAATTCATCTTTAAAAAAGCAGTGCTCATTCAAAAAAAAAAAAAAAAAATCCGTATCGTTCAAAAATCAAAACTATGTTCATTTGCTGCTGCCTTTATCAGTTCACTGTCTCAAAAACTGTCCATGAGTTTGTTTTCCAAAATGTATGAAAAGGAGTAGGCTGGTTGCTGGATACTTGTAATTTACAGCATACAGGTGCCACTAAATGAAATCCCTGTGCCACCGAGCTGCCTTTCCCCGGGACTCACAGGAATGCAGAAGTGGTCGACCAGATTTATAGTGGGGACCTGCCTGAGTGATTTATTTGGCATACATAGGTGCTTTTCTAGGGGTAGCTATTGCTGCTTTCTCTTTTTCGCTCTTTCCTTTTTTAACAACTGAAGCTATGGTGATGGATCCTAACACTCGTTCTTCCCTTTTGTTTTGTAAAAGCCAATCAGGTAGCAAGGGAGGAGGAGGTGGTTGGCCAGAACTGCGGCAGATCAGCCCTCGTTTAGGCAACTAAATAAAGGGCGTATTTTCTGTGTGGGTCAACACCTAACAGCTGCCCTCACAAGCATGCGATGGGCTCTTAGAAGGTCTGGCTCAGTTCTGTCTCTGAGAAGAGCTGCGATAATTCAGTAATAAAGAGCAGTTGCTGAAGTGTGTTGGGTGCCTGCAACTTCCATTCAGACCAGTCAGAATTGAGGACACATGTCCTATACCACAAGGAGGTATGTACAGGCCACCCAAATGTTACATCTTGGTTTCCTTCAAGGACTCGAACTATCCCAGTGGTTAGAAAATGAGATTGTGAGCTATTAAGGGGGGAAAAAAGTTTTAGAACTAGGAAAATCTAGTAAAAATGTAGCCTCCACATAGTATGTGTACTTCAGTGAGATCATTACTGTTTTCCTATCTCATATGAAAAAGAAGGAATTTCTTTGCCAGCAGGGACATGCAAATTACCTTACCTTTATATATATACGTTAATGTAAAGAATATTAGGGTCAAAAATTAATATAAAGAACATACTCTGTCTTATGCAGTATTGCATTATAGCATGAGAGCGACATGCAAAAGTCTGACGGAAAAATTCCTTGCAATTCTAAGAAATACTGGTACATGCAGCAGCAATCTTACTGACTCCTAATATTGTGCCTATTAGGCCCTGTTAGAAGGGTCAAAAGACAATTTGAATTTTAATCTTAGGTTGCCTGAAATAAATGAGCTTTGTAGTTGGAGGGCTTGGGTTATTTTTGGTAGGGTAACATTTGTTATATTCCGTTTGCAGTTTGGTTCCAAAGAAGTGCACAATACGTGTATTTGTGCATGATGTGACTCTGTTCTGTCTGCAGGACCACGTGCTCCCTGACCCATTGCCTTGACCGCTGCACAATTATTGCAGGGCTAGAGCTTGCTGAATTCTGGGTGCTCCTAAATTGCAATTTAGGATCCAACATAAAAGTTGTCCTGATTTTTCAAAGATGCTGAACCCCTGCAGCTCCTGTTCTTGGTATGAATTTTGGGTGCTGAAAACTTTGGAAAAGCTGGACACTTTTAAGGTAGGTATCGGAGTATAAGCGTAGGAAGCTAAATTTAGATGATCAATTTAGATAACCTTTGGACAGATGGCGAAAGTTTAACATCTCTATTGCTGGGTGGAACAGGAGCTTCTTGTAACCCAGCCCAAGCAGCAATTCCAATAAAGGAAAATTGTGTTTTAATTGCATGCTTACCAGGCTGGAAAGGTTGAAGTGATTTATTTTAAGAACCTACAGGAGAAGTGGGGGAACTTTCTAAAAGTATCCAGATAGCAAAATTATTTTCCAAGTGTTGACTGTTGCATTTTATAGAGAATAATATTAGCTTGCATTAGTATAGTTTATCTTCTGAAGAAAGAGAAGAGGTAGAAAGTGAAAATTTTGTGTCCCTTTAAGCAACAATTAATCTCACTGATTTTGTTCACCAGTCTATGTGGAGCTTACAGCCAGACTGCTTTTCAGCCTAATTCCCCACCAGTTGCCCACCCAATAAAATTTCATTAATGGGAAATGTTAGTTACGCAGGAAAGAAAACTTGGAAACTTCGGGGGAAGGAGGGGACGCTTCTTGCTCGCAGTGGCAGAACTTTGCTCCACGACTGTTTTTCAAGACTCATTAGAAAAATCTTAAAGAAGTTTTGTGTTTGTCTCTGTCGTTTTAGGAAGAAATGCAGTGAGACAGCAGAGAGCTGGAGTTAGGGGAAATTTCTAGGTTGTTTAGCAGAGTGAAAGGATTTTTTTTCTTTAAAAATAGAGTTAAAATAGAACCCCAGACCAGTAATGACTTCTCTGAAAGTTAAAACAACTCTTACGCAGTTGTTTCTTCTGTCTGTTTTAACCAGACTGCCAGAATGGAAACAAGACAACTTTTTGCGGGGTGGGGGTTTGCATGTGTATTGCAACTCTGTCTACATACAAAAACTTTGCTGTTTGGTAATTTGCTACAGTGTTAGCGATATACCTCCAATGTTGGCTGCTAATTCTTCCGTACCGTGTGTTCATCAGTAATTCTGTCCAGCAAAGTACTGCTTTATTTTGTTTATTTTAAAATTCATTTTATTTTGCTGATTTTTTTCAAAGGGTTACACGGGAGTGAAGGAAACTGTAGCAACAGAGCTAATGTTATAGCAAAGTCAACAAGCAACTCTCCCCCCCCCATCCTCCAAAGGAGGGGTTTTAAGGTGCTGAGGAGAATGAAGGCTGCTACTTACTAACAGCTCTGAAATTTCATTTGCAGAAATGGTTTTCCTCTTTAAAAACAAAATCAAAACCCAAGCCTAGCAAATTACAGAAGAGATCGCTGCCTGTTGCCACAAACCCGTAGATCCGAACTTGTGGTCATATTCCACACAAGCTTGTATCTATAGGTATGTGTCTGTCCGGCAAGTGCACAAAGTGTTGTGTTTATCCATTTAAACTGACAATGTTCAACTTTGCTGTTCGTACCTTTCGTCTAATGCCTTCTTCCCTCCTCCCTTCTTCTGTTTTAAGAAATATAAAATTAGAGCTGCAAATCTTGTTCTGCAGTTATCATATCAGTTTTCAGCTTTGGTTAGTATTAAAATACACTCATGCAAACCAGCAACCCATTTGTGCCTGAGTAAAATGGGATGGGGGAGTTATTTGACATCAGACTGAAGAAATTAAATCTCAGATACATTTATGCATAGGCCTGGCTATGGGACATGGTGGGGACTGTTCTTAGGTTGTTTAATTCTGAGGTTTTTGAGAAGCAGATAAAATTGTTTCATTTACAAAGTAATGAGGATCCACTCTTTCTTTGCTTAGTGGCGGCAATCTGTGAGAGCAATAGATGCTTCTGTTCGCCTTTATATCAAGTAACTTTAAATCAGTGGATATACTGCAGGCTTGCAGCTCTGCAGCAGAGGAGGGTATTGGCCCTCCAACTCCTATTCTCTCTCAAAAATTAGTTTATTGTAGAATCCCATTCCTTCCAATTTCATGGTATTTATGTCTTTTAAAGTAGTTTTTAAGGGAAAATAATCATGCTGTAAACTCCAAAAAACTGGTGGAGCAGGAAAAAACCCCACCATGTAATCAGGCAGTATAAAACCTGCTGCGTAGAACTAACATTTTTAGGTTGTGAAAATGGAACAATTACTTTTTAAGAAGTCATTTTTTAAAGCCCCAATATACAGATTCTATATGAAAATAATTAGACCGTAAACTCAAAATAAAGTCTGACTGTTTCTTTCCAGCAGCTTTCAGTGTTAATTCTACCAAAGATTTGGTCTGCGTTTCCACTTTTAAATTTCTCTGGTTTTGAACTTGGCTGGTTTGACGCACACTGCTGCAGTCCAAAAAAGGTTTTTTTCTTCCTTACTGAATTTCCAGGGTTTTCTATGTGTTTTCTGTTTACTACAGAAGCATAAAACGATGTCAAAGAAGGCTTCTGCTAATAAAATTTCAGTCTAACTACTCTTCTTTCTCCCTCTGAATTGAAACTAGCTTTTAAAAAAAACCCAAAACGCACAGTTTGGCATTCTATGTGACCATGCGTTTGGGTACGGGAACCGGTGGCCAATATTCCCCTCCCGCATGTATAGGAAATTAAGGTATGAAAGCCGCACTGCAGTAGATGCATGGTTTCCAGAAGAACTTTTGCTGCTGGGCTGTCTCTGTAGTGCAACGCAACTGTTTTTCAGGTGTGTGCTTACCTTTGCCACAGCACAGAATGAACGCTGGACGTCACTCTTCTGGTCTGAGTTACAGAGATGTGAAAGGCCTTTGACACGTGTCCACAAGTAATGTTTTGGCTCTTCAAAAAACAGACAGTAAGAGGTGGCTGAGGAGGGGGAAGGATGAATGTCTTTCAGGCAAGGGTGCTGCAAGGCCACGTCGAAGCCTGGTTGTGGGATATTACCCAGAATATGGAGCTTGAGCCAAGATCCTTTGGGACGTGGTGCTGGTTCCTGCCTCCACTTTGGCTTTGCTAGTGGACATTGTTTCATCCATAGTGGAATGAGTAGGGTATCATCATGGGCTGTGATAGAAGCAGGATGAGATTACATCTAGTTGTGACAGTAAAAATTGTTTTTCCCAGAGGGGCTGTTAATATTCTGTGTTGTTTTTTGCCTTTTTTTTTTTTTTTTTTAAATGCTGTGAATATTCACTGCATTAGATTCCTGCTTCCTTTATAGGAAGTATTGGCTCATTTAGTCTAACCTCCAAAGAGAAATGAGCTGGTCAAACCCAGTTCCCAATATAATACATATTTCTGCATGGTGGTCTCTTCTCTGTAAAGCCATTTGGAGACATCAGGCTTCTGGCAGAATATGCTGAGAAAAGCCTGGAATTTGTCACAGATGTTTCTAGAGGCTGGCACTTCAGGTGACATTGCTTTGAGAGTGCCAAAAGCCCATGGCAGGGGAATTGGGCAGATGTGTTGCAAAATGAGATACCACAGTTGGGTTTCAAAGCATATTTTTGGATTAGAAAATCAATATTTGAATCATAGATGAGGAAAGAGGAAACAGATTTTTTTTTTTGAAAATATTTTAGTGTAGTTTCTCACTATGTTGGGACCTGCTAATCAATATCCAACATTCTTTTTTTCCTTTCGGTGAGAGACTTGATCTAAACATGGCTAGATGCTTAGAAAGCAAACTAGAAACGTGCCATCAGAAATGGGGCTAAGATGCAGGCCCTGTGCTGCTGTGAGGAGAACCGTCGCATTATATTCTGAGGCTAAGCATGTTTTCTGGTTGCTTCTGGTTTTCTTGGTGCTTGGCAAAGAAAAAGGGTAGCTGTGCCACTGCGTGGGCATGCGTCAGCTCAGCCTGACGTGAGCTTGGAGACGCTGTGGCCTCTGCTTTATGGGACAGGGTAAACATGCCCAAGGAAGCCTCTTGAACGCTGTTGTCTTCTGCAGCAAGAGGTGCAGCAGCGTGGCTGCAGAGAGGATGCCTACGTGGGCATAGGTAGAGTCAGCACTTCTGTCAGCAGTACCAGCATAGCTTCTCTGAGCATAGCGTAGCCATGGTTTCTGCCACGACGCTACGTGTAATTTGGGTCTTCGTACTGAAGTGCTCTCTCGCTATACCTGTTTGCTTGATGTTGCTAAGGCTGCGCTCTCTGAGCCAAAGTTAGTACTTGAGGTGGCCTGGCTCCAACTTCTGCCTTCCTGCCACTAGCTCATGTGCCTTTCCCCTCCCCTCCTTCTCCTCTTACATTTTACTACATTTTAAAATGTATTTTAGTTTGTTTCTTGTTGAACTCCCCCCTGTTCTTTTTAACTATCGCCTCCAATATTCTCCCCCACCCCTTTGTTTTTCAGCTCAGCCTTTTGAAAAGAACTGTAAAAAAACTGTGTTTTCAGCATTAATTTGTATTTCTTTTCTGTTGGTTGTATTTCACTGCACTTCATTAAGTTTTAGAGTGAAACTGGTCTCTGACAAAATGATGTGAAGAACCTTGAAATGTGTCTTCCCTTTAGGATGGAAAAAACCTAATTGGAGTCTGTGGAGCTTCTGCCTGTACCTTTCTTATGAATTTTTTTCCTCACTTTGTTGATAAGGAGCTTACATTTATGCAGCAGCTTTGATCCAAGTGCCATACAGAGTGCACGGAGATCTCTTCATCTGTCACTGAGGCACAGTGACTGCATAACAGTGCACAGACGCTGCAAAGTTGCTCAGGGCGGGAAGTACCGAATACTTTACCCAGTCTGATGTTGCAGGGGAACTTAAAGAAATAGAAGGCGGTTACTGTAGCTGGAAACAAACCAGAGCACCTGCATGTAGAAAGTACCAGGAAGGCCTTGGGGACCTGAAAAAGTCCCAATATCCTCTCCAAAAATTGGTACCTTAATTAAACCAGTCCCTTTCTCTAGCAATAGGCAGAGTCATTGCTTTAGTACCTCCCAAGAGGAAAAAAATGCCTCCTGTGGAACTACGTGGCTGTATCTGCATCTGGGGAGGCTTTACTGCAATTGTGTTTCGTTTGGCCAGAGTTACAGTTTAAACCAGAAGCAGTAGTTCTCGTCTGAAGAAGCAAACCAAAGCTTTTCCCAGGCAAACTCCTCTTTTTCCAGATTTGGTAAATCATGTCTTTCTACCTCAAAATAACAAGACCATTTCTCATTTCTGTTACTGACATCTTTCACTGAAAGCACCCTTGCAGACAAGCATGTTGCGTGGTGTCCACTGGGGTACGAAAATTCTTACGTTTGTGTGCTCCCCCTTTTCCCAGTCTCGTCTGGCGTGGAGCACAGTGAGCCCTTGTCAGCAGAGGAGCACACAATAGCGTTCGGGTAATTAGAATAACCATATGCAGTGGCAAATGGGATTCATGATAAGCAGAATGTAATTGTGTACCCTGGAATTTGAACCATATCCAAATACTCTTATTCAGATAATCAAATCTGGTTAAACTCTTAAGAGGCAGATAAATAACTATTTCAGTAATCTGATTTTTTTTTTCTCTTTGTTTATTTGCTTTTAATCAGTCAGGGAGAAAATAAGGAGAGGATGTTCTTAGGGGAGGAATCCGAGACTGAGACAGACACCTGCCCTTGAGCCAGGAAGTCTCCATAACTTAGGAGCATTACATAAGTAGCATTAGCCATAGTGATGTGAAGGAGGAGAGGAGACGTGCTCCAGCTGGACTGCGGAACCTTTGGTTGTGGATATGCAGTATCATGATGAAATACAGCCTCACCATGCCACCCTGGAAGTGGCATCAAGTTTTGGTACAGCTTCCTGGCAATCACCTATGAGTTCCTTTACTTTTCAGTGTGCCTGTGAAACCAGCCTTGGCTCTGGGTCCTTATCATGCTGTGCAGAATCTCAAACAAGAGCGTTCAACCTGGGCTCACTGAGCTTCACACCAAAAGCATAGGGCACTGCTTGATCACAGAGCGGGCCGGGGCTAAGCAAAAAAACCCTAGGTTTTGGGGTCATTTAGAGTCATCAGCCTTGCAGCCCTTGCTAGCTTGTGCCACCTTGCCCACCAGCATCCCTGATCCACCCTTAGACCCAGCACAGAGCGTCTGTGTCATGTGTTGTCTAACCCAGAGCTGATGCTGCGCTCCAGCTGCTGACAAGAAGCTATATATGGTTCAGGAGTGAGAGCGTGGCTACCTTTCCCCTAGAAAGTACCAGATATTGAAATGTAATATTGAGTAAATCTTCAGATTGCTGTAACTCTTGCTAAAAGTTGAGGCAGAGACCATTTTTGTAATGCGTTGAAGAATTTTGGATAGCTTTCAAAATATTTACTTGCTCTGGATTTCAGCTGAGCCCAGATGAGACGTCTTTCCTTATTTTGCAGACTCTTGAAGTTCCAGCCCTGTTTAGCGTGTCTGCCAGACTTCTAGGAGAGCTCTCTGAGCTAGAGCAAACCTTTGAACCTCTTAGGGTTCCTCGTCACAACCAAGTTCTAATAACAAAGCTTTATCCAGTGAAGCTGAATGGGTGAGGTGACCAGTAGGAACGGTGTCAGCATTTCCATTATAAAATCTCTTCTGTCTGGGGTTTGTGAAAGTCAGCTGTAAAAAAGATCACTCCAGGCTGAAATTTAGCAAACAAGATTTCAGACCTCAAACTGGAACAATATCATTTGTGGGGTTTGGTGTTTGTTTTTTTCTCAATGACTTAAGGAAATATGTTTGCTTCATGAGTATTTTCTGCTTTCCACCCCCTCCTTGGCTAGCCCTGCAATAGCCTGCCTGGGATCTGAAAGTGAAGGTGGGTTCTTCCTCCTTCTACATCATTCACATCCGTAAAGATTCAGAGCCAAATCTCAGCTGATAATTTGGCGATGATAATAACAAAATAGAATTCAGCTTTCTTGAACACATCTGTACTGAATTTCCATTGCTGGTATCCTTACTGGCTTGTTCATACCTGTAAAGTCAATAGGAGCGGTCTGTAAATGCACACAAAGTGTGGTATAGCTGCAGGGGATTAATACGTGAGGCACTGTTTTCTGTGTCATTCTGTGGGAATACTCTGCCCTCTGAAACCCTGCTTTTCTGTGGATCATGACTAAATAGCTGCTTTGCATTGAAGCATGTTTTAAAAGAATGGAATATTCCAGCCTCAAAAATCAGTTCTGGATTTGAATTCTCTCCTCGTTCTTGGGGAAATTAAACGTAAAATTTGGGTTCATGTAGTGTAGGGTAGGGGAGGCAGGTTTCTGAATTCTTCTCTCACCTGAAGTCCACGAAGGGAACAGGCAGTAAAATGGGTGATGCTTCTGCATAACTTCCTAGTCCAGACTAAAGCTTGCAGCTTGATCTAATGTCTTCCGAGGTCAGTGGCATGGGCTGTTGTTAACTTCAGAGTTAGAAACCCTTGATCTGTCTGGGAAGAACTGCTACAATGACATTTCCACTCCATTTGAAAATAAGTATTCACTGAACATGAATTCTGTCTTCTCTGTGATAAGAGAGCAGTCGTTTTCACGTTTACTTCAGCTACTGTATTTCAGAAATCAGAGGGTTACACTAAGTAAAAGGACACAATTTTTTGATCACACTGTTGCTTTAAAATAAAACTGGCTGGGCTGGGACAGAGATTTCCTTTTGTCCACAGAAGTGTGAAACCATTTCTGTGATTCTGAAAAAGCAAGAGGCCTAAAAGGGTTCATGAACAATAGGCGCCGGGGCACATGAGCTTCTATAGGAACGCACAGCTCTACGTGTAATGCAATTCTCCCTACCACAGTATTTAATAGGGACTTCTGTGGCATCGATACGTATCGTAATTGAACATTGTCATTAGATTACATATTTACCCTAATTACGTAATTAGGTATGATTGTGCTAATTGGGTAAAGACATAATTGACAAAAATAACCAGAAAACAAACATGGAAATTCATGCCACCAAAAGAAAGTGTCTTAATACACACCAGTGCTGTGAATCTCTCTTGCTCTCCTCCCAGAAGAAGAATGTTTATACTACGTAGGTCGTTACCAAAGAGCCAGGCATTGATAGGTGTTGTGAAGGTGCAGAAGTAGTGGTAATTAGATGACTTCTGTTTTAATATTTGATCTCAATTCCTAAACTCAATACTTCATGTCAGTGATAGCAGCAGATATTCTAATTGACAGAATGACTACACGCGTGACACTTTTTTCTGCTTGAAATTACAGTTCCTCTGGGATGCAAATACACTTTCATCCGTCCAGGCTTCATCTGAGCTTAAAGCAGTGGAAACAAAATACCTGTAATTCTGAAGCCAAGCTCTCATAAATGGGGAAAAATTTGCCAGGATAATCTGTGCAGCAGGCTGCGGAGGTGTCTAAAAATTGACCAGAGGGTGAGTTAGGTATCAGACCCCAGGACAGAAACTGCAGTAGTGTTTAGAAAATACTTTATCTTGAAGTCTCTTTGTATCGCTCTGTAAAGCGAGCGTAGGTTGCGTACAGGTCCACATAAAGACTTGCTTATTACTATCGCATTGTGCAGAGAGGCGTTGGCATATGTGGGAACTTGGATGAGAATATTTTCTCAGTGAGGACCTTCTCCCGGCAGTTCATGCTTGGACACTGCCGTGGCACCTTGGAGCAGGTCTTGGTACTTGCAGCGGAAGCACGTGCGCCAAGCGGGGCACAGCTCCCCAGCTCAATATAGTGACGGGGGAGGGAGCGAGAATGCTCTTTGAATAAGTGCCAGCACGGAGCTGACAGCTCAAGGATTTGTAAATGTGGTGATGAAGAGGAAGTTGAAGTTGCGACGGAAGAGCGGCAAGGAGAGGTGGCGAGTCATGAACAAAACAGTCACAGTGGCATTTGCCAACCTGAGAAAAATTTAAGTTATTTAGGCGCGAATTGAGAGTAAGGAATTTTTTCATAAGGAAGTTTCTATTGTAATATATCTATGAAAGGACCTTTACTGAGTTAAGGGTACAAATGAAACAAAACACTTTTTCTCCACCTTTGCTCTATTTTAGAGCAAATTGCTGGAGAGTTTTTTGCTCAGCTCCGCTGATAACTACCTGGTCTGCAAGGTGTGCCTGTGTTAGTCTCAATGCAATGGTGATATTAACAGTACTTTCTTTGGTTAAACTGATTAGATATAGATAACAATTTTTAAAATGTTTTGAATGATGTAATATCATCTAACATTTATGACAAGAGTGAGATACAGGAAAATACGTGCAAAGATAAGTTGTAGAAAAAAAATGAGTAGCCTAGCCATGTGATACTGAAATGGTTTAGTTTATAGCTGCAGAATATGAAATAGGATGTTTTCGAAAGTCTGGAAGGGAGTTACGTCTCCTATGTCACATAGAAATTGGGTGGGATTTGAGATCTTCCGTCACCCTAAAGGAGCACACAGGTTCATTGGCTTCCATAGAGCCACATTAGTTACATCATTGGATTTCGTGTCAGAGGACAGATGTTCAGTGCACAAAAATGATGATGTCGCATCAAGGAATTGGGATGGTTTCAGGGTGCTTTTAGACAGCAATAAAGCTCCTGGTCAGAGTACAGTAGGGTCAGAGAGCCATGGTTTCCTTATCCAGATTTGTCATTGGATCACTGTTCTAACTAATAAAATGGTTAACAGTGACTCTACTGTTAGGGTACTGTACTGTGCTGTTAACTAAAATAATATGTTGTATTTCCACAGAGCCTATCAGGTCAAAGTAAACTTTACCGAATATGGAGTCATTAGAAATTCCACTGACACTATCAACATCATGTACATTTAAACCTTGCAGAAAGATTGTTTTCTTAAAAATATTCTGCTGTTGCAAGCTGAATTCTGAAGAGCGGTGTTATTTCTCACCTTCCTCCTTTATTTCTAGTCAGGCTTTGAATGTAAAGGTAGGGCACCGGCGTTTTCATAATCAGCAATGCTGCTTTATCCTAAGAAAATAGAAACAACCAAGATGCCATCTATTCAGCACAGCTCAGCATTCGTTCGTAGGGTTTGATTCCCTTGTAATCCCCTTCCAGCACAGAGCTGCTGTGCCTGAGGATGCATTCACCTGAGAGGCAGGATCTCAGGACTGATTCAGTTCCACTGTCTGCACTAGCATATTTTAAGATGCTAATCCCTGTTTGTAAGCCATAATAAATAGGCAGCATACTGCTTTAAGTAATACCTTGGTGGGTAATGGGAATGAGTCACAATGATAACATCCTGGTTGTTCGACTGTGAACTAATACAAGTTAAAAATGTAATGTGTTCCTTGTTAAGGGAACACCGTCTTATTCTGCCTGCTGAGAGAGGCTCAGTGTTGCATTTCTAAAATCGTTAATCTTAACAAGGGATTGATGCAAGGGTAAAATTTACTTAAAACTTTCTACCCTTTTTGCAGTTCTTCTCCTAATCCCACTTCTGCAATCATCCTTTAAACGTTCAGAAGCCAAGGTGCACGTTCCAAGGTCAACGTTGTATGTGTTCAAAAAGGAAAAGACATGTTAGGACAAATTTCATCCTAAGCCTTCTTTCAGTGCTTTGAAAAATGTATGTATGTGCTCTGTGCTGTAGTGCAGATGCATCTGCCGTGGAGGGGGAAAAGTGTTATTTTTGGCCAGGGAGAAAATTCTTTCTTGTGTGAAAAGTGACCGTGATCTTGTCTATATCTAGCAGTAATAACCATGGCTTATTGTGTCTTATCTATTAACATATGCAGTGTGGGGAGCTGCATTTGGTTGTGGTGTCTTTTCACCAGCAAAGCATTTATTACTTCTAAATTAGTGCACTGAGAATTTTGAGGACTTTTTTTAATTAGAAACCCTGACATTATGTCGGCTGTGAAGTGGTGGGTAGCTTTCAGCATTTTTGACTGCATGCATCCAGGTTGAGGTAGTAGGTTGTATAGTTTAGAATTACACCAAGGGAGATAACTGTACAACCTCCTAGCTTTCCTTGGGTCTTGCACAGAACGGCGTGATGAGCGACCATAATTCCTCAGCAATGTTTGCTCTGGACACATGGAACAGGAAAGAGCAGGTAAGATGGGCTGGAAAACCTTTTATTTTCTTCTGCCTCTCTAGAACTTCAGAAATGTTCATTCTCTCAGCATTTTTTAACCTCCTGGTGCTATATTACTGAGTTTTTAGCAAATTCAGTGGACTAGTAACGCTTGTCTTCCTTTATTAGCATTCGAGCAGTGCAATGTGTAACATTCCTAAAAAGCACCATGGCAACATATCAGTGTTATTGCCTTTGCGGTCAGCAATCAGAAGTCTTCAAAGGTAACATGAAAAACGTCCTGTATTGTATCTGTTATTGAGATGTGTAAGCAGGTTTCCCTTTCCATTACTCCTTGACTGGTTCAGTTAGTTCTACGCTAGGAGTTAAACAAGGCTGTGCCCTGTAGCAGCGTGAGACCTGGCACACTCATTGTCTCTCAGGAAGCGTAGGAGGCTGGTGCTGATGCTTCCAGATAAAGCCTGTAAGGGTTTTTGTGAAAGTACCTAAATCTACACAGTCCTCAGGAGGGCTGTTCTTAGGGAATATCCATTAGTGATTACAGTCAGCTAAAATGGTGATTTCTAAGGGTTTGGGGTTTTTTTCCCCCTAGGCTTGCACAGTTAAATTAGGTGTTTCAAAGGCTGATGCTTCTGGACACATCCAACAGAGGTGGTTTGCTTCTCCCTCACAGCAGTTTGGATTAAGGAGCTGTGGAGCCACCCCAGATTTTGTAGAGGAGCTGTGCGGAGAATGGGCACATGGGCAGCCTGCAGTCTTGGGCAAAAGACCACGTTTTTAATGTATCTTACATGTCTAAAGTGCAGGGAATATACCTAATATACCTAGCTGCTATTGAAATCTACAGTTTTATTTGCCTAACTATTTGAGGCCGAAAAAACCTTATGAAACTCTGGCGTTTATCTAGTAAAGTTTGAACACAAAAGTCAAGATCTTCATGTTGGCAGTGTTCAGGGTTCCGGTCCCCAGGCAGCCTGGATGAAGACAGTGGCCCTAAATGCTTGATCAGGGCCCAGAACATGAGCTATGGTATATCTTTTGACTATATATATGACTAATTCTGGCAAGAGGTTTTTGGGTTCCCAGAAATAAGAGAGACTGTTTGCTAGTGGGTAAACTTTCTAAGTTAGCGAATAAAAGTAAAGGGTGGGCGCAGGGTTCGTTTTGTTAGGCTAATATGAAAGTGTGAAAATGATAACAATATTTCAAGGGATCTAAATAACCCAGAAAAATCTTTTTCTGGTAAAATGGCACTTAAAACCTTTAATATCTGCAAATCCTTGTTTACCGAATGCAAAGAGAAGCTGTTGGTTTCTCAAGTGTTACCCAGTGCTCAATTATTAGTTATTCAAAGAGCGAGTTAGTGGGATTTTATTTCATCATGTTTTCAAAGAGGTTATAGATATCACTACCATGGTTTATAACGCTGCAGTTCCTTAGGACAAGGCAAGTATCAGGGCTAACACAACGCTGCTTCTGTGTTTCATGAAGGCACGTGCATTAAACACATGCAGGTAGTTAAAAAAGAGGAATCTTTTTGGCACATTTTAGGCAGTACCTTATTTCCCCCCCCATAAATCTTTTTGCAGATGGAAGTGCAAATTTTCAGCTGTAAATCCACAAGCTGCATTGACTCACATCCAATGTAGAGCTGTTCCATAAGGGTTGATTTTTTTAACCTGTTTGGTGCTTCTGTAGCAATAGCTTTACGAATGGGCGGTAATAACTCCCAAATAAGAAGAGTCTCTTCTTTTTTGGTGGTAGCACTTCAGATCTGCTTTGCACAGGTATAAGGGAACTTCATAACGTTCAAAAATAGCGTTTATTTATACTAACGCACACATTTGTGGCTCTCAAACTTAACTTCATGCTAAGTATGTTAATCATATGATACGTAAATCAAATTAGCTATTTTGGTCCAAAGAACAAGGAATAATAATTAAAAAGGAGACTGGTCAGTGGTACGTTGAAGTTGACAATAAACATAATTCAATGTGCATATTTTTCTTCTGAACAAAATAGCATTCCAGCTCTCCCCCTGATGAGAGGAATGTATTGTCAATTAATTAGACTTCCATCATATGTCCTCGGATGCCCTTCTATCATATGCCTTCCATATGTCCTTATGTCATATGCCTTCCATATGCCCTCTATGCAATTAAGCTTCTATCATATGGCTTCTATCATATGCCATTTAAATAGATTTCCAGGAGAATATGGCAGTGTTACAATTATGGACCTTTTGCAATGAGTAAAGGAACAACTCATGAGCTGTAGATTAAAAGAGGAGGAAGCAAAAGGAAGGTGGCTCGCCCTAAACAGTTCCCTGAATTGCCAGGTTTGTTTCTCTCAGGTTGGGCAATCAACAGACGAAAGTGTCCTGTTTTCCTTGTTTTCCATTACTGTTCCATTCCCAGTTTTTATTCAGTTAAGCCTGTGAGTAGTTGAAGAGATAGCAACTGTTTTTCAGAGAACATTTCCACTGGAATGTAAAATGAAAAAGAAGCAATCCACCTCCCAGAAAATTGTTTGTCCTACGACAACGAAATGTAAACTTTGATCTTGTTTTTGTCCCTTTAAGTCTGTGACATAAAATGAAGTACTAGAAATATCGTGGTGAGAGAATTAATGAAAATGAGAAGGTACACTTAAGCACGCATGCCTGTTCTCCCTTACGGACAGTGGGTGCAGATAGTACTGTGCCTTTCTTGGCATGGTGATTGCTTGGTAGATAGTGTCCTAATGTACAAGAATATGTAGTGAAATGGATTCCAAATTTACTGTGACTTATTAAGGATAAAGACCAAAAATAGGTCCTGATGCTTATATACGTAATGAAGAAAACTGCAAGCATCCGAGGAATGATGAGGTCTTGGAATGGTTTCCAATGAAGAGACAGCTAGTGTGCTCGTTTGCTTTACGTACGTTTGTGTATCTGTGCCTTCTTTCTTCCCAACAACTTGTGAGACTATTTTCTGATCCCAATCAGATTTGATAGAGGAGCAGTGACTTCCAAGACTATTCTGCTCCAGCAAGCTTTGCAGAAATTACAGAAATCACAGCCATATATCCAGCAGTCAGGAAGAAGGTTGAAAGGACAAAGAGAAGGTAAAACAGAATCATATGTGCTGAGGTGTCCAGACTGTAAAATGGAGAGCAGTTTGTAGCATACGCCAGTTTACCTGGATTAACTGGATTGAATGAAGTAATGAGAACAGTTTAAACAGATTCCCACTGGCTAGTAACCAGCGTGTCCCTGAAGACTTTGTACTCTAGTTGCTAGAGCATGCTAAAACCCATACCATCATGACTTCACTGCTATTTTTATGTGCTCTGCCTAGATTAAGCTAGAATTTACCAAACAATGGTCCTATATTTTGCTGTGTAGGCATACTGCTAGCCGCTATTTGTAATACAGATGCATTCCTGAAAGATAGGTGACAGGTCTTATTTTGGCTTAATATTTTTATTTTCAACTCAGTTCTCATTTAAAACACACACACACAAAATACAGCCAGTCCTTCTGGAAGTTCTAGTTCATTAGGGAAATTATTTTGAAAAATTCATGTTGTGGTCCTGCATCATCATTAGTTTGCTGGTGCCACAGTCGTAAACTGCACACTAAGGGAAGCCTTTAAGCTTCTTGTAATGTAGCACTGAAATTATCTGTCAAGAATAAGAATAACTGCTAAAGTGTTGTATTCAGAATTTTTTTTTTCTGGTTTGCTGGGCAGCAAGAAAATACTTGCAATAGTGCACCATTGCAAATTTTCTTTTGCTTCTGTGTTTTCACATGGCTATGATACATGCGAAAGATGGCAGCCTAACAGTCCTGAAGAAGGGGGAACTCTGCTTATCCACAGAATCGGTACCTGATTGCTTGCGACCCCGTAAGCGTCTTCTGACCGTTCTGTTGTACTGCCTCACAGCTCTCCTTGGAGAGAGCCAACCTGTGACGGTGAGAGAGCTGAGGCAAGGGCTGTTTCCTGAATGCTGTTCCTTTGGAAAGGAGGCTGACACCCAGCAACTTTCACCGTTAGAGGGACTTTTTCTTTTCTTTTTTTTTTTTTTAAACAATGCCTTTCATCTATTTCCACACCCAGCTGAAACTATGCTGCAACACTTGTGCTGCTAAATCAGATGCATTAAGTGTAGTCAAATTTGTACATAAAAGTTTTGTAAGAACTGGGATGAAATAGAATGGAATGCCAGAATGACTCATTGTTTAATGAATAAGGCCCTAAGTGTTCTATTGATGCCATTTATAAATCTGTATAAAATGTATAGAATTCATGTCATAACTGGAATTCCAAGCACAGCAACCTTGTGAGCTAAATTATGGTGATGATAGGGTACTGCACAAATTAATATGAATTCTAACACGCTTCTGCTTGAAAGCTGCTCAGACAGTTAAAAATAAGACAATTTCATTACACGGATTCAAAGCCCAGACCTCAGAAATGCTGCTAGTCTCTCCTTTTGAAATTGTAAATTACTGAAGAAGGAAGTTCTTTTTGTGTGTCTTAGAGTCAAAAAGTATAACATAGAAGGGAAAAAGATGTCCTTTCAATTAGATGTAGATATTGATTACAATGCACGGTGTAACTGGAAAATAAAAGAATTAGCTGGTATAGACCAGCTCAATATTTGGAACTCTTCTATTGGAAATGAACAGTCTGAGGCCAGAGCAGAGATGAACGCACATCTTTTTCTGACTAACTTTTTCTTTCTCATTCTTACTTTTCCCTTTTCATAGCTTGGTGGCTTAGATATGAAACTGGAAACATTTCCTGCGTGAGTTTTTGAGATGAGTTCTGTATCCATTCAGACTTCAGTCAGAGACAAACTCGTGTATATGTGGTGTTGGCCTACCAGGATTTAACCTTGCGATAAAAGCTTCCAGTCTAAACTGGAACAGAAAGGAGATCTGACGTTTGGAAATCTCCCGTAGCAGAGGAAGATCCAAAATGTTTTTTTCTGGGGAAAAAAAACCCAATCCCGTCTTTTTTTTTTTTTTTTTTTTCCTTTCCTTTTCAAACAAGACAAAACTTCTAGTTGCCCTGACTCCACTGATGCTCCAGGCAGTCCCAGTTGCACATATTTAAATTTATATATTCGAAATACAAAATGTATTCTCCCTGAGCAAATATTTTTTCCCGTGCAATAGGGTGAAATTAGCCTCTTTGTGCAATGTCATGGCCCTGTTTCTTGGTTAGATAAGTTCAAGAATCAGGTTTCTGGGGCAGATATGGAACGAGATTGAAATTCTGCATTCCGTGTTATATGCAGTGGCTCCTCCTTACCACCACCTCTCCCTGCTTCCTTCTCAGATTCACAGAAAACAACTTCCTCTCCAGTGAGGTGATGCAAGATTGTCTGAGGTGTACTGCAAATGAAATACCACTGGCTAGAAATATTCCAAGCAATTATTTTCTTAAAAGCAGGAGGGAGCTGCTACTGCTGCTAAGGATGAAGTTACTTACTTATGGGGAAAGAGCTGTCAGCCCACAGGTGGGGGCCTTGCCAGTGGCTGCAGGATACCTGCCGGACCCGCTCCCTGGCTCCTCTCCATGTACAACGACTTTTTCTTTTTTAAGAAAAAAGCCCCCCACACTCAAGACCCCTTCTAAGAGTGCTGTTTAAGAGCAGTGTAGATACAGCTAATACACAGCCCTTGATTTCTGTTTTCCATCTACGTTCTTGTAGGTTCGGGTAGGCAAACTGCTGCGTCATGCCACGGAGGAGCAAATGTTGTGGTGCGGGGTTGTCCCTCGCCCCTCTTGGGTCATTGAGGATAAGTCCGTTTCAAGCGTGAGTCACCCTGCTGCCACTTTTCCTTCCACCCTTTGTCAAGGTCTGATGACAAGACTGTGATTTCTCTAAGCTTGTCTTTGTTACAGGTGTGACACACAGCTCATAGGGTTTCATTATGGCTTTCATAATGTATTAATGAAATGTCAGGATCAAGTCATTTATAATTAACAGTGATGTGTAAATGTCATGTCTAACAATTGTAGTGTAAGAATATTTTTGTGAATGGGCCATTTTTCGCACGTGCAACTGTCAGTGTCCAAAAAAGCCATAACCAGTCAGGCAAATGGTCGGTAAAGACAGGTTTTTTTTTTTTCTTTTGTTTTCTCCTCATTGAATTCTTGATAGGCAACTAGACCTTGTTGCTTGTTGTTCCTAGATCCAGTACAGATATAAAGCTCAAGCCATGAATGGAAGCTTTTATGAACATTTTAGGCCTTGATCCTATTATAAGTGTGGAGTGGATAAACCCCTGCATAATACTGATGTGAAATTTGTTTGAGCACTGTCTATATTTTTGGGACCGAAGACAGTAAGGCATGCAGCATAGGAGCTGTACTACCAAATCTGAGGAGAGGAGGAGTGGCTCGAAAAGGTGCCGGCAAAAACGGTCCCAAGCACAGAGATACCTGAAATTGATATACTGGAATCATTCCCATTAGAAAGGAAAAACAAATTGACGTTATAATGAAAAGAAAAGAAAGAATGAGGAGGTAGACTGGAAATTCTCATAGTTTCACAAAGTGAATACAAGGAGACATGCAGTGAAATTAAATGGTGACAAATTGAAAATGTTTTAAAAAGCAGTTCTTTTCCACCAGTATTTAATTAAAAAATGAACCTAATTGCTTTTAGAAGTTAATGGGAAGTTTGCAAGTCTAGAACAGATTAGATACTTATGTTTTTAATAACCATACATAGAATTATGGTAATTCATGGTAATAACTTTAGAACTGAGTTTAGACTTAATGTTTCAAGGTTTAGGATGAAGTGCGGCAATTCAAGACCAAGGAAGAACCAGCGGGAAGGACAGCTCTTGATTGTCCAAAGCCGCTAATACTTGTCACTATTGGAGAAGATATATTAGAGAAGTCTGGATTCTGACCCAGTCTATATCTGTCTCCTGCAAAGGATTAAGCACATAGTTTGCCACTGACAAATAAAAGTGAAGGGTTGATAGATGTTTGACCTTCACTTGGGCTCGCATGTTGAATAACTGCAATACAACTGTATTAGTAATAATTATCCAATGGCATGGTCCACCTCCAGTTCCTTACAGTTACGATGTGCAATGGGAAAGGATTGCATGACCACTGTCCAGGAATGAAAGCAGAGGAAGGTGAATGACTTATCCAAGGCCAGGCAGCATATCATTGGAAGGGCTGCATAAAAACGCCAGGTCAGTTGGATTGCAGATCTGCATCTAAACATACGTTGTGACCTTTTCCTTCCTGATTAAATATGTTTCTTGGAACCCTGGTATTACCAGAAGTAATAAAAGTTTCAGAAACAGCGAGGAGGGTTAGACCTGGTTCTGCTTTCACACCCACTTTTCCATATGAGGTTAGAGCTGCTCTTCACCACGCAAGAGCATGTCATACAGATACGCTCAAGCTATCAGTGACTGCTGTGGGATGTGATGACCTCCTGTGTGGAGCTGCACTAGCAACAGCCCTGCTGCCTGGGGGCCTGAGCCGGCACTTCCAAACGGTACTGGCTGGAAATTTGTGGTTGCAGCAGCTCAGGTTGGTGCTAGATTTGGGGTCGCTGCAGTCAGTCCCCTGAAGAGTGTAGGCAGACCCTTTGTATTCCTTGGCTTAAGTGAGAATTCAGGAATTGTTGTGGACAGCAGGTCAAACTCATTCCCGGATTAATGCCACTGATGTGGGTTTGTTTTAACGTTTGTTTTTCTTATGTTTGAAGTGGCCTCTCCTCTCTTCTGAGGAGGAATAGCAGTTGTGGCATCAGAGAGTGGTTTGCAGTAGTGGTGTTTGCAGCCTGTCAGATGCCACAGCTTCCCCTTGGCTTTCCATTTCCTTTCATAAATGAGGTTGTTAGATTTGGAGGACAGGATTTTAAAAAAAGCATGAGGAAGAGAAGGCAAAACAGGAAGGAAATAGAAAGGGAAGAAGGCAAAACACGATTGCTCTCTGCTACGGATCTTGTGGTTTGAGTTAATTTTGGAAATTGCCCTTTTGAATAGCTTCTGAAATGTGAAAGGAGAACTTATTTTATAAGGGCCCAAAGATATTTCAGTCACATGTTTCCCTTCATTTGTACGTGAGAATAGTTATTGAATGAGAAGTTGAACAGTGTAGGTCTTAGTGGAAAAAACAAAATCAGTGTCCACTACTTACTATGTTAGTAATGATGTAGTTAGACTGCTGAATCATGTCTGTTTGTAGGGCTCTAGGATAGAAGTCACTGATCAGCAATCTGTAACCATGGTGCTGTAATAAATCCACGAGGGCCCTGTGTTGGTGGCTGCATTTCATAAAGTGACTACTCGGGACTTTGCATCAGAATTAAAGAACAGTACCGTACTCTCTTCCTTCTTAGAATCATAGAATCACTAAGGTTGGAAAAGACCTCTAAGATCATCAAGTCCAACCGTCATCAGTAAGCGAGGAGGATATCCCTACTCTGCTGGTGGAACTGCTAGTGCGGGGGGTTCTGTGATGCTCTGTTTTGTTTATATTCCAATAGAGGGGCAATTTTTAATTGCAAAATACGTATCCACAATCTCATTACATGGTGCACACAGCCTCTCGGGGGTATGCACACCAGCTCACTGCTGTGTATTCTACAAGAGGTGGGGATCTCGTAAGACATTCTGTCTTGGTGCTGTCTAACATTTTATATGTATTTGTATATATGTTTCTCACGTGTCTGTGAAGTGGCAAATTGCAAACCAACAGTGACTAATGAGTTTAACAGCCAGAAAAGGTTATCTGGAGCAAAGAGAAGTGTGTGATAACTTTTTAGAGTAATAGGACGCAAGGTGAAAGCCTAACAGACAGTCTGTGTGCGGTGAGTCGGTCCTGCACCGAAACTGAGTCGAGAGGTTCTGAGGGGCACCTAGAAATGGTCCGGTGGAGCCGTGAGTGCAGGGATGTGGGGGTGCTCAGTGGGGCAGTTCTGTCGGCTCTCAGTAACAAGGAACTCTCAGGGGTTAAACGTTTAATCCATAAATTAGTACTAGGAATTAAGAAAGACTGCTTGACATCTGAAATCACAGGGAGGCTTTTTCTGTGTAATAAAAAAGCCTCTTCAAACTATTTAAAGCATGCTTCTCTTGCATTTTAAAACTGGGGGAAGCTGTGCAAGCGAGATGGGCCGGTTTTTGCTCTTGGTTAGTAATAACTTAGTTCACGCAGATGACAGCAGGATTTTTCTCTTTGTCCTGCCACGGCTTTAAAAGGAGTTACGTCCTGGTTTAGGTTGCAAAGAAAATGCTTCCATTGCCGTTTCTGTGAATCCTACTCTGAATCTCGGTTATAGAATCATGTCATTTGGTCAGTTTGAACTCTCTAAGTTAGCTTACAGGCAAGCTCTAGGCAATGGGACTCAAGCATACCTTTGACAGCATTGCCCAAGCAGTGCCTTGAGACCCACAGAGAGGGTGAATTCTGATGTAACTGTTCACATTTTTGTTTGCTTCTTGTATGACGCAGGCCTGAAACCTCAACGGTAATTTGCTAGGGTAACGGTGAGGACAAAATGAATCTCTCCTTTGCCTGGGTAGCTGAGTGAGCTTTAAAAACTCCAAACAGGACAGAATTCACTTGGGAAGGTCAAAGTTTGTAAAGCAGCTCCCATACTCGTTGCGAAGCCCTTGGTCTGCCTCATGCCACATCACATTACGTATTGACGCAGGCTTTGCATTATATATTAACGCAGACTTGTCCTCAGATACCCTACTGTGGAGAAGGCCATTTTTAAATCTTTAATAGGGCATTAGAGCAATTTGCCTGTGATTTAGTTTTAAGTGGGCAAGGAGAGTGGTGACAAACGAAGCCGGGAGGCCCTAAAATTCTTTGAATATTC
The DNA here is from genome assembly GCA_013389945.1 of Fregata magnificens. Lineage (NCBI taxonomy): Eukaryota > Metazoa > Chordata > Aves > Suliformes > Fregatidae > Fregata > Fregata magnificens. The sequence goes on from WAAD01007709.1 coordinate 294,104, forward strand.
CATGTTTTCCTGGAACTGCTGGGAAAAGGCTGCCAGAAAGGTCTTGGCAGGTTTTCTAGGTGGCTGGCCAAGTCTGAAGCAAATGTGGATAGTTAATAGGCTAATGCAGCTCTGGTTCCAAGTCTGTACGTATATAACATACGTTTTTATTTAAGAAATCCCACCGCATGAAGGAGCAAATGTAGTGCTAATATATCTTCCTGAAAGAAAATAGCAAGGGAAAAAACACTGTCATCTTGTAACTATAAAATAAGGGATCTTTTGCCCTTACTTTTTAGGGACTTCAATTGTCAGCTGAAGAAGAGAAGACGTAGGAAATGAAATCAGTAGGCGGGCAGTGGCTTTCCCATGAGGGCCCCATATTAATCAGGAATGGCTTGTATAGCAATAGTTTGCGTCTAAGAAAAAAGGCAGAAGTTGTTCAAAGAATGGATTTCCATTGCTAGAATGACTTTTTGTTGTTACCATGCAAGTAATTAAAAATGGCAATTAGGCAGGAAAGTGATCAAATAATGAGTCGGGACCTGCTGCTGCAGTTGGCTCCACGTGGACAGCCCGTTCTAGCATGAGGCACGAGGCCACCTGTGCGCGTCAAATCATAAGAATTAAGTGCTGCTACTGAATCATCCCAGGTATAGGCTGATTTGGGAGGGGTTTCTCTGTGCACCAGGCTCAGAACCGTGGTTCTCTGTGGTCACAGGCACCCAGGGAAGAGGTGTTTACTGTCGTGACTGGCAGGAGTTTTTTCTGGGAAACCTGAGGTCAGATTTCTCCGAGACACCAGGTGAATTAGGTTTGTAATTTTAAAATTGTCTCCACTGTGAGGGATTCTTGTTCGTATTCAGCTCATGGGGCCTGTCTTCTTTTATTATTAATGGCGCAAAGACTGTGCACAGCCTCTACCGTTATAGTGGAACAATTTTTTTTTTTTTTTTTTTTTTTAATAAGCCGTTGGTGCAGACCCTGAAATTCTGCTACAGACTCCCTGTGGGATCTTGGATGAGCCACTTATTTTTCTTTGTTTTTATCCACTGTCTGTAAAATAGAGGTCCTTGTTCCTCATCAGGAGTATTGTAAAGACAGAGGAACTGATCACGTGTGAGTTGTTCAGACAGTCATGTTGCGTGTCATGTTGGAACTGCAATCAAGCATACTGTATGAAGAACTGTTTCATATGGACTACCTGCATGCTGACGTATACATTCATTAGCTGTACAAAGTTAAAACTGACAGTGTTTATAATCTAATACTACTTTTATACAAACAAAATCAACTTGAAAAGGTTATTATTACACTTGAAAAATCCTAATTAAATAATGTAATTTATTATCACAGTAAGTTGAGTAATCTGATATTCAGATTGTTCAGTTTGTTGTCTTCATTTTGTATCTCATAAAAATGTTACACTGTCTTTTTGCATTATAAAACAATTACATTTAAGTTTAGGGTGTACTAGAGCCTGCACTGCAACGTTAAGTGATGCAGAAGTGTGGACTGGCACCAGGGGTGGGGAGACTGGCTGCTGCGCTTGCGTCCCGCTGCTATTTCTGGCATGCAGAGACTGAGCAGCGTCTGATGGGCCAAACGTAAGTCCCCAGAGGTTGCCATGTCTTCCTCGCATTCTGACATTCATTCTCTCTGTCACATGCCTCTTGATATGTGGCTTTCTAATTTTTAATACACTCTTAACACAAGTGAAGCAACTGAAACCAAGTTACCGTGTATTAAGACCTCTGTGTCTGGTTTCACAAGAGGTGAGGGCGACTAGACTTGTGTTCAGACTTCCCCTGTGTTAAAGTGCCCAAGCCTGTTATTTCTTTGACAGCAACACCCAAATGGCTTGGCATCATGTAGATACCCTGTGAGATGAGACTCCCTGTCCCCAGAAGCTTGCAGTCTAAATAGATAAGGCAGGCAGAAGAAGAAACACAAAGAGACAGAGAGACTTGCCCAAGCCACTTAGCACGTCGGGCGGCAGGACTGGGAACAGGAACAGGTCTTCTGAATTCTCGCCGCTGTCATCACCAAGGATTCGGGATTCCTGCGGCTGGTTCTGCGCCAGCTTCTGCCCTGTCCCTGCACTGGGATCAGGGGCTTGGGCCCACCAACCAACGGTAGAAAATATTTTGGTGTCCTACCTTTTGATTTAATTCTTAAGCAGTGGCTGAGACAAGTCTTTTTTTCTTGAGAGAAATATGCCCTCATGTGTTGTTTAATTTTTTTTTTCCAATTGTGTCAACTGCAGGCTGTAGCTGGAGTACTAGAAAACCTGAAAAACATTTCTTTATTTGTTTTATCTTTTAAATTATTCCACCCTCTCTTTAAAAAGAAAGTCAGTGCTGGTGAAGAGGGCTAAGAGTCTGACAAAAGGTCTGTGGGGGATATTTAAGGATGACTGTGCTTGGAGATTCTTCAGGTCCCCGTAATCTCTCAGGGCTCTTTACAAACATTAATTAAGGCTCAGAGTCACAACTCCTTTCTTATGTGCAATAGTTATGCTACCTGTTTGTGTTGGTTTTATGTAGGGGAGAATTGGAAATAGATTGCAGGACCAAGGGTCCACAGTGAGCTCACGGAGGAGATGGGAATAGGTCTGTGGACTGCAGGCAAGGGGCTCTGCCCTCCAATCACTGAATTGCAATCTCTCTTTTACAGAGTGACCCTAGCACTTCTTGCCTTTTGAAATATAATTCATTCTAGCTCTGCTCTTAGTCTCGTGGATTTCTAATTTTAATTTAATTTTCTACTTTTCCTGCCAGGTCAGATTCCCCAAATGTCCCTAAACTTTATGCATGTTTCTGAACTTGAATCTAGGTTCAGCAGTTTAGATTCCAATTGAACAGCCTCAACATGTATTATTTTTACTGGCTTTTTCAGGAAAAAAAAAAAGGAAAGAGTTGATTGAGGGACACCATCTTTTTCATGCAATGATTCTATTGAAATTTCAAGTAAATTTTAAAAAAGCATTAAATGCTGACCAGACAAAGTTTTTGTGGCAACCTTGTAGGTTAACGTATTAATATAGCTCCATTGCTTAGTAACTGAAATACTTCAAAATTCGTCAGACTTTCAGTATGAAGCCTCAGATCTTAAGAAATTGTGTCACCAGCTCAAAACAGGTTAGATTTATCTGAAATTTTAGTGAGCTTCTTGGAGCTTTTCGTCACGTTTTAAGTGAATCGAGTCTTATTTGAAACTTTTGGTGGACCTGAAGCCATGTGAAATATGAGGGTGTTCAGGTGCTTTATGTGTTATGGAAATGCCAAATCATGCAAGAGTAGATGTAGTACTTTTTTGTGTGACTTCATCCACATAAATTCGAGTTTCACCTTGAGTTTCAGAGTTCAGTTAAATCCAGTATGTATAGGAGAACTCACAGATAAGGGCAGATTGTTAACTCCCCATAGACAAAATGCACATAACTCTAGGTACTGCGTTCCCACTTCTCACACTCCTTCCTTGATATCGGATGAATTCGTCTCTGTAACCTTTCTTTTCAAATCCCTCTGTTACATCTACTGACCTTTTGTTGAACTCTTCCTATTTCCCCAAACTTGGTTTTCAATAAGGGTGCCGAATGGCGCAGAATTCCAGGGCCTTTTACCAGGAGGTGAACAGCACTGCCTCCTTTTGCTTTTTGCTTGCTTTACTCACCTTGGGATAGAATTGTTTTATGGTTTTCTCACCTTATTATTTTAATTGTTCTCCATTATCCAGGGATTGATATAGTTGGAGCTCAAAGATCTTTGAGAAGCCCGTTAGCAGAATTGGGGGACGGAGAGAAAACACAACAACCCCTTTTTAAGCTATGTTGCTGTCAGGATGGTGCTTGGGTGAGGTAATTCCCTAACATATGCCTCGTTGGGTTTGGAGGTGACAGTTGGTGGGTGAGTCAGGTTAAAAGGAATTGTTGGTGATGAAAGGGAATTTACATGATCTTCAACCACACTCGATATATCCTCTCTGTTGACTAACAGGGTATCAAATGAGGATAACAAAAGTAATCTGGACATAGCCGCTTTCTTCGAAGGACTTCAAAACACTCCAAGGACATGGTAAGCATTGTCATGATGGTTCTATATTATGGGGAAGCAAGGTAGGAAGAGGTGAAATGATTTTATCGCTGACGACGTGGAATTGGACAATGGTATACAAAAGAGCGAGGTTCAAATTAGTAGCTTTTGGTTCTCAAACTCCTCACTTGATAGAGACCTGTTCTGGTAATGCCCAAATCATGACACCTTTGCCCAACTTTGCTTTCCGTGGATGTGCCCCACAGTATGAATTTGTACCTTTCCTCAGATCGTTAGGATTCTTTGTTTGTGTTAGTAAATTTTTTTTTTCTCCGCTGAAGACATTTTGTTGATTCATAAACTATTCTCATATATTATCGTATATGCTGTCCATATAGCTGAGATAGAACTGTTATTTTAAAGATATTTCCTAAATGATCTCTGTATAGTTTGTCTAGAGTGAAGTTATTGACTTGTCTCAAAAAGGCCTTAAGGTTCTATAGTTAATGCTTAAGTCCCTAAAGCACCCTCTGTGGCTGAGCATCCCTTCTCCTATGTGTCTTCTCCTTTGAATCACTAATTTCAAATGGTCTCAGAAAAACGTAGTAATAGTTTGTCTTTACTCTGCTTTCTGCTATAACTGTGCACCTACCAAGGTCTCTTCTTCCTTTGAGCCTGTGTCCATCATTAAATTCATTCTTTCTTTCTGTTTTCCAGCTTCTCTCTGCAAACTTCCTCTCACTCCGTTTCTGCAAGAACTTTTCCTGCAAGCCAGGTCCCTAAGAGGATTAGTGAAGGGGATACCAATTTATTTATACCCACCTCAGCACGGTAGCAGCCAAACTAAGTCGCTGGATTGTTAAAAGGGATGTAGCACGTGAAAGAAGCTTCAGTCTTTTGGTGCTGTTCAGAGTGGACAAGTGTCTACCCCACAGCTGCTCTGAACTTATCCCCAAATCTGGCGTTTAGGTTTTTTTCCCTCTTAACCTGTTCACATTGGTAATACGAACAGGCGTGCTCACGACTGAACGGACTGCAGAGACTTGGCCCCTCCTTAAATATGAGAACAGGTTTCAGGCCTCTTTCAGTTGCACTTATTTCACTCAAAAAAACACCCCAAAACAACCCAACAAAACAGAACCCCTCAAACTTTCTCTGTTTAAATTTCAAATTCCTGGTGGCCACAGTGCCAGGTGATGTTGGCATTTGTGTTTTCTTCTGTAGTGCCTGGCTTGAACGATCCCAAAGCAGCAAGCTAAGTTAAATACATGGCTATGATCAAAAGAGAATGACACCTCTATCTTTTTGTGCCAGCCTGGAGGCCCTTAGGTTTTGGAATTTGAGTCTTTGAAAAACAAGGTTACTGGACTCTAGTAAATGAAGTGTCCGGATGTTAGTGATGATTCATAAAAGCAATTAAACAAGGAAAGTGCTTTTCCGTTGAGCGTAATGTCTTGGTTTGAAGATGTCCTTAAGTGTGTGTGTAATGCTGCAAATAGTGGTCAGTGGATAGTGACCGCTGTGTTTAAGATTGTGGATCTGTTTCCAGCATAACACTTCTTTTCACATGGTTCTGATGATCAAAAACATTTTTTTGGTAGTTGAATCTTTCTTATTTAGTTTCTATTTCAAAATAGTTCCCATCTCTTCCTTCTTCTTAAATTTGTGAAAAAAATCTACTGAGGATGTAATATTTTCCATGGGAGAAATGTGGGTTTTGCAACGTAAATGTTGGTGGCAGATAATTGAAATTCATCAAACACAATTTTTTTTTTTTTCTCCAGTGCTACTCTCTTGCATTTCGGCCCTGACCTTCCACAAACACAAAACGCCTCATTTGTACAGCTTTCAAAGCGATTTTCAATAAGCAAGACTGAACTCGGTTAAAACATGATTAGGGTTATTGTTGTATACAAAGATCCATCAGCCCAGCCGCATTACCTAAGCCAGAAGTAGACCCTGAGGCACGCTCTACACGCTTCTTCCTACATGGCTTTTCAAGTCGTCTCAACCAACCTGTTAGCTGCTAGCGATGGCTATGAAGCTCTGCCGCTGCTGTTCTAGAGCAGACGCTTCCGGTCTTACTACCTTCTCCAGGTGGATGCCTCTCGCTTCTCTTGGGGCCTGTGCACATTCCAAAGTTGGGGCTTCAATTTGCTTTGCCCTCGCACACTGTCCTTGGTTAGACCACGCATATATGCTAAGGGAAGCAAAATAGTTTACTGATTTATCATGGATCATTAGATGGAGTAACTATTCTTAAAACATCACCAGTATAGATACAACAATTAGAGATGTGCTTTTGTTAACATTGCCAGCCTCTACCCTCTTGTACAGTACCCTTGGGTACTAAATAATTACCCACTTTGTGTGGTTATCTGGCTCACTAATTACCCACAAAAATTGGGGTCAGGTGTTAACTGCTTGAAATAAGTATCCTCCAAAGACTTGGTTAAATTGCATAAAGAAATTATGTGTTTGCAGCAAAACTTTAAAAAAAAAAAAATCAAACATTTTTTTGGAAGGAAGATAAGGGGACGCGAAAAAGACAACGGATGTAAATTGTTCTGTGTGATGGCAAAATCTTGCACGCTGCTGTGATGGTGAGGGAATCGGTAAGGGGAGCGAAAGGATGGTTGGCACATACAGTCTCTCTAATCCAGTCTACTTTTCCCAAAGATTAGATCCTTCAGTACACAGGGTTTGATTCTTCCCCTATCTAGGCTGATGTCAATCAGGATTATGTCAGTATAAATAAGAAAATTTGTATCCATGGATTCCTGGACTGACTTCACTGCATAATCCCACCTCTTCTGTCACCCAGGGACTTCTGCACTGCACCCAGTAATTTAATTATGTATTGTATATTTATTTCCATATGTTTATTTTAGTTGTTTCACACTCCTTGTGCATGCAGAATTTCGTTCTAAGGCTGCTGCTCATAAAACGTAGCTTGCTTGGAGTAATAATTTAATTCCTGTGTTCAGGGAGTTACCCCAGTGAGTCAAAGATTTCTAGATAGCCCCACCCTCCCCAACTTCCCGAACACTTACACTGCAGTCACTTTCTCTTTGCCAGACCCACACAAGATGTCTAACTAGCCAAAATCCCAAGAGGCAGCTTCTCCTGCCTCCCCCATTTTAGCCCCAGAAAACTAGGAAATAAAGCCACAGAAGCCCGAAAGCCCTTGAAATACCCGGGACGTGTAACAGAGGGATATTTGATAAACCGTCTTCCTAACCTGGTTTCTTGCATAGGTGCTCTCTGTCTTCAATACAAAGGAAACAGATCGCAGTGGGAGCTAAGAAGGTGTTTCTGAAAATCCCACTGTCAGGATCTTTGGGTACCCAGATACCTTTAAGTCCTAAGCATCTGTGCAGTGCACAGCGTAACAAAGAAACTGCCTTCTTTATTTATGTCTGTATTTTGTGTTAGGTGCTTCCTCTTCTTTACGGCGAGTACCACCTTCTGTTCCCACAAGCACCTTTTCAAGGCTGTGGGGAGTCAGGTATTAGGCATTAACAGCCCCACCTCCCAGCCCCATGGCTCGGGCAAACGGGGGTCTCGGGTAAGGCCCCGCATGGCTAGGTGTGTGCTCTGTCTTCGGGGGCATACCTGCGCTCCGCATTGTGTGGCGCATCTCTGGAAAATGCAGGGATCAGCCTCATAAAGCACAATGCAGATTTAGTCGTCATCTTTGTCTCCCCCCCCCCGCCCCGCTCCGCTCCCCGCTGATGTTAACTGTCTGTATTATTATTTATTGTTATCAAGGGATTTGGTTTGATCAATGAAGTGTATATGCGTCTGACGGACATTCGGAGAGGAAATGCTTGGAGAATGAGTAACATGTCTGCAGCGGAGGGTGTGTGTGAGGGAGAGAGGGAGCATCGGTACTAGAAACATTGACGGATGAGTTCATTTTAAAATCCAAGGGCATATAGCTGGTAAATTAGCACATATCGCAAATATAGTCTGGTGTGAGAGGCGGCAGTGCTGCCATTGAGGGGGG
>WAAD01007710.1:956-25292 GCA_013389945.1 Fregata magnificens
CGCACCTCGAATACTGTGCTCAGTTTAGGGCCTCTCAGTACAAGAAGGACATTGAGGTGCTGGAGCGTGTCCAGAGAAGGGCAACGAAGCTGGTGAAGGGTCTAGAGAACAAGTCTTATGAGGAGCGGCTGAGGGAACTGGGGTTGTTCAGTCTGGAGAAGAGGAGGCTGAGGGGAGACCTTACCGCTCTCCACAACTACCTGAAAGGAGGTTGTAGTGAAGCGGGTCTTGGACCCTTCTCCCAAGTGACTAGCGAGAGGACGAGAGGAAATGGCCTCAAGTTGCGTCAGGGGAGGTTTAGATTGGACATCAGGAAGAATTTCTTTACCGAAAGAGTGGTTAAGCATTGGAACAGGCTGCCCAGAGAGGTGGTGGAGTCACCATCCTTGGAGGCGTTCAAAAAAGGTATAGACGTGGCACTTCAGGTCCTGGTTTAGGAGTCATGGTGGTGTTGGGTTGATGGTTGGACTTGATGATCTTAGAGGTCTTTTCCAACCTTAATGATTCTATGATTCTGTGATTGGATTATGGGACTCCTTATCTCAGCATAATTATGCAGATAAGTCGAGTTCCCTACATGGCTGCTTTCTGATGCATATTAGTAAGAACTTAAAAGAAGCATACCCTTCAATGTTCCTGAAAGTAAAAACAGAGAGGGTTGCATTGCCTATTTTAAATCTCCCTGCTACCAAAGGAGGCCCAAACTTGAGTTCTCTGTGATGCTGCTCTGCACCTTTCTACTGAGATACGTAAGGATATAGAGCAGTTTGAATGCCTCTGGTGTGACTATGCGGAGGCCGAGATAACATAGCCCAGTAAGCAGCTGAAACTCCAATTTTCTGAACCTCATTTCTGTTCTGAATAATCATTTGTTTCCTATCTGCTATTAGTCTTTGGACACCTCTAGTAAATAGATTGGCATGACATTTTTCAGTAATGTCATGGTCTCTTACCAGGCCAGATAAAGCCTATATCTGTTAAAGCCTTCAATGATGTCAGAAGGCCTTTTAAAAAGGCAGGGTTTAAGCCTTTCCAAAGCTTTTCCATTATTTTATTATCATATGGGCTTTAGATTATGACTCTCAGTATTTCAAAGAAGCATTTTATGTGTCTTGTTCTCCTGACACTCGTTATGTGCAAGGAGCTACCCCAGATAAACAGATACATGTTTGCATATAATGCATGTTGTAACATTAGTTCCAGTTTTTAGTTGACTTCATGAGATACGAATATCCTTCCAAAATGATACTAGCTAAATAGCATGCTGCATTTAAACAATTGCATGTTAATCTCACTGCTTGTCAGTACCCTGCTGCTTGCACTGCAGATCCTCCTGTTCCTGCGTTCTGTTGAAATCAAAATGTAAGTTTTGGTGTGTCTGCAGACAGACTGAGAAAGTGCTGTGTGCATAGCTGCAGCTTTTCACATATGCAAAGTATATTGCGTGGCTTCAGACAAAGCTGATGACATCATTTGGTCACACTTCGAGGAGAGAAGAATCATTTTGTCTTCAAATACCTTTTAACAAAATTACTTTGGGATTAAAAGGATATATTTAACCTTCAGAGTGATATCTAAAATTATTTGCTGTTAGCATTGAAATGCTTCATGGATTTCAAATTAATTCATTTTGAAGTAGATTTGGATAGCTCTAGGGCTAAAACTGAGGTGTCATAGGAATAATAGAAATTAGGAAAGCTTAATGTAATTTGCACTTGGCTTGCTTGTACGATAGCAAAACAAAAAAAAAAAAGGGGGTGGGGGGGACTCTTTCTTTAGAGAACTGTAAGCTATAGCTTAAAATGAGGCTTTTCCTGAAGTGTTACAGGCAATATGAAGTGCACTGTTTATGAACAGATGGTGTGTCTACACTGAAATTCAGAAATGTGATCGCAGCTCTTGCAAACTTACCTAAATAGCCTTAGATTGGCAAGCTCAGTTTTTTGTAGCAGGACTGTTTCTACATTCATCATGCTTCAGGACATGTCTGGGACTTCAAGTAAAGGTCTAAGCAGCCTCTCATTGCTGAGGCCAATTCTGCCCTAGCTTCATCATTACTGCTGCCTCATTATCTGTTTTAAAGCTAGCTTTGGTGTATGATGCTTGGTTACTCCTTCACATCATGTTATGTAGGTTCATCGCGAGAAGTCCATGTCCTCTATTCTGGCCTGGCACAAATCTTTGGATTTTGGTAAAAACTTCCTGATTTGTATCACCTAACATACCAGACATTTTGAACGTGTACAGAAATCCAAATTTCATTGGCTAGGACTTTCTGTAATTTTATCTCTTTGGTGCACTTAAGTTTTATTGTTCCCATTTTCAAAGGGAAGAAAGAAAATCTTGTGCCAAGATCCACAAAGGAGGTGTGCAGGTGAAGTTAGAACCTGTTGCTTGGCTTGCAAGTCACTGCCTAAAACAAAAATTGTGCTGGTCTTTTAATAGCATTGGCTCCCCAAAAGGTATTACAGCTGCGCGGTTATATTATTTAATTGTGGCCTCCTTTTCCAAACCCTGATAAGGTTGTTTTATGCTTATGTAAGTATGCGGATGCAAATTCCCTATTACGGTCCTGAATTTCCTTAGCAGCAAACTTTACATTAGATGTGATTTGAAATATGGGTAGGAGCTAAAAGCAGTGCATTTGACAGACTGTCTTTTTGAAAACAATTCTTTACATCCCAGCAAAACCAAGTGAATCAAATTGAGTGGCTGCCAAAGCATGCCGTATGTGGCTTACAGTGTGCATTAGAGAATCCAACAAGGAAGTCTACTAATGCAACAAAATTTGTGTAGTTTTTTTTAATCTGGGATCTTCCCTGAATAATTTAAGTTTTTATTAATGTTGGCATATTGCAGACTGATTGCTTCACTTTAACAAATTACCACCCATTAGATGAGCCGCTACAACTGTTCTATGTGCTACTCTAAGCTCACCTCAGCTCTAAAGTAATGTGGTTAACTTATACCTTTGAAAAGGAGTTAATATCTGTTTGCTACCAACCAACCAAGCATGGCACTAAGATAGGATTAGGTATTCTATTGGGCAAAAATAAAATGTAGATCACATGAGACTTTGTTCTTAGGCTACAACTTCAATTAAGTACTTCTAATTTACTTTTGCTCTGGTGTTACAGCTCTGCTTTAGAAGTAGGGATTTACTAAGCTGCCTTATTCTTCTTCAAGAATACCCATTTTTGTTTTCCAACTTCAGGAAATGCAATTCTTCCATCAATTTAAAGCTGCACACACACTTAAGTATTTCCTAAATAAGAAAAGATTTAGGTACTTGTTTAAGTGGTTTTTCTGAATTGGGATTAAAACTCCAAGTGATCAATTTTTTTTGTTTGGATTTTTCCCTCATGAGGATCATTTATTATAATCATAGAATCATAGAATCATAGAATCATTGGGTTGGAAAAGACCTCTAAGATCATCAAGTCCAACCATCAACTAACACCACCATGACTCCTAAACTAGACCCTGGAGTGCCACGTCTACACCTTTTTTGAACGCCTCCAGGGTAGACGACTCCACCACCTCTCTGGGCAGCCTGTTCCAATGCCTAACCACTCTTTCAGTAAAGAAATTCTTCCTAATGTCCAATCTAAACCTCCCCTGACGCAACTTGAAGCCATTTCCTCTCGTCCTATTGCTAGTTTCGTGGGAGAAGAGTCCAGCACCCGCTTCCCTACAACCTCCCTTCAGGTAGTTGTAGAGAGCGATAAGGTCTCCCCTCAGCCTCCTCTTCTCCAGACTAAACAACCCCAGTTCTCTCAGCCGCTCCTCATAAGACTTGTTTTCTAGTCCCTTCACCAGCCTCGTTGCCCTTCTCTGGACACGCTCCAGCACCTCAACGTCTTTCTTGTACTGAGGGGCCCAAAACTGAACACAGTACTCGAGGTGCGGCCTCACCAGTGCCGAGTACAGGGGCACGATCACTTCCTTACTCCTGCTGGTCACACTATTCCTGATACAACCCAGGATGCTGTTGGCTTTCTTGGCCACCTGGGCACACTGCCGGCTCATGTTCAGCCGGCTGTCGACCAGCACCCCCAGGTCCTTTTCTGCCGGGCAGCTCTCCAGCCACTCTTCCCCAAGCCTGTAGCGTTGCATGGGGTTGTTGTGACCCAAGTGCAGGACCCGGCACTTGGCCTTGTTGAACCTCATACAGTTGGCCTCGGCCCATCGATCCAGCCTATCCAGATCCCTCTGCAGGGCCTTCCTTCCCTCGAGCAGATCGACACTCCCACCCAGCTTGGTATCATCTGCAAACTTGTTTTCTCTTTGTCATCATCCGAGTTAATGTATTAATGTATTAAAACCACAGTACATAATCGAGTTACACTGATTTATTGTAGTGATAAAGTTTATTTACTGTTGAAATAATACTGATTTTAGTGTTTATATACAGTAACATTCATAGACAACAAACTTATGAAGACATAGGCAACAAAGTTATAGTTGTCTGAATTTTAACAGGAGTATTTATCAAGTAAAGTGTAGTCTAAAACTTTTTTATTATATTTTGTATCTAACTCCTGAAATCTAGTTCTTTGGTGCCATAAATTTATAGATAAAATACACCACGGACTACTTCCTTTGAATTTATAAACTCCTGAAGATGTGTTGTCTTAAGGAGAAACCTGCTTATTTATTAGAAATGACACATTCCTAGCATACTTTTTATTTAATGGCAAATAAATCACCATTCTTCAGTCAACATTTTCAACATAGCGAAATACCATTCAAATCTATGGCAAGCTAACGAAATTGAGTCAAGTCATATTGTTACCCTGACAAAAGTTTAATAATTTTCATCTTTACTGCTTGCATTTAAAAGTGTTTTCAAAGACACAGAATGAAAACTTTACTTTATCTCCATACAATTGAAAAGTTGTTGTCAGTGTAACTTTAATTCGGTTTCCACACATAAACTTTGCTTCTCTGAGACTCATACAGAACCTGTGTTCCCATTAGGAATTTACCAGTGCAATTATTTTTAAAACCTCCCTTAGCCAACACAATTAGGGCAGTAATGCTCTTATTTGAAAATTGTAGCAAAATCAGCATTACTAGTATTGCTATGCAAAATAGAAATTCAAACTATTCTTTTTTTCAGTGAAACCAGTGCTGCTGATGTTGTTTTTGTACAATTTCTTTGGGCTGAAACTCATCAGTTGTACAACAGTTTGATCTTAACAAAGACCTTTCTCTAATGTACCCTTGAACTATGTATTTGCCTTTTATATTCAGTTCCCTGGAAATTAAATTGAAAAAGATTATGAAATGATTCACACATGTTTAAGTCTCTGGTATCTGATTACACGGTCGTGTTAACTTATGAATGAGGAATGCAGGAGCCTTTCTTAAATAAGTCATGTAATCACGCTCCAGGTTTCTGAAGCACTGTGTCACGCTTAAATCTCTCAGAGAAGAAAAATCCCCCTATTTGCACACTTCTGAGTTTGTTATAAGCCTGTTACATTTTCCAAATGTATAAAGTAGGTATCTTTTCAGCTTTGGTCTATACCTGAGTGAAATTTTGGAAATGCTTGCATTGTTGGAAAAGACTTAAATACTCCCCCTCATTTCAGAAAGAAATGCCTAGTTTCTCACCCTTTGTATGACAATTGTTAGAACAAGACTTCGAAAGATGTTGGTATTGTAAGATTTGTTTTCCCTAGTTTTAAAATATAAAAGCAATTTCTTTAGATGCACTACATCTAGGTTTTGTGGATTAGCCATTTTACTCAAATGTTGACTTACTAGTTTAAACGTCGATTGAACCTGTAGTAACTCGGATGACAGAGGTTCATCCATTCATAGCATTCATGTACATGCATTCACAACAGAGGTTATAAACTAATAGACCCCAATGATAATCTGAAGAATGTTGCTTGAAACAGCATCTGGAAAAATTGTTGGGTTTTGCTCCTGAACATGAATAAGCTGCTGTTCAGACGCCTTGGAGGCACTAGGGGGCAGGTGGCAGCTTGCACAGAGGGACATCTGCCTTTCCGTTGTAAAGACTAAAAATGATGTGCTTTTAATTGTGGTTGTGACACAGTTTGGAAGCATTTGGTTAATTGGCCTTGAGAAACTTGGACTTGTTTGAGTGCTGAGCTGAATCCAGGCCTGAATTTATTCCCAGTGCTTTGAGTATACCCTTCAAATTAACTGCATACTGCCTTGTTTAAATCAGGACTTTTTTTAATTAAATAGAAGTTTTTATGGCTTCTGATTTTAATTATGCGGTAGCATCTTCCCTAATACAGAGAAAAATGAACTAGGATTCTTTTTTGCAATAACTGTTTTGGTTTCAGCAGTTTTCATTAGTTCAGCCTAAAACTTCTTTCTGTACGTGTACCACGCTGTCCTGCTTGTGCTTACAATCGTGTGCTTTTAAAGGGTAAAAAAAGTTCAGTTTCATCCTCTCTGAATCCTATTTCTTCTCCTCAGAAGGTGGTTTCATTACAGATTTATGCCTGAGGTCAGTTTTAACTAGTTTAGCCTAATCTTAGGGTGCACAGTTATATACTTCTCCCTCCTTTAAACGTAAAGAAGTTAATTCAAACATTCTTTCTTGCTCTGACTTCCAAATTTCCTCTCCTGCTTCTCTTTCTATAACTCTTAAATTATCCATCTCGTCTTTGAGCTCTTCAAATCTGTTTCTGCAGAAGTGCTGAGATTTATTTACCTTGAGATTTGACATTTGACATTCTTCATTGTGACTTTTCCTTTTATATAACAACAGCTGCCTACTGTATTCCATTTCTAGCAAAATAATGTCTGACAAACAGTCATTGAATGTGGTATGGAAAAATCTTAGTGGAGTTTAAAGAATGGGGGAAAGATAGTGCATGTGTATTATAAGGTATTTCTGTTACTTCTATTTTTAAGGTATCAAACATTATTGAGTTTTTCCAGTGACCTAATGATGTCTACTGTTTCCCTCTTCATTTTTCTTTTTTTTTAAAGGAAGTTTTCCTATTGGCACACTGTATTTTAAGTAGAAAATAGTAAATCATGCTCCCTTCTTCCCATTGTATCTCTGTTCTGCCCCTCTCATTTAACATGCTTGCTTTGCTCCTTTTATTTAAACATGGGATTTTTCATCTGCTTATGCTGAGTGCAGCTAGCAAAGACTCCAGTATATAGCCAAGACCTCATCTGCTCTAAGTTATTTATCTATCTTTGGGATATAATTTGCTGATTGAGAATATTTTGAATCAGGCAAACACTCATTCTGAAATGTAGTCTCATTCAATTGTCCTTGCAAAAAGTTTCTAGTATTTTTTTTTTCCCAAACCTAGTGACATTTTTCTATATTTAAAGCAGAATTTAACATTCCCTGTTGCCTTTGGATAAAGTAGGAAGGGGAAAGACATACTCAGTTCCTGAGATTATCACAGACAAAAATGATTAATTTTCTAAGTGTTTGTCTTGTAGAGCTGCATTCAGTTTCTGGTGCTCTGAAATGTTTTATAGCTCAATGTGTCTAATACTGGAGAATGTCTTTTACCCACTGACATGTTCAGTTTGAAATGCTTAAAGTCTTAGTCAGTTTTAATTTTTTTTAATGTATTTCAGATTTGCAGTCTTAACTGCGTATCATTCTTGGCAGTGCATCCGTATTACTTCACAATGTGTATGTGAGAAGATATGGCTTTGGACAGTGTTCACCTGGCTGTAAAATCTAGTATTATACTTCTTTTTAGGTATTTGCATTAGCTGTATCTTGGACTAGAATGCTCAATGTTTCCTCTAATGCAAATAATCAGGAGAAAGGAATGGACAGTGCCTTTTTATACTACCTTTTTGGTAGGGTTGTTCAGCATAGAACTGACGGTGAGCCTCTTTTGAAAGCACTTTTCAGAGGAATTGTTGTCTTGGAAAACAAATTTCCAAACATCGACTCGGGAGGAGGAAGAAAAATTCCACAAGACTTATTTGGGTTTGTCATATTTTCACATTTGCTTCATTAAGTATTGTGAAATAAGGCTCTGTATAATTTTGACGCCCTTGATTCCTTTTTATTTTTCACAATGTTGTCAGGCAATGACATGTCAATCTAATGAAAAATATTAAATAAATAGAAAGGGGGCTGAGACGTTTGCTAAGGAGGAATGAACTCCAGACCTTTGGTTAGTTGAATGGCCATTTAATACTGCTTACTAAATGACACCTCAGCAGGAAATACATTTGAACAAAATAAATTTTTAATTGCTGTGTTTATGAAGGTTTTATGATTATCAAATGCCTTTCCTAAAGAAGATAGGAAAGATATGGGTAGAAGAAGTTTTGAAATGGTTTGGAAACCAATTATGAGGGGCACTGTAAAAATCCCTCTCCATTGTATTTTGTTAAGACAAACTCATAGGAAGATCATAATTTATGACAGTAGTTGATTTGTAAGGAATTTTATTTTTTTTTCTGAGGGTTTTGGGTTTTTTTTAATAATGTGGGTTTTTCATTTAGGTAGAGGTGGTGGTAACAGGAGGTTCCTCCTTTCCCTCCTTTATAATAGCTTGAAATGTCTTAAACATTCCTTGTGCTCTATGTGGCAGCAGAAACCCAGTGGAGACTCACCAAGATAGTTGATACGCCTGTCTACTCAACCAGCACTGTATTTTGTGTTCTTTGCACGACAGATCTTGCTGCGGGAAGGTTGCAAGAAGATACTTGTTGCCGATTCGCTTTCTTTGTTGAAGAAAATGCATCGAACTCAGATGAAGGGTGTTCTAGTAGATGGTGGGTACAGAGGAAATGTGGTGGCTTTCAAGGTTTTGAAGTCTTTTACTTGGTTTATAGACCTAAGCCACATGACGGTCTACTTTGGAAGCTGCCCAAAAGCCTGGATATTGTACCTTATTTGTAGAGTGTAGTAGGATACTAGCTGCTTTCCCCTTTGCAAAGGAACTGCTCATATCTCAATCTAATGATTGAGACCAAGACCCAGCATGCAGCTTTTTCTCTTGATCAACCTCTGCATAGCCAGTAATGTATTGTGTCCTGCAGTTTGTCTATAAAGGTCAAGAATGCTGTTCAGTGCCAGCATGGATAGTCAGACAATAATAATCTGCAACCAAAGCAAAAGCTACAAGATAGTTTTCAGAAATAGTTGAAAATATTTTGCAGGATGCTAATGATGCATGTGAGCAGGGCTGTAATTCACACCAGCTGAGTGTTAATACCAAGAAGCAAAAGCTGGTGGAAGGACAGAGGATCAAAACGCTGCAGAGAAATCAGGCACCCGTCCTGTGCTCCTATTTTTTCAGTTTGCCTTGTGCCTCTACAGTGCTGATCCTAAACAGCCTCACTCCTGCAATTCTGCCATCATCAGAATCAGAAGATCTAAACGTTTCTCATGCTGTTAATAGAAATGCTGCTTCAGTATTGCTCTTCAATTTTTAATAGACTCAATTAGGCATCTTAAGTAAATACTTTAAGACCAAGCTCCATTTCTGTAATAGCAGTATGTTCATGCCTGCTTTATAAAAAAGTAAACATGGAGTTTGTTAACAAAGCTGTTACAAGTTTGTTTTGTTTTGTTTTTCCAGAGGAGAATATCTGCGAATCATGTCTGTCTCCAATACTTCCTTCAGGTAGGATGCTTTTCTAGAAGAGAAAGAGGTCGTCTATTTTTTTTATTTTTAGAGGAACTACTGTTTGCTTTTATTCATAGAAATGTGTAGTAGTCTCCCTTGGTAATCACTGTATAAATTTCAGTCTCCTGTGGAAAGCTTGCTTCTGAATTCTGACATGGGAGCGGACTCTAATTTGAACTTTTTTTGTTGCAGTAAACCCAGAATTTCTTTCTTATTCACCTTTGACTTTCTTATTTTCTGTTTTGAATTACATGGAATGGAAGGCAACTTTTAATTCCATCAACATACATATTCTCAAAGATTATTAGAACCACAAAACTAGGCTGTTGCCACCAAATCTTGTCCAACTCTGTTGAACGATTTAGATTGAACTTGCAGATTATGAACTTTTATGGAATATACTTTTTGTCTGAGTAGTGTAAAACTCTTGGCTTCAGTCACTGCTGTCATATCTGAAACAACTTATAACAGACTGTAGTTTTAAAACATCTTCTAAAGTTAGTCTTGAAACTAGAAATTTAGGATATTATTTTGAAGATGTACATTCTCCAAGGCAACTGTAGTTCAGAAATACCAATATAGTTGTTGGGCATCTTAAGAAGTAGTAGTTTTACCAGCAGAATATCTGTTGTGGCATCTTCAAACAATAATACTTAAGACGAAGTACATGAATGGTCTGATTTTTTCTGTTTGCTGAGTGTACATAGCCCAGTAAAATCACTTACAGTTTTTTAATCTGGTTTCTACCATTTTTCACTTAAATAAATAAAAATTACTATACTATGATCACATGCACCAGCGTACAGACCAGAGTAGTCACATGGTGATAGAAAGCCTGGCAGAGCTGAATGTGCTAGTGCCCTGAGGTATGTGTGTCGAGGGAATGAGAGTCAAGGAACCGAATGTGGATTATGCTGATGAGCGAGATGGTTATTCTTTGAATATGTGGATGTTGTATGTAGGCTTCTAATTGAGCTAAATATTCACGGGAATCGAAAGGCACATCATGCACTTAGGCAGCTTCTTGCCAAATTTCAAGATCATGGCATGCAGTGTAGGCGCTAGAACTGCTTGATGTTCTGGTTCTCCCTGAAGTAGCGCAAGAATTTTTTTGCTATCTTTTCTCCAAAATGGCTGAATTATTTGGTGGTAGTTTACTCTTCTCCCTCCCCAAATTTAGCATGTAACACGTATTGACATGAAAAATTTCTGGTGAAAAGGTGTACAGCATTTAAGCCACAGAATAAAATTGTCTTGTAATTCCATCACTGGGACACATTACCTGAAACTATCACTCTGCATGTTTTCTATAAATGAGGCAGAATAATTTGGAAATTAATTTGATAGATGTTACTTGATGTTTCTATGTATATAATAGAATGCAGGCATATACTGCTGTAGCCACTGAGTAATTTGTTTCATTGCCCTGTTGTAATGAATTTATTTTTCTCTTTCCCAGATGCATCCAAGTCCTTCAACGTGGTGGTGTTCCACTGCAGACATATGTTTCACAAAGAGTGCCTCCCGGTATCCAACACAGTAAGGAACTAGCTTAATCTCTCTGACACCTTTGCCAAAGATAAAAGGACAAATTATTTCCTTTTGTTAACTGTGGAGAAGGGCAGGGGTCTATCAGGAATTATAATATGATTACAGTAATTATTTGTGATTATACCCTGTAGTAGTATGTGACTATGGAAAGGGTGTATAGGGCAACTGCAACTAAAGTACATCCAATTTAGAAAGAAATTGCTGCTGTTTGAGAAGTATTTTATCACTTTCTGCAATCTGAATGTGCAGTGCAGCTTTGAGACATACAGGGAATATGACCTGTTTGATTTTTTTTTTAATTAATTCTTTTCTGTTGCAGCTCTCACTATAAGTATGTTTAATTAAAGACAAGAATAAAGATATTTTCTCAAGTGAACCACATTAAATGATTCTGAGCTGGAAGAAAAAAAACCCCACTCATTTCAGAGTGAATATTTAAATATCTTTGTAATAATCTTTATGCTCAGAATATGTTTTTCTTCATCAGGGAATTTTTTTTTTCCCCTCCGATGAAAATAAACCAAAAAAGTAACTTCTAGATGTAACCAGTTTTGAATTTAGGAATGAAAGCATCAGAATGGTAACAAAATGGCAAAGCAAATGGAATTTAAGCTTTTCTGATTCTGCATCTGTCTCTGAAAATGAACATCTAGTGAAAAAATAACTTTGAATCACTTAATCTGCAAGTAACCAAGCAAAGTCCTTGTAGCCATATGGTACAGCATGTATACTTAAATATGTTATGAAAATCTTAATGAATTAGATCATTTGCAAAAGAAAGCCCAACAACTAGTAAATATTTATTCAAACAATATTTACCACAAATTTTATTATTTGAGGAATAATTTAAATTTATCTAGCATTCTCAGTTTGCTGGGACAGTGGTGGGACTGGGTAACATGTCAGATGGGATTTTTAAATGTGACATGGATATTACATGATGTATGTTCTATAGTACTTATGATACACAGGTATCTGCATATATCTGAGTCAAATTCTTCACTGTTATAGTATTTCTTGGCCTTAGGTGATCAGTTGTGTTACTGATATTTGGTTACTGGTGACATACTGAAAGGAAAGTAATGTATGTATAAAGCATCGCACAGAGCTAAACACAGGAGAAACAGTAAAGACATATTTGATATCCGATGGACAGTATTCAGGATATATTCTCAGCTGTTGGAAATCTGTGGAGGAATATCCAAAGACAGAGTTGTAAGAAAGACATCCAGTGGTCAGTGGAGCCAACCAAGTGTCTTACTCTTTTCTTTATCTATGAAGAGAATCAGTGACATTTTTTTACTCTGTGTTTTTCATTTTTATTTGGAGGAAATTTGACCTTACTCTCTTGGAGGGTGGTAGTAATACACTTGGAGTGAGCAGTGAGGTGTATTGCTCTCTGACTTCAGACTCCAGAATAGCCTGCTTTATTGTGTTCCACTATATCACCTTCCTGCACCTAGCCATGAATGTGTCTGTCCTGGTTTTGGCTGGGATAGAGTTAATTTTCTTCCTAGTAGCTGGTATAGTGCTGTGTTTTGGATTTAGTATGAGAATAATGTTGATAACACACTGATGTTTTAGTTGTTGCTGTGCAGTGCTTACACTAAGTCAAGGACTTTTCAGCTTCTCATACTGCCCTGCCAGCGAGAAGGCTGGGGGTGCACAAGAAGCTGGGAGGGGACACAAGCAGGACAGCTGACCCAAATTGGCCAAAAGGATATTCCATACCCTATGATGTCATGCTGAACAAAAAACTGGGGGGAGTTGGCTGAGGGGGGACATGTCCACTGCTTGGGAGCTGGCTGGGCATCAGTCAGCGGGTGGTGAGCAATTGCATTGTGCATCACTTGTTTTGTATATTTTTATCATTATTATTATTATTTTCCCTTCCTTGTCTGTCCTATTAAATTGTCTTTATCTCAACCTACAGGTTTTACCTTTTTTCTGATTCTGTCTCCCATCCCAGTGTGGGGGAGTGAGCTAATGGCTGGGTGGTGTTTAGCTGCCTGCCAGGTTAAACCACGACAGTGTCTATAGGGAACAGCCTGACTGTGAATAGTAATGTTGAGAAAGGCATTTTTCATTCATTTTGCCACATTCTAATGTGGCTACATCTCTTTAAGAGCTGCTTCTTTTCTTTTTAATTTCTAGGTATCTCCTGTCCAGTTCTGCAACATATGCAGTGCCAAACACCGAGGGCCAGGAAGTGCAATCCTGGAGATGAAGAAATAGCAGTGCCCTAGTTCTCCATGCCAGTCTGTGGCATCAACTCTATTAGGACCATGCAGAGCCACTGTAGTGTCTGTTAATCATCATTTCTGTATATAATTCTGATTGTGATTTCAAACTGGTTTCTGTAAGTTATCCAGCTTATTGAACATTTTTGGGAAAGAGAAAATGTGAAAGTCTTTCCCTAGTAAGTCTTTGTTATGCAATTCATATGTCACTGTTCCTTTGCTCAGCTTGTTACTTAACTCTGGAATAGAAAAGAGAAATAAAATGGGAAGGGAAAAAAAAAAAACCAGTTTGGAGATTTGTGCTTGCTATCAGTTAATGTGCTTTACAGTTTGGAGCCATATCAGGCTCATGGTCAGATATTGTAAAGAAGGATGAATTGCTGTGAATGCAGCTCACCAAACTACTTTGGTCTTGATTTAGTCTATTAGTGAACTGTTTAACTTGGGACCCATAGGAATCTGACTGCTTTCAGTGGAACTGCTTCAGGACTTGCAGCTGGCTGTGTGCTGACTCATACATTACATTAACAAACTCGTTAACTGTTAATTCCGCACATTGGCAAGTTACCTTGGTTGTATGGTTACATACTCATAGTTTGTTATAAACTGGTTATTTTCTCAATTGATCTTCACAATGCAGTAGTTTA
The DNA here is from genome assembly GCA_013389945.1 of Fregata magnificens. NCBI lineage: Eukaryota > Metazoa > Chordata > Aves > Suliformes > Fregatidae > Fregata > Fregata magnificens. Next base: position 15,006 of record WAAD01007710.1, read on the forward strand.
AGGTGGGCTTTTCCCATGTTAAACTCATCCAGAAACTTTATTTTTAAATGTTAGCAGTAGGTCTTTACACTTATTTTATAAGTATGGTTGTAGTGTATGATTTCATTTAAGTACGGGGGGGGGGGGGGGGGGGGGGCCCCCAAACATCTGACCTTTCAAACGTAAGATCTCTAGGAGTTTCTTTTGGCCTTAGCAATTTAATAGCCAAGTTAAATAAGTATTTGGATGTTAACAAAAAAAATTTATTTTTAATTTCAACAGTGTTCTGTTTTGTTGATCCAAAGGAGGTGAATTTTCAGAATGTCTTCACAGTAATCTAATCTCTTTATAGTGTTCTCTGATTAAATTAAATATAAGCATCTTTTCCCTAAGAAAAGTCATTTTTCAGAACTCCCAAGTTATTTTTCCTCTTTTTAATAACTGGAGTTTGAAAGTAAAAATACATTGGTTTACCATCAAATTGTGAGGTTTAAACAAGTAGTTAACATCATAAGTTCTGAAACAACGGTATAGTGATACTGCAGTGTACCTGTAAAACTGGAAAATGTAACACCTTTAAGTTCTTCTGTACCTTACTCCCATGTAGGTACACCTTAAAATGATTTATATTGCAGAAGCCTGGATTTCCAGTTTATGTAAATTCATTATACTCTTTTGATATCCTCCAGGCAGTTGGCTGAGCTGGTTTAGCAATCTGAAAAGTGATTTTTGTTGTCCACTGTGTAGATCTGTATAATACCGGAATAAAATTTTAAGTGTATTAGAAATGCTAGGATTTACTCTGCATGGTTACAGAGACAAAATTATCATTAAAAGGATGGATTTCTCAAAAACATAGCAATCATATTCTATTGTGATAACACAGACAGCTGAGGAAAAAATAAAAATAGGTGCAGATTATTTGTGGACATGCAGTAGATGAAATAACAGAAGGATAGGAGCTTTGTAGTGCAGAGCATAGTCTGCATATGTCAAGCTTCACCCTTAAGAATTACTGCCTGGCTCTGTAGCAGTTCACTTTCAGTGGCTAGTACACATTCTCAGGTATATTGTTCATTTATCCATTCTTTACTACGCTGATCAGGAAAGCTGCTTTCATTCCTAGTAAACGAAGTGCTCTAGTGAGCTCAAGGGCTGCTTCACCATGATATTTGAGCTGTCGCATGCCTGTAGACAAGTTTAGAAACTTTACCTCTTCCTCAGTAGCTCTAAGCAGCTTTTCTATATTATACCCTAAGAATGCGCTGTGCAATGCCATAAGCTGTCAGCTTGCAGGAGGAAAAAGTCAAATTACTCCTATACAGTTATGCCACAAAGTGTTCTGTAGCTCAGAGTTATATGATAATTTAAAGCAGGTATATTGTTTACTTCAGCTTGGCCTTAAATTCCCTAAAGCATTTGAGCGTTCAGTGACTCAGTTTGCTAGCCTGCCATCACCGGCAATCATATTGCATTATACCCTGGCATATTCTTTGCATTATGCGAGTAATTTAAAATCACTGTATGAAAATCTAATCAAAATCTTCTCTAAATCCAAAGCTTCTTTCATTTGGGCTTCAGGGAATACCCTTTTCATGTTCCTGAATTCTAAATTTGCTCATTAAGATTCAGCAAGAAATGTACAGTCCTGACTTTGATTCACTTTTCCTAAGAAACCTTCATATCATAGAAAATGTCTGAGGTTAGAGTCTAAAATATTCAGCTACCCAAGAGCTTTTCTTCTGCAGAACAGTTCTGCCCAAGAAGTAGCCTTAAAGTTGCATAACCCTTCAGAAAAGTACCCAATAGCGCTTACCCAGTTTCACCAGAGCTTATTTAAGATGTCAATCCATTTATCAAAGTGCTTGTGCTTCTAACTAAGGCAAACTTAAGGTAAATTTAACAAGGGAAATACTATTTTTTCACTGATACATCTAGTTCTGTGTGATTTCTTCAATAGGGACCAGTAAAGCTAACTGAAAGGATATGTGATGGATCAAGTAAGAATGTATTGCTCTGCCATATCAAAGAGACAAAAGTATTTTGGTTGTAATGAGTCTTTGGATGATTTTTCTTATCTGTCTTTGTTTTATTATTTTGAGACCCACAATGATGTGTGATAGGCTTGGTGGCAATGTTGGGCTACGCTGAAGATTTTGGTGGGCCCAAAAGAGTGAGGAGCTAGTGGTGCTTGGAGAGCGGAGGCTATTTAGTCCTGCTGAGAGCTCAGTTAGAAGTGACAGCATCAGGATAAAGGTTGACTTCTGCAAAAGGAGGAGTTAATCTGTTTCTAGCAGACCTGTGAGGACTGGGAGGGGCCTGCCAGGAGTAAAGCTCTAGCCAGCAATTTGTGGGGTGAGTAAGAGGTGCCTGTTGCTCTTGTAATAAATTATTTATTGGGTGATCTTTTTATGGCTGATAGACAATGTCTGAAAGGGACTTGGGGAGGCTCTGCAGATCTGTTGGGTCTCATTGAAGCTGAGAGGTGCATGACTGGCTTTTGCCATCTCCTGCTACAGCTGAATCTCATGTGTTTACCAGCTAGTAGCTGCGTCTCAGTGGGCTTGAGGCAGCTCCTCTACCAGATCAGTGATGTACTGAATCAGCTGTGTTTGGTGCTTGGGCAAGAGTCTGCTGCCTTCCATTACATGAATCAGTAGGTCAGTTAACACTTCAAGGAGTCATTTTATACACAAGGTATGTCCTCTAGCTGTAGCTGCATCTGACAGCTGCTCACCTGGGGGAAACCTTGAACACAGTGGGTATTGTGTATTGGAACAAGAGTAAGTTTAGCGTCTGAAACTGATCTTGTGTTACAGAGCCAGAGCAAAGACCAAATGAGTTGTTTGCCCATTCTTAAATCCACATCATACTCCTATTTGAAATAAATGTTTTCATGGACAGTTGCTGCCAAGGACTTGACTGCAGATTTGTCAAGGACTACTGTAAAGCAAAGAACAAGAAATATCCAGTTGTCTGCTATGTTTTGTAATGTATTTTTAGTAGGAAACTATGCTGCAACATCTTTTTCTAAATTATGGCTGATAGCTGGAGAGGTTGTCAATATTCTTTATAGACTGCACAGGTTGGCTTATCAAGTTTTCATCTTAGGAAATTTGATCACTTTCTACCTTAGAGTTAATGGTTATTCAGCTAGAGTCTTTTAAGCAGGCACCATTTTACTTTTTGCTGTTGTGTACACTACCACAGTGATTTTCTGCTTGGTGAGTAGAGTTCCTGACTGCAATTCAAGGGAACTGAAATTGCAAATAACGTCTTAAGTGAAAAGCACACGTTGGATTTCCCATTTCTGAAATGTTGTGATTTAGCATTCAAGTATTTTATGTCTTAGTCACCTTGGAAAATACAGTGTCATCTCTGCAAGTTGGTTGGACTGGTCCCTACCTGTGTCATTTGATAGCAGTTTGAAAAAAATGCTTGCAGGAAAATTCTTACCTATTGCTGAACAAGGACCATTATCTGAATGAAGAAGATCTCTCTGAGAAGGCTGTTTTCCCTCTCTCCTGTTCTGTTGTACACTTCTGACTTCATGCAGCATAACTTTTACCCGTGTTACAACATCAGGGTCCCTTCCTCTCTAGAAGACCTTCCCCTTCGAGCAGATCTTTGCCAAATACTAGCTCTAAATCAATTGCTGTACTCTCAAAACAATTCAAACAAGACTTGTAAAGAGACGAAGTACCACATTTAGAGAATGACTCTTTAATTATATACTTTTGGGACTGTCTTCTTACTCCACTGTGCCATGAAAAATTAATTTTCTCTTGGCATTAGAGAAATCCCTAGAAGATGTTTTTTCTGTTCTGCAAGACAATGTGTACTTTCTTTTACTATAATCAAATGTTAAATTATGCAGAAAACAGGACATCTGAAGTGTCTGAGGCATCAAACGCACAAGAGGATAGGATGTGTGAGAAGTTCTAAGAGATGTCAATGAGTCATAGTGGGAACGACCTACATTTAGTCTTAAAAGGCTTCAGTAAATGGCAATCATAGTAAGCTTTTGCAATAGAGCAGGTCTCAGAGGCTCTGATGTGTTTAGGCTGTGACATTCCCCCAGGAGTCTGCAATCGGATAAGGCTGCCAGTGACTTCTGCTGGGTTGTGGTGCTGCAGCAGCAAGAGTCAGAAACCTGCTGAGTGGAGGTTGGTACCCCTCCAGCCTGGAGGAACTGCCAGAGTTGGAGGTATAGTAGAGTAATTAAGGGCTAGAAAGTGGCAGGAGCTGCAGAGGGCAGCTGAATTGTTGGTTGGGTTTTTTTCCCCTTACTTTTAGTCTGATCCCAGTAAGATTTAAGTCCAGTTAGGTTGACAAGGTAATGGTATCTTGGTATCTGATGGCTGTAAAATAGTATTTAGCAAGATGTCAGCTGGATGATGTGTTCCAAATAGTGTTCACGTAGATGCAGATTTGTCTGTCTCTGGTGGCAGTGAGAGACAAGAGCCACAATAAATAGTTGTGGATTTTTTTTTAACTCAGATTAAGGGAAATGTTTTTAAAAATGAGCAACTGTCTCGCATACTACCATGTCTTGCACTGGAAGGTGCAGGTGACAATAGTGTTTTTACTCTGTAGGACCCATTCAGTAGCAGCTATTTTTGCACACGCTGGCACAAGAGTCACTGAAGCACTTTTCAGTGTGTCCAACACCAGCTATTAAGAGTCTTCGTCTGGAATTTCTGCAAAGTAATGAAGATCTTTAGTTAAACAAAACCAAAGTTGGGAAGCATTTTCTCTGTGCAATATGTAAAGCTAAGCCAAGAATATATTTCTGGCATAACTCAGTTGAATGCTATGCAGACTTTCATTCTCTCTATTCAGAATCCAAAAACTTTCTGGTGATGCTCTAAGGGGACCATGTTCTGTTTACATTATTCTATATTAATTCTGTCTTTATTCTTCTCCTGTCCTCCCTCCACATGCATTGGAGTGAGTGCCTTGTTTTGAATTGAGTAGTGATTTTCAGTCAGTATCTGCAAACACAGACACTGTGCTGTGTATGTGTTAAGGTGGCCAAGATCAAAAGTATGTGCTTTGTATGTCATGTGGAAGGTAGCCAGATCTTTGTTCATCCTTAGTTCCTGGGGGAGTTCATTCCCCAGTGTCAAGCCAAGGAAAACATTTTCCTTCAGAGGTGATCTTTCCAGAATAACAGTGGTGCCAAAAGAATCACTGAGGTAGGAAGGAACCTCTCAAGATCATCAAGTTCAGTCCCCCTACTCCAGCACTGGTTGCTCCATCACCTTGCCAGGGATTGAGATGAGACTGAGAAGCCTGTGGTTCCTCGGATCCTGCTTCTTGCCCTTCTTAAAGATGATGATATCCCAGAGAATCAGTTAAAACAAGGACTACAGCCTTGGAAGAGTGACACTTGCTTTCTTCCAGTCTTCAGGAAGTTCTTTTGATTGACATGGCCTTTCAAAGATAACCAAGAAATTTTTCTTCATACTGAAGGCTTTGTGCATGGGTGTTTTATAATGCTGCAGTCCAGTCCAGAGATGAAGCCAGTATAAATTACTGTGGGGTTAGATCATGGTCCCCAACAAAAGGGCAGATGTTCCTAAGCACCTGGCTTGGCAGAAGCATTATTCAGTATTTACCGTCATTGTACACAGAAACAATGCCGACTTCCTTAGCAGTGGTGAAAATGCAGTTGCATTTAAGCACATTCCTGGCATGCAGATTTTCCTTTGCTGCCTCTTTCTTTCACAAGTAACTGCTGCTTGTCTTGCTCACTTGCATAACCAACAACTGCCCTTGCGGCGCGCTCTCGCTGCCTGGGAATTGCAGTGGAAATCCTCTGTTCCTCCATTGTCTGTATCAAGAGCTGTGTCAGGCTGCTTTGAAGCTGTTAATCTTGCATCAGCTCAACAAGCAGATGTAACACCTTGTCATTACTGATGAATGAAGGATGAAGCTGGAGACTTGTCTCCAAGTACCAAGGAGGAATGAATGAAAATACATTGCATGTGGTAGGAAGAGGAAAAAATGGCAGGCCCTTTTTTGGAGAAGGGTGGGAGAAATTTTATTTCTTTAGCAGAATCACTATAGAGGATTAGGTACTGATGTCATTTTAAAAAACAACCAGATTTTTTTGTAAACTCTGCATAAAGCAGGCTGTAATGCCTATGCTAGATGGCAGAGATTAGAGGTGATGGGCTCAAGTCAGGCATCAGCATATACAAAATCCTCTGCAGCTATTTTAGAGCTTAATGGAAGTTCTGCTTTTATAGGGTGCGTTGTATTCCCTGCTGTTCCCTCTGGTTTAGTTTTCATTATAGGAATCACTCACCTTTAGCAGGCTGAAAAGCAGGTAGCCTGGATGTGCATCTCCTCCATGCTTAACAGCCACGCTTCATATCTATAGATCCAGGCAGCTCGGCAGTCACAGGCTCCAAGGCTGCAAGCTGATGTCAGGAGGACCTTTGCTGAAGTCTGTGTTGGAGCTTTGGAAACATGAGACAGGTTTTGTTCCTGCTGAAGCTGATGACAAATTTGCCTCAACTTAAATGAGGACAGCATCTGACCCTCCTTAGATAGTAGTTTGCATTATGAGTAAATACTATTAAATCAATTAGAGCAGGAACTTTTCCTTTTGATCTGGCTGTGATAGTCTGTAACTGCCTAGATGTATGTAATACAAAATGACTTTAATAGTGGAGTTTGGTGGTCATCCACAGGATTTACCTCCAAAGAGGTTTATGACTCTCATTTATCATTCTGGGAAACAGTGAAAACCATTTTAATTAATAATGTGTACTTCCAAAACTGTATTAAAACAAAATTATAAGGGCATTTAAAGAGATAATACCTTGTGCTGCTTCTGTGAAATACAAGTGTGTTGATAGTTGTAGTTGTTTTTAAATGCTTCTTCCCATATGCTGCATTGCAGTGTTATACTAGAAAAGCTCATGCTGTTGGATCTGAAGAATGAAAATCTAGTTGTGTTGCACAATGAGATTAGGTCAAGAAATTAAATTATCAGGCTTTCTTAAACAGATTTTTATAGCTGTTGAATCCTTCCTCTCTCCTCTTCTGCCTCACCCCAACCTGTTCTTTTGTGACTGCAACCAGCCTTTACACTGAATTGAATCAAACTGTGTTACTGAATTCATTTACTATTCATTCAGTGGCAGGTGATGAGATGATTTTGTATATTTTGTTGGGAATGAATCCCAACAAATGAAATCTAAAACTGGTCGCTGATTTCTAGTGCAGTGTCATGCTTATCATTTGATTCTGGTCTACTGCAAATTTCTGTATATCTTTTNTAACTGTTGCCAGCACATGATCATGTATGAGAAATAACCTAAAAGGGGTTAGGAATATAAAACACTTAGGTCTATTAAAATCCTCATGGTAGCACTTCTGAAATATTCCCAATAGCTGAAGCATGAAAAGTAGAAAGGCAGAGTCCCAAAATATACTTGAGAAAATAGTGTGGTGAAATGGGATTTAAGGTTATAAGGAAGTGGGCTCCACCTAGACTGGTATGCAATAAAGTTTCTGGCACTGAAATAAGTTAGAGATGTTTTAAACCAAAGACTAACAGAGAATTTTGTTAGTCTTCACCAAGAAGACTCCAAGGGTGAAGCTACACAATCTCTGCAAAGCAAAAAGACAGATTTTAATATATTTTGGGTAGGGAACAGTAAAAAAAGAATCTTATAAAAAGAAACCCAAAAACCTGTAATTGGGTAACATAAAATTCAGAGCAAGATGTAATGTATAGCATAGAAGTGCTGTTTGGAAGGGATCGCTGGAGGTCATCTAGTTCAGGCTTGAGGTTTTGCTGAGAAGAAGGTATCACTAAGGCACCATGATACCAACGTTCAAATTACATAGAAGTATCAGAGACAACCTTGTGAGTGAAAGGCAGGCACTGTACATTTAGGGAAAATTAGAATCAAAGGAGCTAAATGAATACTATCAACAGGTAATAGAGAATCAGTAATGACCTGAAATATTATGCCTGCATATAAAGCAGAATAATAGTATGGATATATTGTTGGTCACTTGACCAATATGGTATCCCGGAGTGCAAGGAGTCGAGGACAGAAAGAGCAATAACACTGGCAGAATTCAGCCATGGCTGTGTAAGTCACGATAAGGCATCATGAGAAAACTACATTTTCAGTGCTACAAATGACTACTCCTCGAAGCACCACATCAGAGAGCACAAAAGGAGGAGCAGTCCTTGATTTTTACCCTGGGAACTGCACAGAGTCTGAATGCTACAAGTGAAAGGCACATAGTAAGAGAGTCCTGTGATCAAATTCAATGTCCTTGTAAGATGTAGAAGCAAGAAAGTAATCTATCACAGTAAAGCTTAACTGTTCAAAAAAACCAAAACAAAAAAAAAACCTATGTAAAAATGAGGGAGCAAATTAAAAGCAGTTAAGTGTTTACAAGTGGTATGAAAAATGCTAAATTCACAATAGTGGACTTTTTTTATAAGCATGTCCCCTTTCCAAAGCAAGCTGTGATAGACAGCAAAGTAACAGAGTGCTTAGACGTAAACAGATCTCCTTCAAAAAATGCTCATTGTGTCTAGAGAAGGCAAACAGAAAAGAACATTACATTCTGGCAAGTTAATGTCAAGCCGCAAAAAAGTAGGGCAAGAGACTCAAAGAGAAGCAATATGCTAAAACTGGCAAAGCTAACAATAAAAACCCCAACAGCAAGTTGTATATAAGGCCACCTGTAGAAAATGGAAGCAAAAAAGTGTTTCAACAAAGAGAGACCCCAGCAGGAAAAACAAATTAGTTCTTTGAAGTAAGTATTGAATACTTATTATGAAAGTGTTCAGGGAAAGCCTAGAGTGGTGCCTTTTTTAACATGGAAGCCTCTAAAATTAAACTGTTTGTAGAAAACGAAAGAAAAAATTCAATAAATAGTATCAAACCACATGCATCAGTAAGTATTCACCTAAAACTCTGGTGGATTTCAAGACAGGATATTGCTATGTGATTAACTGTGATGTGTAAATTGTCTTTAAGTCCTAATACTAGAAGAATGGAAAGTAGTAAATATGACACTAATATTTTCTGAAAGGCTCCATGACAAATCCATAGAAATACAGAACAGTAATTCTCAGTCCTTTACTGGATAAATCAATAGAAGTGCTATTTTGAAAAAAAGACACGTGGATATATCTATTTTATATCTTATATTGGGGAAAAGTGAACATGGATTATGGAGATGAAAGTTATGACTCCCATTTATCTGAGTTTCTAGAAGGACTTGATGAACCTGTCAATAACTGATTCAGAAGGTATAGTGGTTTTAGACTTGAAAAAAACGCAAAACCTCATGTTAAAATCCTTCAACAGGATTTAAAAAAAAATCAGCCTTGAAACAAGAAGCGAAGGGTTTCTAATAGATTTAAATCTCTTTAAAATGAGACTTGATATACTATCAGCTTTCACACAGAAGGAGTGATTGCTGGTAAAGTTCCACAGGGATAAGTGTCGGTGCTCAGGGTTTCAGCATAATCAGTGATCATCTGGAAAAGGGCTGGATAGCAAAAAGAAAAACATTTGCTAACAATATAAAAGTAGCCAGAGTCAAAACTGAAAGCTGACTGAGAACATTTTTTTTTTTAATCAGTAATCTGGAGACAGGAGTTGAATGCACCCTCAGTAAGTTTGCTGATGATACTGAACTGGGAGGTGCTGTTGACTCTCTCAAGGGACAAGAGGCCTTGCAGAGGGATCTCGATAGATTGGAGCATCGCGCAATCATCAATGGCATGAAATCGAACAAGAATAAATACCACACACTGCACCTGGGACGGAGTAACCCTGGACACAAGTCTAAATTGGGAGAGGAGTGGCTGGAGGGCAGCCCTGCAGAAAGGGATCTGCGGGTGCTGGGAGACAGGAGGCTCAAAAGGAGTCAGCAGCGTGCCCTGACAGCCGAGCAGGCAAACCACATCCTGGGGTGCATCAAAACCAGCATAACAAGCCGGTCGAAAAAGGTGCTAATCCCACTGTATTTAGTGCTGGTGCGGCCTCACCTTGAGTACTGTGTGCGGTTCTGGGCCCCACCATTTCAAAAGGATATGAAGGTACTTGAATGTATCCCGAGGAGGGCACCAACGCCAGTGAAGGGGCTGGAAGGCACGTCCTCTGAGGAGCGGCTGAGGGAGGACTCTGGGTTTGCCTAGTTTGGAGAGAAGGAGGCTGAGGGGTGACCTCCTTGCTCTCTGCAGCATCCTGAGGAGGGGAAGTGGAGAGGGAGGTGCTGATCTCTTCTCCCTGGTCCCCAGTGCCAGGAGGCGTGGGA
>WAAD01007712.1:2166-14553 GCA_013389945.1 Fregata magnificens
CCCGCCTGGCCGCATCCCCCCCCCCCTGACCCCCTGGCAAGTGCCCCCATCTCACAGTGTCCCCCCCTTTCATGAGACCCTGGCACTGTCCCCCAGTTTGGCCGGGTCCCCCCATCTACGATCCCCTGGCAGTGTCCCCCAGCCTGGCAGTGTTCCCCTGTCCCCAAGTCTGGCAGTGTCCCCTGACCCCCAGTGGCACTGTCCCCTGGTCTGGCAGCATCCCTCAGCCCTGACCACCTTGGCTGTGTCCCCCAGTCTGGCCAGGTCCCCTCAGTGACCTGCCATCAGTGTCCCCCACTCTGGCAGTGTCTCCCAGTCTGGCAGTGTCCCCTGATCCCTGACCTGCTGGCATTATCCCCCCATCCCTGACCGCTTGGCACTGTGCCCATCACCTGCGTGCTGCCCTTCCCCGGAGCCCATCCCCTTGTGGCCACACCACATCTTTCACCGTCCCCATCAGCCGTGCATGGCACATACGGCAAGAGAAATGCCCCCCAAGTGCCACCCCATCACCCAGCGGGGACACCCACAGGTGTCCCGTCGTGCCACCCCACCAGCCAGGTGGCTGTCCCATCATGACGTGGGGTCCCTGGCCAGGACTGAGCCCCTCAAAGCACACGGGGAAGGAGCTCCCTGCAATGTCCCCAAGCCGCAGCTGCAGGACGGGTGTCGCTTGGGATGTGACACCCCGGGGTGGCCTCATCCACCGGGAAGGGCATCAGGATGGCAGCTGCAACCCAACCCCAACAACAGCATCAGGTTTCAGCTGGCAGTGCCTGGAGGAAGAGCGGGGCCACAGCCCTGCCACTGTCCCCAGGGCCAGCACCCTTGGCCAAAGCCATGCTGTCCCTGCCGCCGGTGCAGAAGCTGCTGCGGCAGCTACCGGTGGAGCTGGCTGGGCGGCCAAAACCACCGGTGGGCAGTGACACGGCCGAGGAGGTGACAAGCCCCGTGCTGTCCACCGAGGCCGGACAACCCGCCTGCTACAGCGCCCTGCGAGCTGACGAGCTGCGGCCACTCACTGGTACTGAGCCTGTGGTGGCCACCAGCACCGGGCCACCACCACGGTAAGGCCCCCCCAAGGAGCGCCCCGGGACCTCTGGCAATGGTGGCTCTGGTCGAGTATTGTCCCATGGGTGCCACCCCCAGCTGCTGTGGGTGGATGTAGCCTTGCAGGTCCCCCCCGGTTCGGTGGGGATGGATGTCCCTTAGAAAAGGGGACAGTGGTGACAACTACCCTTATAAAAGGGGACGGTGGTGGCATTTTCCCAGCCCAGGGAGGGGACGAGGGAAGGGCTCTGCATCGGGACGCACCGGTGTATCCATGCTACCATGCCCAGGAGGTGACAAGGGAAACCCAGCCAAGCTGGGCTGGTGACCAGGATGGAGCTGGTGATGGGCGCTTGCTCCCTGGGAAGCGATTTGGGGACATCCTACAGTGACAACCACAGCCGGGCTGGGATGGGGTCCTCATCCCAGCACCCAGGATGGGGACAGAGCTGGCTGCCAGCGCTGTGTCAGTCCCTCCGGCTCCTCTTTCACCTGGCTGTAACCCAACTCCTGTCTCCATAAATACTGTATGGCGAAGGGTCGGGTTGTCAGCCTAATGGCAGGCTGGGAGCAAAAAAAAAAGACTAAAAATGGTTAAAAATGGCTAAAAATGGAAAATGAGATTTTTCCCCCCCCCGGCACGGTGCAGGCATGATGACCTCAAGGAGATGCTCGATAGCAACAAGGATTCACTCAAGCTGGAGGCCATGAAGAGGATCGTGGCGGTGGGTGTTGTTGCCACCGGCGGGACCACTGCCGGTGCTGAGCTGTGCCGTGCTGTGCCGTGCCATGCCGGCTGCCTGGTGTCATGCCGCTCCTTTACCCCCCTAGATGATCGCCCGTGGTAAAAATGCCTCTGACCTCTTCCCAGCCGTGGTGAAAAATGTTGCCTGCAAGAACATTGAGGTGAGGAAAATCTTGGGTGGCCCTGGTGGCACCCATGGGTGTCCCCAGAGTCTGGCACCTCCCCTGCAGGAGGGTTTTGGGGATGGGCTGGGTTTTGGGGGGCTCTAAGGTGGCCCCACCACCTTCACCCCACAGGTGAAAAAGCTGGTGTACGTCTACCTGGTGCGTTATGCAGAGGAGCAGCAGGATCTGGCCCTGCTCTCCATCTCCACCTTCCAGCGAGGACTCAAGGTGGGCTGGTTTGGGGAGCCGGGCGTGGTCTGCAGGGGCAGCAAGCCCCCCACAGCTGCGCTGCAGCCCCCCGCATGTCCCCACAGGATCCCAACCAGCTGATCCGCGCCAGCGCCCTGCGGGTCCTCTCCAGCATCCGCGTGCCCATCATCGTGCCCATCATGATGTTGGCCATCAAGGAGGCCGCTTCAGACATGTCCCCATACGTGCGCAAGACGGCTGCCCACGCCATCCCCAAGCTGTACAGGTAACGGGGGGTCAGCTGCTAAATTTTGGGGGTACCAATAAGGGTCCAGTGCTGGGGTCTCAGCTGCTTGGTGCAGGCAGAGACAGGCAGGGATGGAGGAGGAGTTTGGTCTGGCCACACCTGTCCTGCTCTTCCTTTGTAGCCTTGACTCGGACCAGAAGGACCAGCTCATCGAAGTGATCGAGAAGCTGCTGGCAGACAAGACCACGGTGAGCAGGGCACCATGTCTCCCCTGCCCCTAAATCTGGGGACATCACCATCCCCGCTAACCGAGCATCCTCGTGGGGATGCAGATGTCCCCACCAAATTGGTGTCCTCGTGGGGATGCAGCCATCCATGCACAGCGGGCATCCTTGCAGTGATGCTGCTGTCCCCACTGAGCCAGCATCCTCATGGGGATGCTACCGTCCCCGCTGATATGGCATCTGCGCAGGGATGCAGCCATCCCCAGAGCCAGCATCCTCACAGGGATGTCACTGTCCCCACCAAGCCAGCATCCTCATGAGGATGCCACCATCCCCACTGATCTGGCGTCCTTGCAGGGATGCACATGTCCTCACCAAATTCGCATTTTCTGGGGGATGCAGCTGTCCCTGCAGAGCTGGCACCCCCATGCAGATGCTGCTGTCCCCAACAGGCCAACATCCTCATGGGGATGCCACCATCCCCACCAAACCAGCATCCTCATGGGGATGCCACCGTCCCCTGCAAACCAGCATCCTCACAGGGATGCCACCATCCCCACCAAAACAGCTTCTTCGCAGAGATGCCACCACCCCGGTGAGTCACCCCAGGCTTTCCCTCCCCAGCTGGTGGCTGGCAGCGTGGTGATGGCATTCGAGGAGGTCTGCCCGGAGCGCATCGACCTCATCCACAAGAACTACCGCAAGCTCTGCAACCTGCTCATCGACGTGGAGGAGTGGGGACAGGTGGTCATCATCAACATGCTGACCCGCTACGCACGCACCCAGTTCCTCAGCCCCAACCAGAATGTGAGTGCAGGAGCCTCAGGGTGCCCTGGGATCCCATGGGGAGGTCGGGTGAAGAGGGGGTGCTGTTGGGGGGTGCAAGGCTTCCCTCCTACTGGCAGGAGTCCCTGCTGGAGGAGAGCACCGAGAAGGCTTTCTACGGCTCCGAGGAGGAGGATGCCAAGGATGCCAAGGCCGAGGCAGCCTCGTTGGCCAAGCGCAAGCCCTACGTCATGGACCCCGACCACCGCCTGCTCCTGCGCAACACCAAGCCGCTGCTGCAGAGCCGCAACGCTGCGGTAAGCCCCCTGCCCCAGCCCTGTCCATCCCCGGAGGCCACCGGTGGTGTCCAGCAGCCTGGGCTGGTGATGTCCCCACTGGCCAAGGAGCCAGCAGGTTCCTTGAGGGACAGCCAGGGCTGGCTGTTCCCAGGGATGGGCTTCCTCTGGGTGCTTCCGGGTGGGACACTGGGGGACACAGCCATCTCCCGGGGTGTCCCCGTGCCCACCAGGTGATGCTCGGGTGTCTCCCCGCAGGTGGTGATGGCTGTGGCGCAGCTCTACTTCCACCTGGCACCCAAGGCGGAGGTTGGTGTAATCGCTAAGGCACTGGTGCGGCTCCTGCGGAGTCACAGGTTTGTGGCACTCAAGTTGCGGTGGTCTCTTACCCCGCCACCCCAGTTGGTGGGACCCATGGGGAGCCCCAAGACCCTCGGAGAGACCCCCAAAAATCCTGTCCCTGCAGGGACGTCAGGTTGGGCCAAATTGCCAAAAAAGAGGGCTTTTTGGCCCTGGCCCAGTCCAAACATGGTGGCAGCGTCATGGTGGCACCAGCCTGGTGGTGGGTCCTGCCCTGTCTTCATGGGGACTTGCCAGGGGGGGTCCAGCCCTGCCTTGCTCATGGTGGTCCCCTCTTTGTTCTCACAGCGAGGTGCAGTATGTTGTGCTGCAGAATGTGGCCACCATGTCCATCAAGCGGCGGGTGAGTCTGAGACTCAGTGTGGGAGGAGCTAGGCCTGTTGACTCTGGAGCAGAATGAGGGCTGGCCAGCGGGGTCACCAGGGCCAGCCGCCTGCGGGTGGCCTCGGGGAGGGGGGGACAGGGATGGCACTAGTGCCGCTGGCTCTGCATGCAGGGGATGTTTGAGCCCTACCTGAAGAGCTTCTACATCCGCTCCACGGACCCCACGCAGATCAAGATCCTCAAGGTGAGCTGGAAACACCCAGCAGAACCCATCACTGGTGGCTTTGGGGCTTCATGGAGGCCTTCCCTGTGGGGCAGCTGTCCTCCATGCCCTGGGGACAGGAGGACAGCAACGACCCCGTGCCCTGGCACCATGCCCCCATGCTGCCCAACTCTTCCTCTTTCCCGCAGCTGGAGGTCCTCACTAACCTGGCCAACGAGACCAACATCTCCACCATCCTGCGGGAGTTCCAGGTATGCCATGGCCATACTGCAGCCACTGGGGTGCCATCCTAACATGGCTCGGGGTGCCAAAACACCACCATGGAGGGGACAGAGGAGAGCCCCACCAGGAGGAGTGGGTTGAGACCATGCCAACCCCATGAGTGGCTCCAAAGAGCCCTAACGTGTGAGCACCATGTGGGGGGATGCCTGGCACTGGCATGTGGGTGACATGTTGTGTGTCCCCCCCATGCCTGCACAGACCTACATCCGCAGCATGGACAAGGACTTTGTGGCAGCCACCATCCAAGCCATTGGGCGCTGCGCCACCAACATCGGGAAGGTGCGGGACACCTGCCTCAATGGCCTGGTCCAGCTCCTCTCCAACCGGGACGGTGAGTGCACGCTGTGGGGGTGAAATGGGGGCCCTGCCGCTCTCGGGGCAGGACCCCACTGAGGCCGGGTCTCTGCCCGCAGAGCTGGTTGTGGCTGAATCTGTGGTGGTCATCAAAAAGCTGCTGCAGATGCAGCCGGCCCAGCACAGTGAGATCATCAAGCACATGGCCAAGCTCACTGACAACATCCAGGTGGGTCGGGGCGTTGCATGGCCCGCAGGACTGGGGGAGCGGCAGCGGTGCCACGTGCCCGGGGACATTTTGCAGGTGCCGATGGCGCGGGCCAGCATCTTATGGCTCATTGGCGAGTACTGCGAGCACGTGCCCAAGATCGCGCCCGATGTGCTGCGCAAGATGGCCAAGTCCTTCACCAACGAGGAGGACATCGTCAAGTTGCAGGTCATCAACCTGGCGGCTAAGCTTTATCTGACCAACTCCAAGCAGGTACTGGGGACACGGCCCAACGGTGTGCCTCAGTTTCCCCACCAGGGAGGGAGAGGCTGGTCCTGAGCACGTCTTCTGGTGCAGAGCAAGCTACTGACCCAGTATGTCCTCAACTTGGCCAAGTACGACCAGAATTACGACATCCGTGACCGGGCTCGCTTCATCCGCCAGCTCATCGTGCCCACTGAGAAGAGCGGGGCCCTCAACAAGTACGCCAAGAAGCTCTTCCTGGCCCAAAAACCCGCTCCCATCTTAGAGTCGTCCTTCAAAGGTACCCACCCCTGGTCACAGGGCATGGGAACGTGGGGCCAGCTGTCACCACGGTGCTGCATGGCTGTCCCCGAGCTACTGTCACCTCTCACCCCACTGTAGATCGGGACCATTTCCAGCTGGGCTCCCTGTCCCACCTACTCAACGCCAAGGCTGTGGGCTACCAGGAGCTGCCTGACTGGCCGGACGAGGCCCCCGACCCCTCCGTGAGGAACGTGGAGGTGCGTGGAGCACCCCGGGGTGTGGGAGTGCACGTGAGGGCACCGTCTTGAGATCTTGGGAGAGCGCCAGAAGGTGCCCAGGTGCTGCCCAGCTGGCCCATGTCCCCTCTCTGATGCCCACGCATCCGCTTGGGGACCGGAGCAGGGCAAGGGCTGCTGTTTGGGCCTCCCTTCCATGGGTGATGGCCCTGCTCCATCAACCCTGTGCCAGCAGGTTCCTGAGTGGACCAAGTGCACCAGCCGGGAGAAGAGGAAGGAGAAGGTGGAGAAACCTTTCTACTCCGACTCGGAGGGAGAGTCGGGGCCCACGGAGTCGGCGGACAGCGGTGAGGACCCAGTGACATGGCAGGACATGGGGCGGGGGCCACTGTGGTCAGGCATCGGGCAGGGGTCACTGTGGCAGGGACATCAGGCAGGTGCCACCACAGCGAGGCACAGGGCAGGAGCAACCATGAGGGGGTATCAGGCAGGTGCCACCACGGTGGGTCATGGGACAAGTGCCACCACAGTAGGGCATGGGGCAGGAGCCACCATGATGGGGCATCAGGCAAGGGACACTACGGTGGGACATGAGGCAGGGGCCACCACAGTGGGGCATCGGGCAGGTGCCACAATGGTGGGGCATCGGGCAGGGGACACTGCAGTGGGGACACCCCATGGTGGGGGGGATGTGGCAGGGGACACAGAGGGACACAGAAGGGGGATGCAGGGACACAGTAGGGAGAAGCAGGGATGTGGTGGAGCGTTGTGGGGACCCAGCAGGATGCAGCAGGAAGACGCGGGTGTGCAGCGGGAATGCAGTGGAGGGATGCAGGGACACAGTGGGATGCAATGGGAAGATGTGGAGATGCAGCAGGATGGAAAGGGAGGCAGCAGGAGGATGTGGGGATGCAGTGAGATGCAGCAGTGAGATGCAGTGGAGGGGTGCAGGGATGCAGCAGAAGGACACAGGGATGCAGGGATGCAGTGGGGATGCAGCAGCGGGTGTGGGTACACAGTGGGATGCAGTGGGAGGATGGGGGGTTGCGGTGGGATGCAGCAGAGAGCTGTGGGGACGTGGGGGGACGCAGTAGCAGGGCTGAGCTGTGCCCCCCGCAGAGCCTGAGTCCGTCAGCGAGGAGAGTGGCAGCAGCAGCAGCAGCTCCGGCAGCTCCAGCTCTGGCAGCGAGGAGGAGGAGGAGGAGGAAGAGGAGGAGGAAGGCAGCGGGGAGCAGTCAGAGGACAAGGAGGAGGAGGAGGAGAAGAGGATGAAGAGAAAGGAGAAGGAAGGGTCCCGGAAGGCAGCCCCGGGGAGCGCGGGCAGGTACCCCCGGGAAAGCGGGGTGCCCCCAGCCAAACCCCACCCTGGCCCCCCCTGAGCCAGGCTCTCCCTGCAGCCCCAGTGAGGAAGAGGAGGAGGAGGAGGGGGCGAAGAAGGCCAAGAAGAAGAAGGGATCACAGGGGAGGAAGAGCCATGCCGAGACCTCGGAGGAGGAGGCCAGCGCCTCCGAGAGCAGCTCTTCAGGCTCCGACTCAGGCTCCGAGGCAGAGGCCAAGCAGAGGAAGGCGGTGAGGGCTGGGCTGGGCTGGGGGACAGCGTGGGGACCCCCAGACCCCCCATTCACACACCCCCTGTCTCTCTGCCCCCTTGCAGCCCCCCAGCAGCAGGGCCGGCCGCAAGGAGATCTCCCTGCTCGACCTGGATGACTGTGAGTGGCTGCCCGGGGCATGCGGGATGGCCGTCGTGGTGGCGCTGGGGAAACTGAAGCACGGGCACCCACCCCAGTGGGGTCAGGGTCCTGCAGGTCCTTTGGGGGCTGCTGAGCTGGGACGGGGACCGGTGGGGTGAGCTGTCCTTGTCCCCAGAGGATGGCTGTGGGACAGGTGGCTGTGCCAGCGGGGCTGTCCCTATTGGGGCTGTGCCCATTGGATTGTCCCCGCAGCTGTGCCCGTGGGGTTGTGCCTACAGGGTTGTCCCCATGCAGGTGTGCCACCAGGGCTGTCCCCATGTGGCTGTCTCCACAGGGCTATGCCACCAGGGCTGTCCCCACAGGGCTATGCCACTGAGGCTGTCCCCATGGGGCTGTGGCTCATCAGAGTTCTGTTAACCCTTTCCTCCCCCCATACCGTGCAGTCGCCCCCCCCCCTCCCCAGCCTGTCCCCTCCAGCAGCGTCATCTCCACCAGCCTGGTGACCGACCTAGAGGGCCTCACACTCACCGACACCTCCCTGGCACCTGCCGTAAGTGTCCCCAATGTCCTTTCCGGGGGGTGGGCCTGGGACCCCTGCCACCCATGGGGGCCGCAGGGAGGGGGTTGGCCACCGACGCCAGTCCCTCGGTCCCTCGCAGCTGCTGAGCCCCGCGTTCGGCGCAGTGAGGAGCTACGAGCTGCTGCATCGCATGGCGGGCGAGGGGCTCTCGGTCGAGTACTGCTTCAGCCGCCGGCCCTTCCCGGGGGACCCCCACATGGTGGCCGTCCAGATCCAGATCTGCAACAACACTGACGCCGAAGTGAAGAGCCTGCGGGTCAGCGAGCCCAAGCTGCTCTCCGGCATGCGGATCCAGGAGTTCCCTGAGATCGGTGTGGCGTGGCACGGCCGCGACGCTGCGGGGGGGGATGGGGACAGGGGTTGGCTGGTGGAGGGGACATGGGACGCAGCGGCAGCCCTGTGCTTTCAGAGCGCCTAGCACCCGGGGACACGGCCAGCGTGGTGATGGGCATCGACTTCTGCGACTCCACCCAGGCAGCCAACTTCCAGCTGTGGTGAGTGCCCGGTGCCGGGCAGGACGGGATGGGTGTCCCAGGGGATGGGGACTGCGTGGCGTGTTTCAGGGATGGGGGACAGCGGGGCGGGACACAGGTGCTCCAGGGGATGGGGAAAGTGGGATGGGCACCAACATCCCTCCAGGGGACTTGGTGGCAGCCAGACAGGGCATGGGGTGCCGCAGGGGATGGGGGACAGCAGAACAGGGCATGGGGTGCCCCAGGGGATGGGGGACAGCAGGACAGGGCATGGGGTGCTCGAGGGCATTGGGGACAGCTGGAGAGGCACCAACATGCTTCTAGGGGACGGAGGACAGCAGGAGAGGCCCCAGGGGACAGTGGGACAAGGTCCCCCTGGGGGATAGGGGACAGCAAGATGGGCACCAGCGTCCTTCCAGGGGAGGGGGGACACCGGGATGGGCATGGGGTGGTTGGGAGACAGCAGGACAGGCACCAGGGTCCCTGCAGGGGAGAAGGAGGTGGCAGCAGCCCCAAGTCCAGCCTGATGGGTTCCCCCTATTTCCGAGGACTTTAGTGCCTCAGTTTCCCTCCAGCCACCCCCCGCCCAGGGCAGGGATGGGAAGCGGGACCCAGGGAGGGGAGACATATTGAGCACATGTCCCCCTCACCCCCCTGTCTCCCCAGCACCCACACGCGCCACTTCTACGTCTCCATCCAGCCACCTGTGGGAGAGCTCATGGCCCCCGTCTTCATGAGCGAGAACGAGTTCAAGAAGGAGCAGGGTGAGTGGGGGATGGGGACAGGGACAGGAACAGCGTGGCGCACGGGCACCCACTGCCCCAGTGCTGATGCTCACCCCCCATTTTGTCCCCTCTGCCGCCCTTGCCGTGGCCCTAGAGCACCTCATGCGGCCGGGCGAGGGTAAGTGGCTGCTGGGCCAGCCCCTAGACTAGCACCGCTCCCCTCATCCCCCTCCTGCACCCCCTGGCCTGTGGGTTGGGGTGACCACACTGGTGCCGGGGTGACCACGCTGGTGCCAGGGTGGCCCCACCGGGTCCCCGTGCAGCGTGGAGGGCTCATGCCACCCCTGGCTCTCCCAGCACCGTGTTCGGTGAGTGATGGGGACACCCTGGCCCGGCGTCCTCATGGTCCTGAAGCAGCAGCATCCCCACCCTGGCTCAGCAGATGGGGGTCTGCACTGAGCGGTGGGTGCTTGGTGCCCTGCAGCACCCAGCCCCATTGCTGCTGGTGACCGGAGGAGCCTGTCCCCAGGGACATGGCTGCTGTCATTGGGCAGGGATGGAGGGATCAGCCCGGGAAGGGTTGTGGAATAAGGATTTTCCCGAATCCGTCTCTGCCGGGCTGGAGAGGAGCAAGCAGGGCAGCCAGTTCAGGATGTTGTGGGGGACCCGGATGCAGGGAGCTGGCGGCTGGAGGGGCTTGGTTTGGGGATGGCAAAATGGGGCCCAGCAGGGACACGGCCGCTGGGTGCGTGGCCAGAGACAGGCAGGTGCCTCTGCTGCCTGCTCCAGGGAAGCTGACGGGCATGAGTGAGATCACGGAGAAGCTGACGCTGCCTGAGAAATGCCAGAGCGACCACGCCATCGTCCAGCAAGTGACCTTGGCTGCCAACGTGGGCCGCGTGCCCTGCGGTGCCGACAACGAGTACAGGTAGCTGGACCCCCACACTGGGACCAGGCAGGCGCTGTCACCTCTCTGGTCCCACCCGAATCACAGCGGGGACGCTCAGGGCTACATTTAGGACAAGGAGCCTGCATGAACCCACATGTGACGGCGGCCGTGGGTGGCAGATGCCTCCCCAGTCCCCACCTGACCATCCCAGGGGACAGGAGGGTGACGGGGGGACAGCTTGCCCTGAAGCCCTGTGTTCACTGGCGGGCAGGTTCGCAGCCAAGACAGTGACCAGCGGGAGCCTGGTGCTCATCACCCTGGAGCGACGGGAGGGCACTGTGGCCCAGCTGACCGTCAACAGCGAGAAGATGGTTATCGGCACCATGCTGGTGAAGGACATCATCCAGGCCCTGGCGCAGTGACGGCCCTGCCCTCCCACCCCCCTCTGCCCCACACCACTCCCTAAAATGCTCCCTGCCCTGACTTCTGCCAGGTTATTACCTGCCCCGATCCCCAGAGGGCTGGCAGACAGCAACCCCTGGGCCAGCTTTGCCGCTGGGGGGAAGGAGCGGGACAGGGTGGATGGGACACAGGGCGATGCTCTGCTCAGAGGGGTGGCGGCAGCTCCAGCCCCCACGGGAGCACAGCGTGCCTCCAGTCCCCGGCCCCTCGCCACTATCTCCCAGCGTAACCCCTATTTATTGTGGCCAGGATCTCCCAATAAAGCTCTTCTCAAATCCGCTCCCTTCCCCTCCTCTGCTCTGTGTGCACAGCGGCTGGATCAGCCCCAAACTGCCCCCATGCCGGGCTCTGCCAGCCTCCCCAGGGCAGCAACGGGGGACATCAGTGGACCAGCCATCCCTTAGGCAACTGGGGACACGCCTGGCCCCTGGGAGTGGCACTGCTTGAATCGGGTGCCTGCTGGCTCTTGGAGAAAACCCAGCACCGACATGCAGGGTCGGGGTAAACCCCCCAGGCTCGGCGGAGGGCGGGAGGCGTTCGGTCCCAAACAGGGATCTGAGGAGTCCTGGGAGGTTTCCAGCTATTTATTCAAAGCAGAATTGCTCGTGCTTTGACCGCAGAAATACCTGCTACGTCAGGGCTGGGTCTATTCTGCAGTGTCACTGGAGGGATTCCTGGGGCCAGCTCCGGGAGGCTTTTCATCTCCAAACTGGGGAAAAAAAAAAAAAAAGGAAATTTGACTCTTCATCAAGATCTCTCCTCCCAGCACAGGCTGGGTGGGATTTAAGAGAGCCCTGGCTCTCCCTTTCCAAAGCTGCAGCCCAGTGGGGAGCCAGGCCCAGCACTGGAGGGAGAGGATGAGCAAAGGATACGCAGGAAGGCCTGAACCCCAAATCGCCTTGAGTCCGCCCCCTTCTGCTGCTGCAAAAAGGGTGAGGGACTTTCTGCTTTTTCCGACACGTGGGTAGGAGATGGGATAAAATCACCTTTATTTTTTTTTTTTTACGGTGACTAAATGCCAGCCAGGGCCGCAGCACCACCAACGGCTAGGCGTCAAGCATTTGCTCCCACAAGGAAAAGCCCATTTCCACAACGACGGGGGGGAAGAGCCAAAACGCTCAGCACTGCCTCGCACCCAGGGGGACCGACGCCGGGAGCTGGCAGCCCCGCCACCGCCACCCCATTCCCCTTGGGGCATCCCTATTTTAACCCCTCGGGGGCCCCATTGCCCTCACATGGAGCACAGCCAGCGCCACAGCCTGCGTGTGGAGAGGTACCCACGCTGAGGCGGCCCCGAGGAGGTTCAAGCCGCCGCCGGGCGTCGTGAGGAGAAGGAGAGACGCCGCCTCAGCGCGGGAAGCGGCGCGCGCCCAACACCCCGCGCGGTGCACGCCGGGATAGGGGAGGAGTAATTGGAGGGGGGTGCGCCGCGCAGCGCGCATGCGCCTCGGCC
>WAAD01007712.1:14881-57482 GCA_013389945.1 Fregata magnificens
GTTGCTCTCGTCCCGGGTGGTGGGGGGGGGTGGGGGGGGGTGGTGAAGCTGAGCTGGAGGTGCTGAGCTCTGGTTCATGACGGTGGGGTGTGTTTTGGCTTGACTGTGAACTCGCGGTCTTGGTAGCAAGTGGTAGTTCTGAGCGCTTCTGAACTCTTGTCTTTTTTTAGCGTGCAAAGTGAACGGAGCGGTTATTTTACTTTTAAACCAGGCGACTGCAAGCTCCACATAGCAAGACTGGTTTCTGTTGCTGAGCCTGGGGAGACTTAGTCCCTAATCTCTGTGCTGTATGGGCAGAGGCCTTCTGAAAAACAAGTTCTTTTTTTACCCTTCAGTATTCCCCAGCTAAAACCAATTAACACTCGTTGTGGCTGCTTTCGTGATAAGCTAACCATGTGTGCTGGCAGCTGGAGTGTTGGTGAGGGGCTCCAGCTAGAGCTGTGCAAAGGATGGGAGCTGTGTTTTGTGAGGAGTTTCAGGATCCTGTTGCTTTGCTGCAGTTAATCTCGACTGGAACAGTCTCCCTAAAGCAATTAAAACCTTATTCTGCTTTGATAATGTGCTGAACCAGGCAGCTGTGATTTTGCTTGTTTCAGAAGGTGCTTGAGTGATATCTTCAAAATGTTTTGTTCTCAAAAAATGCCAAAAAGTAGGTGCCTCGACAGGGAGAGCTCTTTAAAAGCAGCAGTTTTGGCAAAATTGGTGGTGTTCTGAAGTTAATGCTCCCCTGTAAAATAATACCATCAAAATCCCCTCTGGTCTTGATTCCAGCCAGGTGTGTTCAAGACCACACAGTAAACCTGGGACAGCTGCTTAAGCTCAGCCTTGCTGATGGTGAGAGAGCAGATGCAGCCTAGCCTAACCCTGTTTGGGATGAGTTGGATGTGTGAGCCTGTTGCTTTGTTAGTTGTATTGCTTGGTAGGAACAGTTACACCAATGTTATGCTTTTTATTGGTGTAGCTGACTTCAGCTTGGGAAACAAATTACTGGTAAAAAAGGACTTTTAGAGCTGCCTTTCGTGAGCATCTTGGCTTGTTTCAGACTGACGCCATTTTAACAGCATCTTATACTTTGTCTCGGGATTCAAGGCCCTCTTGGCTGTAGCTACAGTGCTGAGACCCCCTTTGGGCATCAGCATGGTGCTTCCCCAGTGGGATTTCTATGAAAGACATAAAAAGCAAAGGCTGAATTGTAGCTGGGGTGGATGAGCCTTGTCTGCTCCAGAGCATCCTCAGGAGCTAATGCACATCTTGGGCATACTGGCAGCTGAGCTGTGTTTAATGGCTTCCCCAAGGATTGGGATATCCTAATCCTGTGCCAGTGCTGTTGTGATGCTGCGGGTTCTGCCTAGCCCTGGGATTTCATTATCTGTAGGTTTCCTACTGGTGTATCTGCCTCGGGGCTGTGGAGGTGCCTTGCTTTCCACTTACCTTGCACATCTTTCGTGGCTTTTGCTGCACAAGCATTCGTTGTTCCACCGACTGAGCTGCTGCAGGTTCTGCATGTGTCTCTGGAGCGGGACGTCCTGCAGCCATGGGCTTTGCTTGGGGCTGATGGGGTGTGAACTCCAGAGACCTGACAGCTGCTGTGCCATGATGCTTCAGCTGCCGGCTTCTCTATGCAGAGTGAGCAAACAAGAGCTCTCTACCATGGTGATAAGGCTCATCAGTTGTCTCTTACTCTGAGGGAGCAGAAGCTCCTCCTCCCTGTTTCAAATCAAGCCTGGCACTCCCTTTTTCACTTGGTGTGTTTTGTTTGGAGTGCTAGAGGTGTCTGGAGCCTGACGGTGTCCTGCTTGAGACCTGAGAGTGTCCTGGGGATGCATCTTCATGCTTGGACATGGGTTCTTGGCTAAGGGTTTAGCGGAGCCAGGATACAATGGACTGTACTCCTGTCTAAGATTCACCTTGCTGTGTGACTTTGTGTGATGCTTCTTGGGTCTGTGTTCCAGACCAACCACAACCATTTAACCAGAAGCCTTTAAATTGTTTGCTCTGTGGCACTGCGTGCCTACTGCAGGGAACTGAATTGCCTTTCTCATTTGTTTCTGATCTAGGAACATCCCTAGAAGCTCTCGGCTCTTAAACAGAGACCTGGGTGTCTTACTGGGCATCAGGAAGCAGTGTTTGACTCCTGATGACTAAGCGACCTGTCAGCTGGATCACACTTCTCTTTTTACTTGTTCATCTACTGACTGCACCGATAAAATGGTGTCCCCTCTCCTGGATTGGGGTTGTGCGTTGTAGCAGGCAGGACCGGCTGAGAACGGCTGTTGTTGGGTCACTGGTTACACCCCAGTGTTTGGCACAGTGTGCTGCTGGGGCCCATGGAAGGAGGATGACCCACCAGTGCTCCTGCGCTTGTGCCTTGGTGAAAGCAGAGGGGATTGCCAGCTCCAAGCCTGGGCTGTAGTTGCTGCTGTGCGGAGGGCTTCCAGAGAAGCATGAACAGGCAGCATGTCTGTAACTATTGCAAAATCCTTCAAGGTGGAGCATTGAAAGCTAATCCTAGCTGGGCTCAAGAGTGCTTCTTTGCTTGTCTTGGCTTGGGGATGCGAGAGTGGAGCAGGTTCTGGAGGATGCAGCCTCAGGCGTGGTATTTCCCTGTGCTTTGGTATTAACTCTGAGACTAAAGGATATGGGCGTATTCTCCAGCTACGTGTTTGCAAACTCTTTCCACTGGACCATCCAGGCTGCTGAGTGGTTTGGGCTCTGTGTGCTTTGAAGACCTGCAGAGCTCTTCTCAAAGGAGTATCTCTCTTTTTTTAGGGGTTTAGGGAGGAGGGTGAGCTTTACCAGGGGAAGGTATAGAGCCATGAGCCCCTTACTAGAAGGGGTTGGATGCTGGCTCCTGTGTCCAGGATGCTTGCAGTATCTCTAGGATATCCTTGACAGTCTTAAGGTTAAAAGCTCTGCAAGTGGAAGGAATTTTTGTGGAAGTGCTTGGCTGTACTCTTGCTGTTTTCTGTTCTTGTTTGTAGCAGGACTGGTGCTGCCAGTTGTGGGAAGCATCAAATGCTAAATGAGCAGGAACAGGTCAGGCGTTTGGTTTGCTGCTCGGGTTTATTTTTGTCTTGCTAGCACAGACTCCTAGGGAAAAGCTTTGCCTCCTGCTGTAAGTGGTTCTTTAGCAGTAACAGGAGTAGAATATGGAGTTTCACACTTGTGCCAAAGCAGCCTGATGTGGCACTTTTTATTAAAGATGACTGGCAATACTTTCTTAAATTGAGCTTCTGTACTCCTCAGCTGCTTTTTATAACGATGACTTAAAGCTTGCTCTGCCTGTTTCCTCTTGCCTGAAGCTTGCTTTCAGCCCTACCTGTTTTACTCTTGGCTTGTAAATGCTCCTGCATTGTGCCTGCAGAGTCCCAGGACCTTATCTGGGGGTGGGCTGAGCCTTTCAATAGACAAAGATCCTGGACTCCAGTGCTGAATAGATGCTAATAGTCTTAAACGGGCTGAAATCCTGAATCAATTGTTCAGGTCCTGCCTGGAGGCATTGTGTGAGTTGACAATTCAGTAGCTTATTCCTGCTGCTTCCAGGACAGGGCTTCCTTTGCTTTTCAGCTAAATGGGGGGGGAAGCTCGTGTGTGTGGATAAAACTGTCAGATCATGTGTTATGGCAGTAAAACTGCTCATAATGGCAGGGTTGGGGGCGAAGTGCAAGTCCTGTGCTTGGGCTGGGCTAAAGTTCCTGTGTCCATGTGAAATTCAGCTTAGACCTGCCTTCTGCCACAGGCTGCATACTGGAAAGGTCAGTAAGGGACTATTTGAAAGTAAAACCAGCTTGGTGCTTCAGGCTTGCTATTGGGTGAAGCAGGGGGAGAAATGTCGGGGAAGTCAGGCCCAAAACTCTGCAGGAACGCATCCAAAAGGTAGATGTATTAAATGTCTCCTTGACAAGTACAAATGGCCCAATTTAGAGCTATAGGCTTCTGTGTGCCTTGGAGTAGCAGGGGCTTGTTCGCCAGCCTCGCTGCCATTCAGTTCTTTGAATTTGGCTCTAACTCGATTTGCTTAATGGCAAGGATTCTGCTCCGGAGGCCAAGACTGGTGAGGTTGTGCCTTCCTGCTCTTCTCTTTAATGTGGGTCCTAATTGATAGCGATACCGTTTGCTCAGCATGTTCAGGAGCAGAGTTCTGCTGCAGTGGCTTTTGGGTGGTGGGAAGACCTGCCCTCAGTCCAAAAATCCTGGTTAGAAATTAAGTTTAGTGGCTTCTAGATTGGCAGAGGCTTGAATGTTGTGCAACTGCACTGAAACAAGCCTAGATGTAAAAGTGGCTTGCAAGCAGAGCTGGGGGAAGCAGCTGCTCTCGCTGGTTCTCTGCACTGGCACCAGGAAGCAGGAGGGGGTTGGTCTTTTTCATGCAGAAGAAGCTTTACAGGAGCTCTGCCTTGTGTAGCATGGTCCCAAAACCTCAGTGCTGGTAGATCAGTGCCTGTGGAGGGTCATGCTAAAGCAGAGCTGGTTTGGGGTAACCTCCCTTTGGTGGTCAGGAGCGGCTACCTAAAGGGAAGATCAGGATTTGGTTCTCTGTCTTTCCAAGGGGGACTTTAGGATTTGGGGCTATGTTTGATTAGCTGGGCAGTCATGTTTTTTCTGCAAGCCTGTTTCCTGAAGCGATTCCGTGGCTGCTGACTTGGGCCACTCCAAGATGTTGTTCAGAGCTCCAAACATGGGTGGCAAAGTGAGCCTTGCTCTCTTCTGCTGTGCACGGGAGGAGCTACTCTGGTTTCTCATGGTGGCTGCCTTGACTGTGAGCGTTCCCCTTGTCCCCCAGTGTCAGGAGGCTGATTCTGGGGACAAGATGCATGCCTCTGTTAATCAGATCTCTGTGTTAGTGTTGTGATGTGGTGGAGCAAAGCATCAGGGAGCTTGTGTTAGCAACCACACTAGTTTGGGTGCTGTGGCTCTTAGTCTAAAGTTCATCCTACCTGTGGTGAGCTGGTACCTGTTTGTGACTGGGGCGGTCCTGGTCTGATGTGCTGTGCTGACAAATTGCTGACCTGTTTGTTTAACTGTTTCTTTAATGCCAAGAATCGTACTTGAGTGTTGCCAAGACCTGGAGCTAAAGCTAATATGAGCTTTGGAGACAATCCGGACTTTCCACAATGTGTTGAAAGCCCGGTGGTGAGTACTGGTCTGCTTGACACTAATACTTGTTCTTTTTTACCAGAAAGAAGATACTGGGAGGGGCATAAAGGACTGCTGGGATAGCCCGGATGCCCCTGCACTTTCCACTTGCAGCAATGCAGATATATTCCGCCGAATAAATGCCATGTTGGACAACTCTTTGGATTTCAGTGGAGTCTGCACCACACCTGTCACAAAAAGCAAACGTGACATCCTGCCAGGTGAGTACTTGGCTGGGTTCGAGGCGAGCTTGAGGGTCCGGGGCTGGTGGAAGGGGGCAGTTGCTTGGTGGGACCTAGTGAACGTGTGGTGGTGCTTCTTGGTGGTGTGGTGGTTGGCATGTGCTTGTGAGCAGAGAGCCGCTTGGAGTTGCGGTTAATGCCGGTTTGGTACCAGGGGCTTCATTTGTGTGCCTGAAATGGATAATCTGAGTATTCCCTGGCAGTATGGAAGTGCCTGGGAAGGCTTGCTTATGCTGCCTGTGATGCTGTGGATCATCATGCAGGCAGGACCTGAGCTCTTGCTGCCTGACCTGCGAACTTCTGGCATAGATAGTTCCAGCAGACTCCTTTACAGCCCACCTCTCCTGGGGGCAGGATTAATCTGCTAGTGGTTAGTATGGCTGATTTGCTGCATGCATTAAAAATGCAAAAGAATTTTGAATATCTGTTTGCTACAGGTCAGTTAATCATGTATTCGGGAGCACGCCAAAGCAATACATGTGGGTGAAGACTTTCTTGCCGAGCAAGCTTGGGATTGAGATCAGCGCTGCAAGTTTTGCTTCCTGCAGGCTGAGGGGAGTGGGCATGTTCTGCTGTCTTGCACTTGATCTGCCTCAAAACAGAAGGCTCTGTGCCAAAGCAAAGAGTGTTGGGTCCAACCTTATTTTTATGTAAGTGAAGGACGTGCTTTTGTCCCTTTACAGTAGGCAAGATCTGCCAGTAAATGTACCTGCCCGGTGCCTGATGTTCCTTTTGCCAGCGCACTTCTGTGCAGTGGTACTTGTGCCAAGGATTTGGGCAGTTGAAAGAGATTGCTGTTGCTCCTCCAGCCTCTGAATTATAGGGTCAATAAACACTTTGGCCATTATTGGAAACAAACTGACCCTCTGGACTTGTCCCAAAACAAAGTGGAAAGTAAAGGGAAAAACCTGACCAGCTGGAGACCTTGCAGGCTGCTGTAGGAGAGAAGCTTTCTCTGCAGTCACTTGGAGACAGGATTGTCTTGTGCTCATGGATAATCTGATGAGTTTTAATCAAATGGGTGTAAAAAAAAGCTGCAAACAGGTGTCTGGGTGTCCTCTGGGTCTGTCTGATGCTTGTGTGGTGCAACTTTGCTCTGGACTAGCAAAATGACTGCTACCAGATGACTTCCAGTGCAGCTTAATCTCCTGGGTATTTGAAGGGCTTAGCGCTGTGGACCAGGGGCTGATCTGGCCATGTGATCCTGTGCTGGCGCTGCAGAAATACCAGAGGAAGTGAATCGTTCGCTTCGAGGTACGGATCTATAGCCAGCATTGCTTGAAACGTGCCTAGTAAAACGGTATTGGAGGATATGCTGGCTACTCCTGAGCAGTTGCGTAGTGAATATTAACTAATTCAGGTCAGTGGCGTGGTTGGTGGTGCATTTTTAGAGATTCACTGTTGTACTGAGCTGTTTAGACATTTTTGTCCTTTGGCGCAGTGGCAGTCAGTATTGTATCTGATCTTGATGCGCTGGAAGCATAAGGGAGAAATAAGCCTAAGTATTTTCCTTTATCTCCTTAGAGTGAGCTCACGAAAGAGTTGTTTCTGGCTGCCTTGTTGAAATCTTAGCTGTAGCCCTTCATATTCCATTTATAATTTGGAATGGGAATGTTTCCTAATTAAGTTTCAGCTTACTTGCCAAAGTTAACCTAGTTGACAGAGGAACTATCCCTGCCTGCTAGAGCAGATTCATCCTGTGAAGATGTGGGTTAGTCCTGGTTTTAGGTCTGGGCTTAGAGCTGGCACATCAATTTTAATGTGCAGTACTGGCTTCTAGACTTCTGAAGCTCTTCTCTGAGGGACTGGGGTATTCACCTGGCAATGAAATGAACCTGCTTACTGACCTGCTGCATGTGAACCTCTGCTTGGTCTGTCAGTTGCTGTGATATTTCTTATGGATGCCTGGAGCAGGGGCTCTTGCCTGGTGTGGAGCTGCTGAGAGGTGGTGCTATGATTGGAAGCTGGGTGAATTTCCCTTCAATGGTGTTAAACTGTGCTTGTGTTTCAGGCCATCACTGAGTAATTTCTATGGAAGACCTCTTGTAGGACAAGTATGGTGGGACTTGCATGTAAAAAAGGGAGGCTTCTTCTAGCAAACATTATTTCTGCTGCAGGGCAACCAAAGCTGTGCTTTTTGGGACATCCTAGGCAGCTTTTCTTGTTCCTGATGTAGCAGTTGAGGCCAGTCTTGCAAGTAGGTGCTGGCTGCTGGTACAGCCGGTATGGGGACCAGAGTAGGGGTCCTGCTCAGCATTGGGTAACCTGACAGGGGGCTTTTAGCTTGTATCAAATCCCTTGTGCAGTGGCACAAATACTTGTGACAGTGCGAAGAAAGAAGCTTGTTCACTTCCCAAAGGATGCTGGACACTGCTGAGGCAGGGCTAAAAGTGGCTGCCTTGGTTGCCCTCGCCATTCAGGCTAATGGAAATGTGGTCTTTTTCAGAAGGTGCTTCTGGGCTGTACAGGAGACTGATAACAGAGTACAACCTGAGCTACCCCGGCCAGGCCAGCAGTTATTGCTTTAAATGTGTGGATGAGTCAGCATCTGCCAGTGCATCAGCAGCTCGGAGTTATTAGTCTACTTGCAGTCCTGGCCTTGTCTTGTTAGCATCAGTCAGGACCTCTTGGTAGGTAACGAGGGCCTGAATGCAGGAGTTCTGCAAGCTTCCTTCTGTCTCTGGGCCAGAAAAGTGCATGAGCTGCTTCTGTTGTTTAATGTGTTGCTAGTGAGCGGCTTCTACATGAAAAAGTTGGTGCTGTCAGCAAGGATGTGAATCCTAGAACAGCTGTGATCTGCAAATGGGGAGGTGCCTTGGCCCTTTGGCCTAGGTTGTGGCAGTCTTTTGCAGAAATTCATACCTGATGGCTGTAAGGCTGAGCAGCTGATAGCTAAAATGCAGAATATAATGTTGCTAACTGCACCCTGCACTGGGCAGGTGGTTTAGAGCCTGAAGCAGGCTGTTGGAGCTGTTTGCTGTGCTTTTGAGTGAACAAGGTGAGGCTCTGCAGGGTCAGTGTCTTGCCTTCGGTGAGCCTGGCTTCTGGGTAGGTGACCAACAGAGCAGAGACCCTTGATCTCATGTGGTGTCTTGTCACTGCTCCAAGTTAAATCACTTCTGAAGAATTCATGAGCCTCTGGTGCTTTTACTTGGTGCAGGAACAACTTGTGTATTGTAGTTAGGCTATATTATCATGAAACTTGTAGCTTGGGCAGTCTTAATGAGCCTGGAGATCCACCCTTAATGTAGTAGCTGTAACAGGTGAAAGGACTGTCTTTTTACAACTTAAACTCTTTTATTTGGAGGATGTGGGGAAGATATTTTATTCGAGCAGGGGCAATACTTGTACTTTAATCTATTTGTGGTCCCTCAAGCTTTTCAGTTGTCTTCCTCAGGTCAAGCTAAATTTATCCTGGATTGGACTTATGTGTAAGAAGCCCCTTTCAGCATTAAGAGGATTACACGTGGTGAAGGGATGGCAGAAGTTCGTGACCTTTCACTAATGCTATTGGGGAAACACGTGTGGAGCCACCTTACTCAGTGTGGTGAGGTGCGCGACAAGATGGTGCTGAGAAGAGATCACTACAGCAGCAGTCTGAGCAATGTGAGAGAACAGGCTTATTCAGCAGTCCTGGATCTGACACAGTTGGAGAGTTATCCAGATCTGGGCAGAGCTGCGTGGCAGAAGGGACTGCCACTGGACATTTAGCTTGCCATACCTCATTAAATCTCTATAAAGATCAGTTTGCTGTTAATGATAAACCTTGGTGAACTTAGTTGCCCCCTCAAAATCATCTGGGTCATCAGGCCCAGCCTGACCACCACTGCAGTGGCTCATGGGTGCTTGATCCAGGAGTTCCCCAAGCCTAGACTTAAGTCACTAGCCCAAACCGAAGGGTACAGTGCAGCAGTGTGGTGAAAGCTGTAATTGTAGAACCTGTCTGATAGCTTCTGGGACAGGATTGTGTGGTGCTTCAAAACACCTGCCTTTTGGGCTCATTCAGTCCTCTCTGAAGAAAGGCAAAACTTCTTCAGCAAGGTTGTGTAGTGCAGACATTAACCTTTGGTGGCTTTTAGTGTGGTGTTGGAGATGGGAGAGAAAATGTGGCCTGGATAGAGGCAGGAGTCAGCATCTACCACCAGCTCAACTCCTGCCAGTGCTGCTGGAGTACAGCCTGTCCTTGGGCAACTGCTTCACAGGGAGTGTGGTTCTCCTCTCCCAAATTTAAAGCTGATCTGCATGTCCATCACCGGTCTGAATAAGAATGTGAGCAAAGCCAGTTTCTGAAGGTAGCAGGTGGTTTGTTTGCCAGGGTTTAAAGCTGGCCTTGCTGGGTGGAAGGTGCTGCTACCAGATATGGCTAAAAAAACCCAAGCCAGCTTTTGAAATCATCATCCTGTTCTGTAGGCACAACTTCGAGCTTAAGTAGGACAGTGAGTAAAGCTCCCTCTTCAGCCTTTGCATGCCCATTTACTCACCTGGCTAAGCTGACTGGCTTCAACTGAAGGCAATGCTGGCTTAAAACAAATGGATTTAAAAGGATTGTAGGGTACCCCAACTGTCCCAGCAGCATCGGTTTCCCTTTCATTAAGCTCTGCCCATTTAACTGAGACAAAGCAGCCATTATTTTGCTATAAGTTGACAGTCCATTGTGCGAAGAAATGGGAGATGCTTAAATGACTTCCTGTGGGTGGGAGTGGCTTAAGGTGCCAGGTTGAGTGTAAAGGCTGTTACTTGTGGCCCATCAGGTCCCGATGATTCTCAGTGGCTGCTTTATTTCAAGAAAACTGAAGAAACAAATGCAAACCCAGACTAGCTGATGACTAAACCAGTTTCCTGTTTGCTCTCAGTTGAAGTCAATTAATGACCTATCGGTTCTTTAGCCACCCAAAAAGTCCTCTCTGGTACTATAATGTAAATTCCTCTCTTCTTCACTGCCCTGCAGCCATGAGGAAACATGCCAGACAGTGCTGGCTACAGCTGACCTGATGCGTGTGGTCTTGGATGCGGGGACAAAATGTAGATGCAGAGATCCAAAATGTAGTGCTGCTTGCCTGGAGAGTGTGGGGTTAACAGGGTGCCTGAGGCAGAGCAAGGCTGTTAGCAGGAGCTCACCTGGCAGCTGAGAATCATTCTGCTTGCCCCAAATAAATGCTCTGTCTGGTGCACACACCCAGAATAGTGAAATTCAACACCTGTGCCCCAAAAGAGGTGCACACCTACTGCCTTTGGTTTTGGCCTTTGTATTTCAAGTGTCGCATTAACAGGTCTTTGCCTACGTGGGCACAATGCAGTTCTGTACTGGAAAGTAGCTCTAGTAAATGGGTTTCTTCATCAGACCTGCAAGTGGAAGCAGACCACAATGTGTGTTCTGCAGAGAGCAGAGAGTTGGTCTAGAGCTGTTGTGCTCTGCAGCGGTTGCAAATTGGATGGTGTTGCTGAAGATCCAGCAGGTTTCCTGTGGGTTTCCTGATGTGCCATGCCTGTCGTTCAGGTTTTGGTGCTGTAATCCTGTGGCACTCTCACTGTTACTCTTGGAGGAGGTTGGTAGAGCAGCAAGGCAAAGTTGCAGTGCCCTCTTCCTTGGTTTCTTAAATAGTGGCTTGCCAGCTGTTCAAGTGTTTGTGGTTACAGGAACAAGGCAAACTCCTTGCTCTGGCTGTGGAACAGGTCATGCAGCAGCAAATGTCTCCACTTGAGGAATTTTTCAGATTACAGGGAAGATGCTTAGTTGTGCATCAGAAAAACCTCTTGTAACTAGTAGGTCTGTGCCTAACAAGAGCTTTCCTAAGCCCCTGATGATGCTCAGTGTACCTTAGGAATACAATTGGCTCATCCCCTAAAAGCTTTCACTTGAGATTTGTTTGTCTTGTGTGCAAAATGTACTTGAAGCTTAATTTTCAGGGGTGCAATTCCTAGCCTTTAAAACTGGAGGCATAAAGAGGTGTGAAAGGCAAAACAATGCTTCTGCTGTGAGCTGCCTTCCCATTTGTGATCTGAAGGCTGCAGAAATGCTCACCTTGCCTCTTGCTTTTCCGGATTTGGTTTGGAAGTTTGGCCTTAGTCAGAGCTCTAGTCCCCAAGGTAGCTGCACACAAAGGTGAGTCTGGTTTTGTCAGTGGACAGAGCTTACAGGTGAGTTGTGCTTATCCTTCCCCTACTCTGCACACTCGGGAGCCTCGTTTGTGGAGGGGCTTCCTCCATACTCAGGTTCTGCTAGAAATTAGCATGTGGGAGCAAAGGGAGACCTCTTCGTGGCTGCAGAGGTGGTAGGAGTGGGATCTAGCTTGTTTGGTTCGTGCTTGCTTAACTATTTTGTTGCCACCTTTCTCTAGATTTTCTCAGTTTTTAAGATAAAACCCATGTGCTGGATTTTTAGCTGGCTTGGCAAGTGGCCTAGGTCTGGAAGGCTCAAACATCTGAATGCTTGGTTGAAGCATCACCTGTCAAGACTAAGTCTGATGGCACAGAGGGATGCTGCTACTACAGGACAGGGACTGAATCATGCTCAGCAATCTCCATGCTTCTTTAACCTGCCTGCCACAGACTGCCTGTGGGTCACAGCTTGTGGTGCCAGTCCCTGCTTGTCTTCTCCACACAGGCTTAGACTGTAATTTTCTAAATATTTTCCTGTTTCAAATGCCTGGTTGGTGCAGCCACACTGCATACCAGATCAGGGGAATGAGCCAGGCTTAAAACTAACTCCTGGTGGCTTGGTTTTAACCAGATCAGCTCCCCAGCCCAGCTTCCTGTGTGGAAACTCATCTGCCTAAACTGGTGTAAGTGGGGAGGGAGCTCTGGGGTGGGGACAAGTGGCTGGGGCTGCAGCTTGTGTGAGCTCTCTGGGCTGGTAGGGTTTTAACTGCAGGTTAAGAGCTGAACTGTGTGGAGATGCTTGCCTTTAAGAAGCCTCTGAAATGCCTTAAATATGATGCTAACATTTGAAGTCTGAAAAATGCAGCTTTCCATCTGGGTGGTAGTGTGGAAAGCTGTGCAGCCTGTGCTGTGGTGTGCCCTGGCTCCAGGGATCTCCTGGACGGACAGGAGGACGTCATCCAGGAGAGCTGCCTGCTCCGAGACCTGCATGGGAGTGTTTTACTAAGGACTCGCTTCTCATGATGCTGTTGAAATCAAACCTAACCAGCTCGGGAGGCGGGAGCTCAGTCTCTCCCGGATGCTCAGGCATGAGCCCAGTGCAGCGCGGCACCCTCTGCCAGGATGGTTGGCTTCCAGTGACAACTCCAGGGAGAAATCCAGGTTGGAAAGACTCACACTGGTTCTTACGACTTGGAAAAGTCTGCAGTGAAGCATTTGGGCTGGGTTGGGCTGTGTCAGGTTGCAGAGTGAAATTACTTGATATTTGGTAGATGTTTACTTATGAATAACTTGAGGTTATGACTCTTTAGACTGAATTTTTGTAGGAAATTAATTCTTCCTGCCCCAGCATCCTGTTAGTTTTGTCTGCCATCAACAACTGATTGCTTTGTAACAAATTTCCAGGCTCTGAAATTGAAAATAACTATTCCAGAAATCCATTTAAATTCTATTTTTAAGTTGGTGTTTTTCCTTGATGACCTGTATCCACCTTTCAGCATAACTGGGAGTGTTAAAGGGGAAGCAGGCTTGTGCTGGCTATTTGCTTTGGATGGGAAAAGGTCTAATTAAAAAATGCTGGTTATCTAAGCAAATCCTACTCTGTGCTTCAGCAGTTATACCTGTAACTGAATTGCAGAGAGCTTGTCTTTAATGTAGATTGAAGTAATCAGAGGGAAACATAGATCTTTAGAACTTGAATCTGATTGGGTTCAATTAAACAAAACAGCTTATTTCCTGAAAAATGTAGATAGCTAGGGGAAAATGTGTCTGGATGCTGTGGAGCGAGTGCTTCTCGTTGCTGATGAATTTGTTCCCTATTTTCCTTATTTCTTCAGTGGTGGGTTTCATCCAAGATGTTGGATCCAGGTGGGATTCAAGTTCTGCTCTCTGATACTCTGTGTCCGTGCTTCCCAGAAGATGAAGCTTGGTGGGAATTAATCTTGAAGGTGGCATAAAACCTAGCAAGATCCTGGTCCCCAAAGGGAAGGTAGTCTCCTGCTGCCAGGGATCTGGGCTAAAGCACAGCACTTGTGCATTTTCATAAACGCAGAAATGTTACATATTCATATGGGCAAGTTATAGTTGCTGTGGGAACTGAGTTGTCTGAGCAATGTGCCTTTATCCTCTCCTCCCTACAGCTGCATTATAAATGTTTTTAGGGCCTGTCCAAAACAAGCAATCTGAAAACTATACTGGAAGAATTAATGCAGTGAAATACCCTGATGAAGATGCAGTGTGATGCTTTCGGAGGAATATTCGATGCTGTTACAGGTGCTTGATAGTAATGTGACTGAACTGGCACTACAGCTTGTACTAGTACTACTAGGGGAGTAGAAAAAAAACCCCGGTGGATGCTATCCTGGTGAAGTACTGTGGAGGAGGCTGCAGCTGGGAAGGGGGAAGGCGGCACGTTGCCAGCAGGTACAGTTTTAGCTGGTCTCATCCCAGCCGCAGTGTTTCAGCCCCCTCGCTGTGATCTGGGAATGTTGCTGTTCCCCAAATCACTGTGGGGTGAAGGTGAGGGTCCCACCTCCGGTGGCAGCAGTGGCCTGTGTTTTGTGTGGGGTACCCAGCTGATGGTGGGCCTTGCCTGGGCTTCACTAGGTCAGCCGAGGGGCATGGGATGTGGAAAAGGAGGCTGGGAAGGCTGTCAGGCTGCCTGGGATGGCCAGGGCTGCACATGAGGGATAACGTGACAGGCTGGAATCACTGCAGCACCCTGCTGAAGAGCCAGGAGCCTTGTGTGCAAGGTGTACATCTGATGGCACAGTGGGAGGGTGTGGGGGCAGGGGGAGGAGGAGGAGGAGACAGCTGCTGCTGCTTGGTAGCTGGCTTATAAATGCCCTCTGACTCAGATTTCGGGTTACACAGCTGAGCATCTTGTGGTTTCATCAGCCCCCAGATCCCTGCATTAAACTGGAATTCTCAGACTATGAACCTGCTGTGTTGCCTTAGGCTGTTGGCACAGGCTTAAACTGAGGCAAGAATCCGGTGTCTCCAGTACCATGGGCTTGTGAACACCCTGCAGGGGAGGGGAGGGCTGGGAAAGGGGGGGGATGACGACCAGGCGGGCAGAAGGTAAACAGGCCATGAAAAATTCCTGATGTGAAATGGGTCCTGTGCTCCAGCCGATCCTCTTCTCCCTGTACCAGCGTGATGTGCGTGCTCGGGCCGGACCTGGGATAATGGGCTTCTCCCTGGGTAGGGGTGGTTGAAGGTTATCCTTGTTACTCAGTGGTAAACAATGCAGAGTCAGTGAGGCACAGTGGCCAAGTTGAACCAAATAGATTATGCTAGCAGAATTGCGAAGCTTTGCATTGGGCTCTGAATTGGAGCCAGCAGCTGGAGTCTGTCCAGGACTAAAGTGTTTTTGGGTTTTGTGGGTGGAGGGAGGCGGGGACAGGAGAGCTGGGTAGCACTAAAACTGTCTGCTCTGTTGCTGCTGCTATCGTCGTTGCTGGGGGGATTGCTGCCTCGAGCCTGTCGGCTGCCGTGCCGTATTGTGGAGCCCTGCTTTTGTGCTGGCTGCCTCCCTTGATTTACTGGAGCTGCACCTCTCTCCTCCTGCCTGCCGTCTTGTCTTTCGGGGGGAACCTTATCCTTTCTTCTTACCTTTATTTTGTAAGAGCTGATGCAGTTCTCTTGCATGGCTGAGTGACGTCACTATCAGCACAGTAAGCATCAGCAGCCTGGTCACATGCTGACCCAGTCAGTAATGCAGGCGGGATAGGAAGGTGGAGGGGCTGAGGGGGGTGGGGGGCTGGTTTCTGGACATATGGTAGCCCTCCCTTTTGGGGTGCAACTGCTAGTTGCAGAAGCTGTGGCTTCAGAGCGGCACAAGACTTGGCTTGGGGCTTAACGCTTTGGAAAACTCCTTTAAAAAGAAAAAAGCAGCCCCGAACTCTCAAGCTTCTGTTTGTTCTCAATCTGAGCAGACTTCCAGGACTCTGAAGAAGCAGTGGCAAGCAGGATGCTTTTCCCCACGTCCACGCAAGAGTCTTCCCGTGGCCTCCCAGACACCAATGATCTGTGCCTTGGCCTGCAGTCCCTCAACCTGACAGGGTGGGACAGACCCTGGAGCACCCAGGACTCTGACGCTGCAGCACAAACCAGCACACAGTCCGGTGAGTCTGACACATGCAGCAACAGTTGTTGGATTCCTTTTATTTTTGGCTGTTTTAAAGCTCACGCGGAGCGATTTGCTTGTGTAATGGGGTGCTGGCAGTTACTGATGGGGGCTTCTCGACTTGTAACGCTTGTGTAATGTGGCAGTTTAGTTGGGGAGGCTGTGGCTGGCTGTGCCACAGCCCCCTCTGCTCTGCTGTCAGTTCACTGCAGACAAGAAGTGCCTAGGCTTATGTTTTGCTTGGTGCTGTAACACTGGTGGAGGAATAACCTCGCTGAGAGAAGAGGAGAAATCCTCTCCCTGCATTCGGAGGGAGTGGGTGGGGGGTGTGGTGTCAGGAGGCTGAACATGCTGGGTGGGAGTGAGGCTGAACTTCACTCCAGCAGCCTGAGAAAATCCCTGGTGGCAGGTAGCTCTGCAGGCAGGGGTGTGCGTGCTTGCAGAGGGACCTCCGTACCCGACTGCAAAAGTCTGGGCAGCACCACTGGCTCCTACGCTACGGCAGCATTGCCTGCCAAACTCTGCCTGTGGGGTGTGGTAGGTGCAGCCGGCACCCAACTAACAACTTCAGCCGGCAGCTCGCAGGCTGGCTGGAAGACTTGGAGGGATCCTTCTCCACTCCCACGTTCAACTAGAAATAGCGGTCTGTTCCTAGCAGTGGGCTGGAGGAGATGCAGTGGAATGGCTTCTTGCTTTAACTCTTTTGGTCCGGCACAGACCTACGTGATCGGCAGGGTGTGGGCTTGCAGCCATGCGCTGCTGGCTGGCTTGCCCTTCCCCCTTGATCTTCTCCAGTCTGGTTTTGCAGCTGGGATTGGATGGGGAGGTTTTGGGGTGCTGGATGCTTCCCCCAGACAGGTGCAGAACTCAGTTAACTCTTCCAGAGGCACCAGCCTTCTCTGTAAAATCGCAGGAGGGGAAAGGGGTGCTGTGTGTGCAAACTTAATGCATCTCCTTGGCCAGGTGATGGGGCAGGGGGATAAAACAGAGGGAAGAGTTCATTTCCCAGCCTTTAAGGGCTGCAAAAACCAGTTTCACAAATGGTGGTGTGTTTGTTCAAGTATCAGTCCATGGAAAGATCTAGTGCTTTGGCAGAGTTTGTACAAGTTCAGCCTGGTTGCTACAGAAACTCATCCCTTTATAGCAGCACACTGCTGCTTTGTTAAGGGTAGTGCATCTCTGCACAGACTTGGGTGACACAGGAGGCCCCACGCGTAAAGCTGGTGCTGACAGGAATGTATGTAGCTTCTGGGGTGGCCTGGGCAGCATGATTTGCCCACGTAGATGTTTGGGGGGGCAAGGGGGTGCTGTCAGCCACCTCTGATGTCCAAGGGATGCTGCCCTTGGGATAGGAAGAGCTTCTGGGATGCAGCCCTGAATGTTGCTGCATGGGTTGTAAAACAAAACAAACAAAAATCACTTGTGGGGTAGTGGAGTTTGAAATGACAGCTTCATCAGCACAGCTCACTTGAGTTTCTACATCTAATTTCCGCAAGACTTAGCATGCAGCCTTGCGTGCGGGCCCTAGCACAGGCACTGTGGGTCGTCTTGCAGTCAGGTTGCGGTAGCTTTATTAAGCCTTGCTCTGCTCCAGCACATGGTCCTATGGGCTTCCCCTAATGAATCAGGGAATACCACATGCTTGGTATCTGTCCTCCTTTTGTTGCCAGCCAGAACCTTGAAGGAGGAGGGGGAATTGAAAGTTACTAGTGTGCAGTGGGCTGGAGAGGTGCCTTAGAGCTGTGCACTGAGCCCCTTATGGTTGTTAGCAGACTATGGGGTACTGAACCTGTGTTACAGGATCTTCAGTGTAAAGAGCACACTTAAAGCAGGCAGCACTCATGCTGAATGGTGCTGCTGCTAACAGCCACAACACCTGGGGCTCAGTGCACAATGGCGCTGCAGAATAAGGGCTGTCGCACACCGAGGCGGCTGCTCTGTGCGGATGTCCCGGCCCCACCTGATCTGCTATAGCCATCTCCAGTGCTCTCTTGGCCAGCTTCCTGCCAGTCTGTCTTGGCAGAGGCACGGATGTCTCTGCAGTGCTCCGGCAGGCAGGCGAGCAGTGCTTGCACAAGCCTATGGCAGGCTTTGCACCTCGCAGGTTGGGTGGTGGGGCTGAGTGGACCATGGGGGGAGTTGTTCTGGTATCAAGGGTGGAGGGACTTCTGGTTTCAGGAGGGAGATGCATTTGGAGATAATTTGAAGGTGCTCTGGTGACCTCCCTGCTAGCAGAGGCTGTATCTAGTGTCAGGTGCCCCCGCTGACTGCAGTGCATTGTGCTGGAGCTCCTGCCTACCGCAGGGGCCTGGGAAGAAGGGTAGGAAGGATCTAACTGTGGGCGCTGCCCTGGGCTTGGGTGATCTGCACCCGGTGGGTGTTTGTGGTGACTTGTGGTAACAGCTGCTGGAAGATGGCACCCAATACTGTCTGGAGAGGCCTGTTCCCTTGCTTCTCAATCCTAGTATTCCCCTTTGTATGCGAGATGGGGATGGCTGGGGTGTAAAACCAGCCCAAATACAGCTGTGCTGCTTCCACAGAGGAACCTCTGGCCTGCAGAGGCTGTGCACAGGGTCTGGTCTACAGCCTACATAGCTGGGGGTGTTGTGGTCCTGAGACTGCGTTCTCCCTCTCAATCCCACCTTCCCTTCCCGGGTGTGCAGCAGCTGGGCCAGGAGTGCTCCTTGGCCTGGGCCGCTGTTACTTTTCTGTGCTGAGAGCTGTGCGGATGGTGTACGCTGGCTGGAGAAGTGAAAGGCTGATATCTGTGCACAGCTGTTGTATTGCTTCAGCCTGCCCATGCCTCCCATGTCTGCAGAGCCTCATCTTTTTCTGCTCTGTGAGGGCCCTGGAGTGGCAATGTGGAGCTCCTTGGGAGGGGAGATCTTGTCCTTCAGGAGCATCTTCTGAAAGGCTGTGAAACACTCCTCTCTGGGTGGCAGAGGGGTGTTCCTCAAAGCTGTACAGATCTGAGGAGTTGGCAGATGCTGATGCTTCCAGGTGGCCTAGCTGTGCTGTGATGGAAAGAGGGGGGATGTGGAGAGGATGCTACTGTGCCTGGGCACTCCTGATGCCCAGTGCTGAGGCCTGGGAGGCTGCTGCTGGCCTAGCCCCAAGGGCTGGGGTCTCCATCAGGGTGTCCTGAGAACAGGTGAGGCTGTGTCAGTGCTGGGCTGTCTCTAGGAGCTGGGGAGGGATGGCGCTGCTAAGCAGAGCTGTTGTGCTGCTGGTGCCCAAGCATTTGGAAGATTCCAGCAGTGACTCAGCTGCGCGGACCCATGGGGAGGTGGCTGGAAGGGTGGAAATGCAAAAAACCTGACAATCAGGCTAAAAATATTGCTGATGTGGTCCCCTGCAGTGCCTGTGCTTGAGTACTGATCAGCTGGGACCTCCTCTCCTGTCTGCATAGTCCCTGCCAGTGCGGAGCGCTCTCAGCCTGGGAAGGGCCTTTGGCTGCAAACCCTTCTGGTGTCACCTTGCGCTCGGGGTGGTGTCACCACACAGCCTGGTGCAGTGGGATCAGGTGCCTGCCCAGGCTGTCCTGGAGGAGGCCAGAGAGCAGTGGGGCTGGTTTGTACACTCCGATCCTGCCTGCGTCCCCCTTCCCAAAGGGCTGCTGAACCCCTTGCACCCAGACAAGGTTATTTGTAATGAGTTTTCCTTCTGGGTCCTGTGCCGTAATGCACTGAGGATGTGTGCTCAGCCCTTGAGAGCGTGCCAGATGCACTGCCGGTCCCTGAAGCTGGTGTCTGGAGAGAGCCTCTCTGGGAGGCAGCAGTTGCTGCAGGCTCAAGCTGCCTGCATGGCTGTAGGATTAAACTGCTGTCTCATAGCAGGAGAGGCATCTCAAACCCACTGCTGCCACTAGATCTGTCAGGCTGGAAATACTTCAGCAAGTCCCAGAAACCTGCTCTGTGGCCTGGGGAGGGGCTTTTGCAGGAAACTGGCCTTGAACACTTCCAGTCCTGCCATCCCCATCTGTATTTCTTGAGGCAGCATTTCTTCTTCTTTAAAGGAGCCTCATAGTAGGCAGATGCTTGTGTTAGGACCTTTGAGTTCATCACTCTGCAGAGGCAAGGAGGGGTTAAGAGGCAGTGAGGTGGGACTGCCCTTGATGGTATCTTTTAGCTTCACTGTCCTATTCCTCAAGGAGCACAAGCAAATGGGGTCTCGATCCAATTTTTGCCTAGAGAACAGGTGACAGCAGTACACAAGCAGATCCGCGTGTGGATTTTGGGTCTCCCTGGCTGGTTTTTAGCCTGTATGCCAGCTGCTTGGTCTGGCTGGTCTGTCCTGTCCTACATCTGGAGGCTGAGGCTAACCCTATGTGGGACAGGCAGGCTTGCCCATTGGGAAATCATCCTAAAACTAGTCTGTTAACACTAAGTTTGCCACGCTAACCTGCAAGGATGTTTTCAGGAGGATCAGCTCTTCCAGAGAGGATGTCTGCCTCTCTAGGTGAGCCCAGCCTGAGCAGGTGAGCTCTTCCTGGTGGTGTCGGATGGAACACCTTGCTGTATCTGCCTCTTTGCTTGGTGTGTGACCCTAAAGCTGCTGGTGCGGCAACAGATTTGAGCTTTTCCTTGGATCTGCTCTTGAGACTGCAGCTCCAGCCTTGTCTGTGCCCTCTATGGGGTGGGTGCGTGCTGCTGTCTCATTCTCTAGCGTGCAAGGTTACAGCTCCAGTCGCTCTGGTGCTGGAGTAATGGCCTGTGGTAAGGAAGTGCTGCTGGATCTTTCCAGCGCTTGGTTCCCCTGCTTCCCAGTGCACAGTAACTTCTTTCTGCA
Source organism: Fregata magnificens (assembly GCA_013389945.1). NCBI lineage: Eukaryota > Metazoa > Chordata > Aves > Suliformes > Fregatidae > Fregata > Fregata magnificens. Next base: position 35,273 of record WAAD01007712.1, read on the forward strand.
GTAAGCTTGAACATGCTGATTATCTGTAGTTGCTTAAAATCTGCTAGGCTAGAACCGCAGGCAGTCTGTTGTGCGTTGCCTGGCAGATAGCTGAGGCCTCTGTGAGTACAAATCACTCTGAAGTCTTCAAGGCAAAACCCTATCTCTGAAGGATGAAAGAAAAGACCTGTTGCACAGAAGGAAGCATGGTTGTTGTCATGGACTCCTAGCCTTTCTTCTTGATAACAGCGGGAGGGACTTGTAAGCTGCTCCCCCAGGACAGGCTGTTTTCAGACTGTCCTCAGAAATGCTGTGTAGGTGGTGGCAGGCACCCAAGGAAATGCCCACCAAGTGAGAGCTGCTAATCAGTCTGGGGGTGGTGGTTGCTATTGAGCAGAACATAGCAATTGCTGGCCTTCCTGGAGTTGTTGGTTTGAGTGTTCAGCTGCAGAGCTTGAGGAAGACCCTAGAGGGGCAGAGGATTTGGGTGAGGGAAGTCCCCCTCTGACTGTTCTCCCTGGCTGTTTAATTTGCTGCTAGGCTAACCTGTGCTGCAGCATGGTGCTGAGTGCCTGCTCCATAGCGCTCTCCCTTGTGCTGCTCTGTGTCGGTCTCCCTGCTCTTTTACCTGCTGTGTTTTGGATAGTAGCTTCAGAAGACAGTTGCTGCCTAGGTGTGCCCAGCAGCTGCATCAACTCAAACAGCAGCATAACCCTCAACTCCTGCATATTCCTGCTTGGATGCATGAAAATCCTTCTCCTTGTGCTAGAGGAGGGTTTCAGAGGTTCATTGTGATAGGGAAGAGCTCAGCATCTGGATAACTCTAGGTTATGATGTGCCACTGGGTATCCAGGAAGGACTCTTTCTGCTCCCTAGTGAAGGGGGAGCTTCAGGTCCAGGGAGGGGGCACTTTACCCTGAGTGAGAGTCACTTCATCAGAGTTCGCCTGCAGCCTCACTCAGGTTTAAGCCTGAGTCTGCCTGGAGAACTCAGTAAAAGGTTCCTTCATACTGCTGATGGTATGGCTGTTTGTGCTGGAGGAAGGTGGCAAGACCACCTCTTGCTGGCCTCAGACCTGCACCCAGTCTGAGGTGGCCGAAGACTTGGTGGTGGTGGGGATACTGAATCCCCATGTTCTCAGTGTCCTTTGCCTTGAAATGGAGAGAGGCTTTTCTGGCAGCTGTGCATTAAGCCCTGTTCCTTCTGGAGCAGCCTGCCTACTGTTCAGGGCTTAGTAGTGGTAGCATGAACATGGTGGTGGTGCCTTCTATGTGAAGGTTAATTACAATAATGCTGTAAGGGAACTAAGCTGGGAGCTGGCTTGACTCACATGGTGTACTGCATGGTGGTTGTACTTCAGGAATACCTGAGATGGCCTTACTAAAAGCTTGCCCCATGCCATCTTAGCTCCTGCAGGGCTTTTCTGAGGATGCACTTGATGTGGATGCTTAATGGGCCCTTCTTTCTTGAGCATGTCTCAGTAAGGGCTGCTCACGCTCTGTGGGCTGGTTTCTCAACTGCTGGCTGCAGCCAGCTGTGCTGTGGAGTAGAAAGCAGGGAGCACTTAATAGCTGCAGACTGCTCGCGTGGCAGCAGTATTTGATCCTTAACAGAATAAAATATGTATCAAATAAGTAAAACAAGTATCAAAACTCTGAGTTTGCAATTGGTTTCTAATGGAAGTTGCTCTTAATCCACCTCTTAAAGCTTCTGTTTGAGCAGCTTCTCTTAAACGGATTTATTTTTATTTGCACTGATGCTGTCAAACAGAAGATGCAAATAGATGAGTAACTGGAACAGGAACCTAACCAGCATCTCTGCTTGCATCCAGCTAGAACTGAAGTGGGTCAGGGCAGCCTCCAGTCTTGTGCTGGAGATGGCTTGTGGGAGCAGGCACACACCACCCAAACTCCTCCCCTTGACTTCTGTCAGGGAAGGATGTTTTATTGCAGCCTCTGGAGCAACCCTGAGGGGCTGTTGCTGCTGCCTGCGCACTCTCTGGAGGTAACAGCAGGTGAATGTGGGTGCGAGGAAGGCACAGACTTTTCAAGCATCTGATCCTGCTTAAAGCCATTGGAGATGCAGTGAAGAAAATGCTCCAGCGCTGGCAGATCCCCACCCTTCATAGACATGCTGACTGGTGCTCCACTGCTGGGCAATGCTGGTGTGCACAAATACATTGGGCTTGTGGAGCTTGCCTATAAGCTTTTTGTCTCAAGTTGTAGTCTGGAGCATGTGCCTCTTGGCTAGCTCCTGAAGTGAGCCTTAACAAGCACATTACCCCCTGAGGAGAGCATCGGACCTGCTGTTCGATGGCTCTGAGCTGCCTAGGGCAGCTAGTAGCTTAGTTCTTCCCCCCGCCCCCCCCGGCTTGTGATCAATACTGGAAGTAGCAGCAGGGTGTTTTAGGTGTGTGCAAACTCTGGCCTGGGGTAAGATTCATCCCCAAAACTGTGCCACTCAAATGAGAGATGGAGTGGGTAGGTTTTCCTCCAACCCTTGCACTGCTAGATGTTTAAGCAGTGGATGGGATGCTTGCTTGCTGGGCAGGGCAGACATGAAAGGCTTTGTCTGCTGCAGCTTCATTGGTGGTAATGTGGTAGCTCTCTAGAAGAGGCCCTGAATGTTTTTGGCTTGGTGCCTTCATTACAAACTCCACAGCGTGTGCAGGTCTGAGTGCTTCTGCTTGGAGCTGGGATGGGGAACTGCCCGGACTTCTGCATGGCTTTTGGAGCTGCTTTCCCAGTGTGCTGGGGCTGCCTGTAGTGGTGAAAGTGATGCCTGCTCCTCCCCTTCCCCAGCTCTGGTGGGACAGGCTGTGTGTTCAGCATCTGCTCCTGCCTTAGATTTGAGTTTGTGCATGGTGCTGTGTTATACCTAGGCACAGCTTGCTGCTCTGATAACCAGGCTGTGTAGCGTGGTGCTGCAGCATGACCTGTCATTGCAGTGACACTAGGGGCAAGGCTGGTGAGCCAGCAGAGTGTTTGACCTGTCCGTACAGCTGAAATCCCTCTAGCTGACTTCTCGTGTGGTGACTGCATGTGGGATTGCTGTAAGAGGGCATCTTAGGCCCTCAAGTGCTCTTGACAGGTTGTCTTTTTAGGGTGGCAGGGTAATTCAGGTTGGAAGGGAGCTCTTGAGGTTATCTAGTCCAACCTCCTGCTCAAAGCAGGATAGGAAAGCTGCTGGAGGGTGGCAAAAGTAGTGTAGCCCAAGGGGGCTGTAGAAACTAATTGATGGACTGCCTCAGTGTTCCCAGAACAAGGCCTTTTAAATGGGCACCTCCACTGAGCTGGCTCTGGAATGATCTGCTTCCAAAAAGTGCTTTGGTCCTTGAGCTGCTACTGCATAGGCACTGCGTGGTGCCACTGCGGGGCTGAATTGTCAGCCTCCCAGAGGGCGTGGGCCAAGGGCAGGGCACTGGGCAGGGCATCTCCAGCCAGTGCTACATCTTCCATCTCAGCACCTTGTGTCCATGTCTCTGGGCTCGCTCGCCTTGTGCGTGGTCCCTTAGGCGCTGGCAAAACAGCTGAATCACAGGTGATATCTGTGGTACTGCCAGCTCAGAGGCTGCTCTTGGGCACAGCAGCAGCAGCTGCCATTTGTTTGACATGACCATGGAGAAATGCCCAGCTTCCCTCATTGCCCCTGTGGCTTGTTTTCTCTCCAAGAGTGCAGAGGGAGGATGAAGCAAACCCCTAAGGCTGTCATTCTGTACCTGAGGCGTGCAGACCTCTGGAAGGTAACTGGGAACCTGCAGGCATCACTGGTGATGCTGGGTGTGCCAATCCAGCGATGAAATAGTGACTTTATGCCAGCCAAATGCCTTAGTCAGGTTTGTGTGCCATTTCTCAAATAAGATTGCGTTTGGGACTAGAGCCTGTGTTGTTTAGCTCTTCCTTCACTGCAGCCTGCTGCCTTGCCCAAAGGGGTATGGCCAACAGCCTGCTCCCCCTCTAAAGAACATACTTTCTCCTGAAGGTGGTATCCTGATGGACTTGACACCCCACAAACTGTGATGCAGCTGAGCAGTGAAAATGAGTCAGCCTCATCCTTGTTAGCATGTAAAGTAACACATGCTGCAGAGTTTGCACCCTGGATGTTGCAGCAGATAATTGAGAGGAGTTTGGTACTTAAATATAGAAGTGTTTGTTCTTGAGGCTTGCAAAGCTGAAGCTTGTTGTGCAGAATTTGACCGAAATACGTTGGCTTTTAAAGCTCTCCGGGGCTGATACATGTTAAAACCTGCTGTATTTCAATGTTCTTTTTAAAGACAAACACAGTTGTGGCAGTCTACTTAGTGAATGCAATTACCTGCGCACTTCTTCTAATCCTGAATCATGTTTTAGCTGTCTTTACTGATTTTACGTTTACCTTGGGCATCTGGTTTCCCTTCCCAGAAACACAGTAGTAAATTCCCTGCCTCAAGAAGCATGCAAGGCTTGTTGTCAGCCAGGTCCCACTCTTGGTGCAGGAGGACCTGTGCTCTCAAATGTTAATGCAATAAGCTGCTCCGTGTTCCTAGTTCTGCCACTGTTTCCATTTTTCAGGGCATGCCAGGGAAGTGACTTACCATGTTGGTGCCAGAACCAAGAATAGACCTCAGGTGTCCTGACTAATTCTGTGGTTCAGCTGTGGGATCATGCTGCCTTTTTTTATTCCCCTGCCCCCTTCTTAGCAAACCAGAAATAGCTGCCCAAATATCCTCAGTTCTTCTTTGCCCCAAATGAAGAATCCGTCAGGGTAGAGGTTCCTCTTTTGTAGTTCAGAAACAAAAAGGGCTTTGCCATAGTTCCTGTTTAGGTGGTGGTTAGTGCTGGTTTGATCACATCTGCAGTTCTGGGAGCTGCTTTTCTTGAAAGCTGGCAGTTGGTTTAAGATCAAGACTTTTGTTGTGATGTACAGCTCCGGAGAGGGTGTGTGCATCTGGCTTCAGGTGGCTTTTCTCATAACAGCAGTGACTTTTCTCCATTGGAGTAATGGGATTATAATCAAACTTGGGAGGATTTGAGCTCGACAAGACCTCTGGAGGTATCCGGTGTGCTGCTCAGATGAGCTCTGAGGGCCTAAGGATGGAGATCCCCTCTACCTCTCTGGGTGCTGTTACATGGCTGCTCCACTTAAGAGGAAATTTTTGTGCCACTTCTCTTGCTGCAGCTTTTCCCTGTTTCTTTGTGCACCTGTAAGAGCTTGGCTGTTGCCAGTAGCTCCCTGTTAAGGTGTGAATAGAGTGGGGGGAATCCAATGTCTGCCTTCCCTGTGCCAAGCAAAGCCTGTTCCCGTACCGTGTGCTGTGGCCCCACATCTGTCATTGCAGCTTCTGCTGGGCTTGGTTCATTTGGTGTCCCCTGTGCTCCCTGTGCTGTGGCTGCAGGCGTGCTGGCTCCTCGGAGGCAGTGCGAGGTCCTACGGCTGCAGGCATGAAGTGCTAAAACTTCACTTAAGATTAGTCTGGAGTATTGATCACCCCTTCTCCTGCAGTGAGCGGGTTGTGTTTTAAGCAGCTCGGTGCTTGTGTGTCATGGAGGGGGAAAACTCACTCTGGCAGCCTGTCTGGCTGTGTCGCTGCTGTAACTACAGAGATGTAGCTGTAGGAGGTGGTTAAGGTGCCCATTTGCCTTTCAGACATGCAAATGTTTCTCTTGCCATGAAGTTGCTTAGTGTCTGTAGGAGGTGCTGCTTTTTGGCTGACTAAAATACTGCGCCTGCTCCCACCCCACCAGGGTAGAGTCTGGCTGGGTGGTAAAAACTGCAGACGAGCTGTTTTTCTGGAACTGCAGCAGGCTATTGTTTGGGACATCAGCCTCTTTTTTTTCTTTACAAGCTTATTTGATGAATGACAAAGGAAACTGCACTGTGTTCAGTCTCCAGGGCCTCTGTCACACTGCTTCCCTCCTCCGCCACCCTGCCCCAAATGTGCATATGGCTCTGCAGCCTCTGGGCACAGCAGGTGTCTCAGTGGAAGCAGAAGCATGGTGGCACTGAAACTCATCTCTTCTGCCCTGCTTATCTTGGTAAGAGCTTTTCTATTGATCTCTTCACCCCTGCCTCTGCAAGGAGATCAGGGCAGAAGGGTGGACTTCCAGTGTAAGTAGTAGTTGGTGGGTGAAGGGGAGGTCTTGACAGTCTGCCATCCTTCCTATGCTGAGTAATCTCCCAGTAGACAAACTTCTCTCAGGAGATTGAAATGTCCTTCTGTCTAACCTTGATGGTGGTGCCAGCCAGCAAAAGTGACCCTCTGAAGGGCTTGGCATCGTGGATCTGCTGAGATGAGTCCTGGTGCCTTCTAAATAGCCTTTCTCCAGCCCTGCGGTGAGCTTTCAAAGGCTGAAAGATGCATTCAGAGCATCACTTCAAAAAGTGCGTGCATGTGCTCAGCTAGCACTTGGTGCCACTGCCAAATGTGGTGTCAAACTGCCTGTGCATTAAGCATGCAGGTGCCAGATGTCGCTTGTAACATAAGAATCTGGGGCCTGGCATGCTGCTCAGCTCAACGGGAGTTTCTTGTGCGCATGCACGCGGTTACGTGTGCCTTCCAGGCTTGTGAAGAGGCTGAGCAATGTGTGTCACCCTATGGCAAATGCTGTTTTCCTCTATGGGGAAGCTTCCACTGATGTTCTTAGTGTGGGGAAAGATCTTGACCAGAAGGACCTGGAGCTGTAGGGTGAGAGATTTTTTTGCTCTGGACAAGACTCAGTTTCCAGGTAACTTGACTAAAACTGATGCACCAAGGAGTAAAGAGCATAAGCACTGCTCTGCTAACATGCTGTGGGCTTGTTCTGCTGGGTGGTCTCCTGCAGACCCAAGCTAAAGCAGAAGTACTTGTTCAGAGGGCAGCTTAATGGTGCCAGAGCTTTTTGTCAACTCTAGCTGTCAGGAATAAATTCAGTGGATGCTCCGTGTGTAGTGCTCTTCTTATCTTAAGGTCTTATTCAAGGCATTAAAGCGTCATTTGTCATCAGCATAGTGGTAAGGTGGTTTATTTACCCAGAGCCCTTCCCTGAGCTGCCAGCATTGGTAAGCCTGGCTCCTTAGGGCTCATCTTTACATCCATCTTATAAAATGGGCTTGGTCAAAGCTACCAGGAAGGTCTAATTCTTAAATGGCTGTAAATTATAGCATGCAGGGAAGAAAGCCGTATGCTTCAAGGTCCTCAGCAGGTGCTGAAAACCTTAAATTGCAAGTCTAACCGGCATATGGAAGAATAAAAGCTGTTCTGAGGCTGGTTGGGTTGGGTGTTGGGTGGCTTGCTATTGGGGTGCCTTCCCCAAGGTGTGTGCTGTGAATTTCAGCTTGTGCTGATGGAGTGATCTGCTTGAGATTGGGTAAATTAATGTTAAAAGTGGCAGCTCAGTAGTTGGTAACTGGATTTAAAAGATGATTTGGGGTCTGCGGGACGGAGTTGGCCTGAAGAGTTAAAACTAGCCGCAGGGCTCAGCGTGTAGCTGCGTACTTCTGCTGTGAAGTGTCTGGCTTGGGTGTGATGCATACAAGATGCTTGCGCATGCTCCCCTCGGTATCTTTAGGGGCCCCAGGATGATGCAGGAATTAAGAGGGCGTATTGCAGCAACACTGTCCTGATAGCATTTACTAGGGAAGGCTCAACGAAGGAGGAGGAGTGGTTTGTAAAATGCTCGTTCTCTAGAGAGCGACCTGAGCGCCCGCGATCTGGAAGAGTGCCATGCTGGTATCGAGACTGCTCCACAGAGCTCTTAAATCTGTCAGCGTTTGGCTGACGTGCTCAAAGATGGAGCATGCAGCTCCAAATCCAGTCATTAAAGCTGCAGCAGTGAGTCAAAAGTCAGAGCTGAGTTTCTATTAAAAGCTACCTTTTTTGCTGTCCCCTGCAAAGGAGTGTTGGCATGTGCCTCTCTTGCAGCTCCGAGCGGAGGCATGAAAAGTTCTAGAAGCTCTCTGCAAACTGCTGTGCTCTGGACAGCAGGGCCGCTGTGTATGAGCAGGCAAATGGGAATCCCATTCACCCTTCAGTTAAAATTTCCCCCCTAGGTGTGAAAAATATTTAGTTGGTTTGCACTTATGTTTTTTTCTTAGTTTGAGTAGTTACCTGACGTTTACTGCTTCACTTCTGGATCTTCAGGGATGCTCTTGACACCAGAAATTGCTGATGCATCTTGCATGTGCATTGGAAATGCTTCTTCTCTTCTGCAAGCTGTCTGCTTGGGAGGGGAGACAAGGCCAACTTCCCTGGAAGAACTGTGGTTTTGAGGGCTTTTTTTTTTTAGGTGGGCAGCCTTTGTCAGGCTCTTGTGCCCCATCCCCTACGAGGGGGTTCAGTGGGTTAGAGCAGGATGCCTTTGGGTTGGGGGGGTGAGAAATAAGATCTGGTCTTTTATGCTGATGTTTCCTAGGCTACCTGCAAAGGCTGGCTTCACGGGACACAACCTGATTGCTAAGCGAGTGTGAAGGGGGAAATGCCGAGCGTGGCTCATGGCTTTTCTTGGTGTCCCTGTGAGTGGCTGTAGGTACCAAGTGAAGCTGAGTCAGACCCATGGGGGTGATGTGGGGTCTCCCACGAGCTCAGTGTAGCCTGCAGAGCATGTATCTGAGTGCTGCCTGTGTGGACCTGTCAAAGCTTCTGGAGTGGATGAAATCCATCTGTGTTAACGGCAGGATGTCAGTGCTTCCAGGACATGAGGTTAGGAGTGGGTCAGTTGTAGCCAGCAGGGTTTTGCTTGGTGGTAGGCACTGAAACTCGGATGCCCAGACAGTCGATCCCTTTAAAGGCCAGTAATCCTGCTGCTTGAATGCGCTCATACTGGCCTTACTGGTTTTCTAGCTGTGGTGAGAGCTAAGCAATCGTGGGAGCAAATGTGTAAGCAGTGACTGTAGCAAGCCAGAGTGGCGGCAGAGATGAGGGTGAAATAAATGGGGCAGACCAGTTGGACCCTGTAATGCCTTTGAGAGCTCCTGATGAGCCCTGAACCCTTGCTGATGCATCCCAAATGGAGTTCTGGTCCTGCATCTCCGATAACCAGGAGACAAGGTGCGGGACGGCGTTGCCAGGTAGCAATTGGTATGGCATTTGCTGCTCCAGGTCTCTAGGATTGCTGTGCACATGGGGTCAGCACAGGGCTGCTCGCTGCCTGCTGTTACAAACCCACTGTGCTCGATGGCTGAGGAGGAGGGCATCAGCGCTGGCGTGTTTGTCGGCAGTGAGGCTTGGGCCATGGGATCAGCTGCTTTGCTTTGACTCTTGTACAGTTTAGTGACTAATCAGATTTTTGAGCCTGTTTAACAAATTCAGCTGTCTCCCTTGAACAATACACTGGCTGTATTTTTAAACACATCACGTGGCTTCAGAGAAGTCGGCAAACCAGCGTAGTGCGGCTTGCCTGGGCTGGGAGATGCTCTGCCCTGCTCTGTGCTGTGACTAGGAGGGAGCAGTCTCCTCCCCGGCTCAAGCTGTCTGCAGCAGCTTTCCCTCACCACCCACCGCAGCTAGCAGGGCTGCTGCTGCTCCTTGAGCTCAGCCCAGGGTAAGTACTGCTGGGCCAGCAAGGTTTTTCTGTGGCTGCGGGGTTGGGTGTAAGCCCAGGTGCTGCTCTCGGGGAGAGCCAAGCAGATATTCAGAGGGCAGGAGGTCCCTTTCCAAGTGCGGTCAGAGATGAGTTCATAGTCCGGTGCCGTAGCCAAAATGAGTCTGCACCTCTGTTGGGGAAACTTGCGGGGATAAGGCTCTGCAAATGTGGGAAGATGCTATGACTGTCACTGATGGCTCCTGCAGATGAGCTCTGCCTTGGGATGAGGTAGATGCTTCAAGTAAAGGACCCACCTCTACCTGTCTGGAGTTTCTGTTGGTGTTTTGAGGTTTCTCACTCTAGTGTGAGGCTAGAGATGCCAGCTCCTGGCAGGTATGCCGTTGGGTAATGTGGCTTGGGACAGGTATATCCCAGCGTCTCGCTTTGGGCACACTCGGCAGCTTTCTCGGGTGCTGGCACTGAGTTGGTACTGGTGTCAGACCGTACTGCACTCAAGCATGATGGCATTTTTTACTTGCCTGGTTTGGGCAGCGTTTTGGATTATTAATCCTCTCTGTACAAGAGCTACTGAAAATCTGGGTTAAAAACCCTGTGGTCGTAGCTGGTTGAGATCAGGTGGGGCTGGAGGATATCAGCTGGATCCCAAACTTGCTTTGCTGAAAACTGAAAGCTTCAGGGCAAGCTGCCTTGTTTTGCAGCCTCTGAATAATTAAAACCATTTCTGAATGCTTTGCTCTTTTCATTTGGTTTGGGGACACATTCAGCTTGCTGAGACTTGCTCCTCTTGAATAGAGCTGGCTGGTGTCATGCCCCTGTGGGATCTCCTGTGGCCGAGCCTGCCCTGTGTTCCCTCTCCTTCTGGGTGGCAGCTGGCCCCACACTGCTGACCCACAGAGCAGGATGGGACTTCTGTGACCCCTCAGTGGCCTGGTGCTCTGCTTGGGGCGGGGGGGAGGCAGCTCTGTTTGTAGGGAGGAATTTGCTTGCCTTGATTCTCCTCAGTGGGAGGAAAACCTGCTGCTGTGCGAGGGAAGCAGTCTGGCGCGTACTTGTGTTGGCTCTTGGGCAAAGGCCTGACCAGACAGGCTTGTTGTGAACGTGTACTGGGGACGGTGCTCGCCGCTGACTGTGAAGCGTCTCCTTTGTCAGCAGGCCAGACTGGCGCGTTGCTGGCTGCCTGTAGCCAGCTCCTGTTGGGACTGATGTGTGCGCTGTCCCACCTGAGCCTACAAATGCCTGCTAAATGGGCCAGGCCTCGCTCTTCTCAGCCTGGCTATGCCATGGCCTGGTCTGTGCCCCCTCATTGCTGAAACTGCATGGGTAGCTGCCCTGCTGGGTTCCAGCTTGCTCTGGCACAAGCAGGAAGAAATGCCAGCATGATGGCATGGACTGGGCGGAGGGGCCTGTCTGGAGCATCTGTATGAGGCCCATAACTGGGACATGTGGTCTCCAGTGCTGTTCTCAGGTGGACTGGGATCTCCTGGCTGATCTCGGCCTTGGGAGAGTAACCCATCCTTGTGTTTGTCAGCCACACCGGGCTGCCACTGTTGCCTCCAGCTGTGTGGTACAGTGCTATGACTGATGGCAAAGCGTGCAGTCTTTCTGGAGCTGTGCAGAGGGTTGGTACCTGCCAGATGTGCCACCTCACGGATGAGCTGTTTGTGGGCTGATGGGACCCCAATACCCTCCTGGGCATCTGCACAAGAGCCAGGAGGGAAGGAGGTGTGTCATGCTGCAGCACTGACGGGCTCTTTCTCTGTTACAGTTCTCAGCATGCTGAGTAACCCTCTCGGGAATGTCCTGGGGAAGCCCCCGCTGGGTTTCCTGCCTCTAGACCCCATTGGTTCGGACCTGTCAGAAAAGTTTTCCACGCCGACGCTGAGGAACTCCCGACTGGACTCCCGCTCCCTCCTGGACTCCCGCTCCAGCAGCCCCTCGGACTCAGACACCAGTGGGTTCAGCTCTGGCTCCGACCACCTCTCAGACTTGATTGTAAGTTTGGGTCTTGCACCCACTCTGCTTCCTGGTGCCTTGCTGCGTTTCTGGGGAGCACGGGAGAGCTGTGGGGTCTGCAAGCCACAGCCCTGCCTGCTCAGGAAGAGAAGGGAGTGCTGGAGGGAGCTGTTGTGCCCACACTGGCACAGCAAGGTTCTCCTGCAGCCCAGGGTTTGGAAGAAGGGCTGCTCCTGCAGTCCTTCAGCACAGACTAGCAGTATCCTTATTTTTTTCCTTCTAAATAATATTTTGGCCTTTTGGCTTTGTGCTTGCAGCCCTAATGGGTTAAAGTAGCTCCCAGAGGGGTCTGAGTGCTTGAGCTGGTGTGTGGCAGGAGAATGTCTGTGCCCTGATCCCAACAGGGAGGTGGTTGATCAGCACAGCTGCCTCTGGGCTCCAGCCTGGGCTTCTCAGGAGCTCCTGTCCCTGCCTTTCATTGCCCTTCCCATTTGCTGACTGCACTTCTCCATCTCAGGGCTGTTTCTTCTAGAGCAAACTGGGTCTAGCCTGCTCCCATTCCCTAAAGCATAGCTAAATTTGGAAGCCAGCAAGTGAGGCGAGTGTCTGTCTTGCTGACCCAGTCTGTGTTGCTGGGTCTGCGCTGCAGCGTGAGCAGTGGCTCTGGGTGCCAGCAGGACAGCCTGGCTCCAGCCAGCTCTGTGGGTGCTGCTGCACGGCTCGTCCTCAGGACCTGAGGCTAAAGCCAGGGCCGAGCTGCTTCTGGCTCTGCTGTGGTGCGGCTGTGGCCTTGACTCCCATGTTGGGGTGGGAGTGAAGGACACAGTTGGCTTGATGTGGAGTTGATTCTCCTATGATCTGCCCTGGAGAATCAGGATCTTGAGCAGGAGTGTAGTAAGCGGCTGCAGCACTCCAGACTCTGACGATGGCAGGCGGTGCAGGGTGGCAGGGCTTTGTGCTGGCCTTGTTTGTGAAGGTCAGGTCTTCCCCAGCACGGCCTTGGCGTGGGCGGCTGTGCTGCAGCAGCACACGGCTAGATCCGCAGAGCGGCTGGCACTCTAAGCTGCACAGCGTCTCTCATCCCTGCTGTTTTATTAATCCGTGCTTTTACTCCTTCCACCCTGGGAGAGGCATGTTAAACCTGTGAGCAGTTGGGTCTGCAGCCAGCTGAGCCCACAACCTGGTCAGGCAGGCCTGGGAGCTGGTCTGCGGAGGGCGGGAGCCAGCTGGCTGCCTGCAGAGCTCATGGGTGCTGCTGGCAAGCCCTGCTTGCTGCAGGCAGGGCCCGAAGCAAAACATGAGGCTCCTCCTGGGGTGGTTGGTGCTCCCTGGGGGTGGCAGCTGTCCTTGAGGCTGTGCAGGCAGGGGGTAGCTGTTGGCTTTGTGGCCTGCAGGGTGCCTCGTGCTTAACAATCCCCACTGCTGCTAATTTGGCATGGGTACAGTGGGAAACGGCTGCAGGGGCAGGCCTTTCCCAGGGAAACTGTGGTCCCATCAGGCTGCTGGGACAGGTGAGGTGGCTGCTTCCCTGCCTCTGCCAGACCTCAAAGGAGATCACCAAGAGCCCCTTCTCCTGCTGTGGGTGAGGGCCAGGCCCCCCTGTGATGCATGACCTCCAGTATTATGTGCTCTTACTCAGAAGCTGGGTTTTAATGTGGACTTTCTCTTGCAGTCAAGCCTTCGCATCTCCCCCCCTCTGCCCTTCCTGCCCCTCAGTGGGGTGTCAAGAGACCCCCTAAAGATGGGAGTGGGGTCCCGGCTGGATCAAGATCAAGCTGCCCTGGCTGCAGTAACTTCCTCCCCAGCCAACGCATCAAAAAGATGGCCTGGAGCATCTGCGTGGCCTTCCTGGGATCTCCTGGACTCTCCAGAAGACCCCTTCAGTATTGAAAGAGAAGCCAGGCTTCATAGGCAAGCAGCGGGTAAGTTGGATGGTGGATCTCAGCAGGCTTCAGTGCATGGTAATGGTCCTGTGCTTCTGGGAGGGCACGTAGGCAGCCTCTGTGCAGATAATGTGGCTGGACATGAGTTTGCAGCAGGTCAGGCCTTTTTCCGTGCACGAGCTTGACTGTGGGTCTGCCTGCTGGCAGAAAAACAGGCAGGCTGTCTGGGCAGCTGCCTGTTGCTGCTGTAGCTCTGCTGAACCTATAGTTGTGGAATATGGGGATTTGCTTGGAGACCTGTGGGAGAGTGGGAAGTAAATGGTCCTGTACTGTTGCTTGTGCCTGTCCAAGCTGTGAATGAAGCAACCTGCACCTGGAGCGGGCAGCTGCCTCCCCGAAACTACAAGAACCCTGTCTACTCCTGCAAAGTGTTCCTGGGAGGAGTCCCGTGGGACATCACGGAAGGTGAGCAGCCCCTGACTGTGCACTGAGGCCTTGGGTTTTGACATGAGGAGGGTGTAGGATGGAGCTTTTGGGGAGGGACGCTGACTTCTCTCCTTCTGTCTGTAGCTGGACTGATCAACACCTTCCGTGTTTTTGGCTCACTGAGTGTGGAGTGGCCTGGTAAGGATGGCAAACACCCACGCTGCCCTCCCAAAGGTAATATGCCTAAAGGTAATAGCGACACGGTAGGGTTACTTTTTTCCCATGCTATGTTACAGCACGGATGCTGGGATGGTACGGCTGCATGCTGGTGACTGGATGGTACAGAGCACCCTAGGGTAAATGTCCCGCTCTCACTTGGGTCAGCACCAGGGTTGCAGAGCACTGTCACCTTGAACCTGGCGTCCCCACCCTGCCTAGGGCTGGGCACAAGCGTGTGGTGGGGGGAAACCCTCTCTGGTGCTTCTGGAGCCCCACGTGGGGCTGTCTCTTGCTCTGGGCAAATAGCCGCTAGTCCCCACCGCCAGCGCAAGCACCCAAAGCATGTGCACCCTTGGCATAAAGCGCATGCGGTGAATCCAAATGCGCATCCGCAGCAAGCTGGCAGGCTGTGGAGACTGGTGAGCCAAGCAGCGCCTGGGGCATAATCCTGTCTGAAGTAGCTGGGCTGATGTGTTGTGTAAGCAGTAAGGAGTTACGGGGTAAGGAGCGACTAGTTTGTAGGCTCGGTGGTGTCTAATGGCCTCGTTTGGTCACCAGAGCAATGTGAGGTACAGAGTGCTGGCACTGATGGAAGTGATTTTAAAGCCCTGAACTTATATTTCCGGGCCGAGACATCCTAAATGTTGAAGCAAAGTCTGTTTTCCTGCAGACCACACCGTGGCCAGGCTGGTGGTGCCCACTTGTCGTGTCTAGATGTGGCTTTGTGCGTGGGGGACAGTGGCCCACATGGCGCTGGACGTGGGCAGCTTGCCCCCTCGTGCCGTGCTAAGTTTGGGTTCTTCCCAGCTTGGCCAGGCTCTGTGCACCATGGGTGGATCTCATGTGGAGTCTGCTGGGGCAGGTGCTGCAAATTGCTGCCCTCCCCTAGAAGGGGTTGGTGACAGCAAGGGAGATACAGTGCAGATACTTTGGGTGGCATCTGAGAGTGATTTTGAGGGCATCTGCAAACTGGGATGATGTGTTTCTCCTCCGCTACAGTTCTAGCAACTGTTTCTTTCCCTTCACCTCTAAAGGATATGTCTACCTGGTGTTTGAGTCGGAGAAATCTGTGCGTGCTCTGCTCCAGGCATGCTCCCAGGACCTGCTGAGCCCTGACGGGCTCAGTGAATACTACTTCAAGATGTCCAGCCGCAGGATGCGCTGCAAAGAGGTGAGCAGACCTGAGAGCTGTCCTACAGATGACAGCAGGGGATGCTGGTGAGAACCTTGGAGACGAGGGGGTGCACAGTGTTACTCTGCTCCAGGAAAGCAGGGCTGAAGCAGAGCAGCAGAAGTCAAGCTGGCTCTTGGCCATCTTTAATTGGTGTGTTCCTGCAGTAGGACTGGACACAGGCAAGGAGGGAAGTGTCAGATCGGTGTTTGTGTCCTTTGCCGTAGTGTGTGTCGGGAATTGTGACCTGGAGCTCCAGGATCTGTGGGAGACCCTGACTTCATGAAGCCAAGCAGCTTTCCTTGCCTGGAAAGGAGCACAGGAACAGGGATTTTACTGCTTCATGCTTCATTCTGCATACCTTTGCTTGCGGAGGCAGGCTTTGATCCCTTTGGTGCTCTATTAGACCTCGTCTGCTTGCAGAACTAATGGCTCTCATGCTCACTACAGGCAGATATTTTGGATTGGCAGCTGTAACTGTAGCTGCTCCCCAGCGCAGCCTTGGCTGGCTGACCTGTGCTCTGGAGGTGGAGGTGCTGAGGCTGCCAGAGGCTCAGGTTGGCCTTCCAGTAAAGGGGGACCTTAGCTGTAGATCACAGGTTTGTGGAGTTAAAGAATTGAGATTCAGCTCTTATCTAGACAGGCACAAACTAATTGCGCTCCAGACAGCTCTCCTGGTGTCTGGCTATTGGCAGCACTTTCAAGCTTGGTGATTTAGCTCTGGCAGAAGTTTCTCCTCTTCAGAGCCCCATCTCAGCTCTCTAGCAGATGGAAGCTCATGTTGAAATTGGCAGTGGGTGGGTTGTTTCATTGATCTCCTCCAACAACAGGCTTCTGTGCAGGGAGGCATCTGACTGACCTGTAAACATAGGTGCAGGCAGTAGGTAAAATCCACTTGTGCATGGATTGTTTCCTGGCTGCCAGCCCTGATGGACCAGTGTTTTGGATTCCAGTTTGGCTGGAAGCAGAGCGGTGTGGCAGTTGGTTTTGCTCCCTCGAATGGGCCTTTGTGGGCTCTCCTGAGGTGTCTGGAGCAAGGCTGGAGCTCCAGAGCTGTAGTGCCCTGAACGTGGACCCTGAGCAGCGATAACAAAGGGGCATTTGCAAGTTGAGGGTGAAGTCTGAGGGTCTGGGGTGGCTTCTGCTGTCAGCCCGAGGGCACTGTAGAGCAGCACAGGCTGTGGCTTCGCAGGCCCTTGGCCAACCAACCTGCTTGTGTGTGGTTTCAGGTGCAGGTGATCCCGTGGGTGCTGGCAGACAGCAACTTTGTGCGCAGTCCATCGCAGCGGCTTGATCCCAGCAAGACGGTGTTTGTGGGGGCTCTGCATGGGATGCTGAATGCAGAGGCCCTGGCAGCTGTCATGTATGACCTGTTCGGAGGGGTGGTCTATGCTGGCATCGACACGGACAAGCACAAGTATCCCATTGGTAAGTGGCCATCCTGCCAGGATCAGTAGTCACCACAATGCTCTGAGGAGGCTGCAGCAGTGCCACTTGCTTGGTCCCTTAATGGGGAAGACTGCCCAGGGCACCTTAGGGAGGGCTGGCAGAGCTGATGTGCCTTGGAACCGGAAGGTCCTAGGTCATTCCAGAGCAGCTTGAGGTTTTTAATATCTCTTTAGGCGTTGCTGAAGGGTTTTCTGCCCTTGTTCAGTGCTGTTAATGGTCATTAGATGCTGCTTTAGCTGCTCTTCCATCCCCAGAGCAGAGATGGCTGTGGGTCTTACCCTGGCTCTGGCTGCCTGTCAGGGCACACTCAGAGCCGTTGGCTGTTGGCCCTTCCTGCTGGGGAGGTGCCAGCTGTTGGGCAGCAGGAACAGGGCAGGGCTGTGGGCAGCTCGGTTGAACCAGCCCTTGTGGGTGGTGTCCTGTCCCCGCTGTCCTGTTTGGATCCCCTTCAGGGTGCTGTTGCTTTGGGCTTCCAAACCAGCCAGTAGGTTAAGTGTAGAGGCTTCCCCCAGTCTCCTGACTGGGTCTGCTGGGGGATGGCCTGTCCACCTCAGCTCAGGGTGTCAGGGGAGTGGAGCATTTGCCACTCGTGTCACAGGAGCTGAAACAGTCACATACCGCAAGGGTCCCCTGTACCTCTCTGGTGGCCTCACAGGGCAGGGGACAGCACTCGGGTTACTGGTGTGTGTGGAAAACCCCTGCGGCTTGAGCGCGAGGTCCAGCTTTCCAGGCTCAGACTGCAGCAATTTGTGAATCTCCTGTGTGTTGCCAGGCAGGAACAACATCAGAGTTTGGTAGTGCAGAGCTGTCTGCTGCTCGTCACTGTCCTTGGACAGCTTTCAGGCTTTTCTGGTCAAGGCTCGGTGCCCAGGGCCTGGGTTTAGGACTGTGGTGCTGCAGTGGCTTTGGGGGACCAGTCCCAAGGGGTTGGGAATGGAAGTATGAGACTTCAAGCAAATTCTTAGTTCCCGTATGACCCCAGATGAAGTCTTGCACACCAGGCTGCCCTGTGAGGCACTGTGAAGTCCTAGAGCGTGACCTTAAAACCTCAGACCTCCTGTGGCTTCATGCAGAGCCCAGGTCGCTCCCTCAAGTAGGTGAGACTTCTGGCTCCCAGCAGCACTAGCACTTCCACCCTTGAAGTTGTCCTAGAGTTACAGCAATGTGAACTCAATTTTGGTAACTAAACTGTACCCTAATTTTGTGCTGATTGAAGCATCTCCTGTGCTGAGATGCTGCCCAAGGCTTGCTTGACTGCTGCCCCTGGCTTGGCAGAAGGCTTCTCAAGGGAAGACTGCTGTGTGTAACCTGCCTTGTGCCGAATCATCTCGGGTGGAGGGTGATCCTGCAGGAGGCACGTACTGTGAGAAATCAGTGTCTGACTAGTTATGAGGAGCTGGCTTTGAGACCAGCTGATCCTGGTCAAGAGAAAGCTGTTGCCCAGACAGCTTTCAGGGGGTCCCACTAGGAGGTGGAATTGATGTCTTCTAAGAGGAAGGATCCCCCTGAGCGCAGCTGCAATCCCTGCATGCAGTGTAACCCCGAAACAGATCCAGGCCCTCCAGCCTGTGTCCTGTGTGATGCTACAGGAGAGGAGTAGATGGGTTCTGGGTAATGCTTTGCCCTGTGGCTGTCAGTGGTGCGCTGAGCTTTAGCAATCTGCCAGCATGCAGGACCGTCTTGTAACAGCCAAAGCTCGCCTTACACCAAGAAAAGAAACTTGTAGGTAAGCACAGACGCGTTTTCCTGGAGCTTAACAAAACTTGGCCGGAAACGAGTGGTGCAGGAATGCTGCTGACTGGCAATGAAGCTGCAAAATGCAAGGCTCCAGGATGAGTGGGAGGCTCAAAATAAAAGCTGCTGAGCTGTCTCGGCACCGACTTCAGGTGCAGGCGTGGAGCCTGCTGCTGCGCTGCCCTCAGCAGTGCCCTGGCAGCCTCCCTCCGTCTGTCCGGCTGCTGCTGGTCCTCCTGGGAGCGCTGCCACCCATAAGCTCACATCTTAACCAGCCTGGAGGTGTCTGTGGAAAAGCCTTTCTGCTCCCAGCTGCCTGCTGTGCTTTTGTTGCTGCCTGGGGAAGGAGGCAGGCAGAGCCGCAAGGCCTTGGATACGGCCTCCCTGCAAAAGCTGCTTCCCTGCCTGTGGCCAAACTGCGCTGGGGGAAGGGGTGGCGCTGGCAGCAGCTCCCTCTCCACCTTCACCGCTTCCTGCTGTAGGTGCCGGGTCAGTCTAACACTTGTGGTCTGGCTTGTTCCAGGGTCTGGCCGTGTCACATTTAACAACCAGCGCAGCTATCTGAAGGCAGTGACCGCTGCGTTTGTAGAAATCAAAACTACCAAGTTTACTAAAAAGGTGAGTGGAGCTGATGGGGCAGCCGGGGAGTTGAATCTGTGTGAGATGGGTGGTACTGCTGGGAGCACCGTGATCCGCGTAGCCTGCCCCGTATCCCTGTGGAGGCAGAGGGAGGTGGTGAACTGCTGCTCCGCCTGCTATGAGGGGTGCTGGTGATGCATTTGGGGTACCCAGGGCGGTGGGTCGGCTGGGACTGCCCAGGGAGCGGACAGTTGCCCCCAGTGCCGCTCTGTGCCCACTGCCTGGTTCTCCTTCAGGTTCAGATTGACCCGTACCTGGAGGATTCCATGTGCCAAGTCTGCAGTGCCCAGCCTGGCCCTTTCTTCTGCAGAGACCAGGTAAGGCTTTCTCCTGCCGGCTGTGCTCGGCTCCTGGCTGTCCTGCTCGGTGGGATTCCTCAAGGAATGCTGCCTGCAGCAGAGTTCGCTTTAGTGTCTGGGGATGCCTGTTGTCCCTTGCTGAGTGGAGAGGATGAAGTGTTCACGTGAGCCCCAGGTGGGCCCTTGTTTTGGAGGAGGTGCAGCCCTCCTGGGGGGCAGCTCCAGTGCTCACCGGCGGGCAAAGGCAGCTTTCCACCCTGTCTCGAGCTGGGGATGCCACAGCTCTGCTGGTGCTGTGCCAGAGCCCACTGGGCAGCGGTGTGCAGCGGGCTGACCCCGAGGGGAGGCTGGTGCTCTGTGAGCCGTGGCAAGCTGGAAGTTGGAGTGCTGTCACCCTGCAGTCGGTCCTGGGGCCACCCGAAATGTCGGGGACTCTGGCTGACCTCCACTCACTGCAGGCAAAGGAGTTCGGCCAGGGTCCGGTGGCTTCCCACAGAGTCTGGATGGGAGATGAGCTGCAGCATGCTCTGCTCTGCCGGGAGAGAGAGCAGTGGGAGTGCAGCGAGCGCGGGCAGAGCCTGGCTGCTGCCCCTGTCCCTGCCCAGATGGTGGGCAGCACCAGGGTGCCGCAGCCTCTGCCTGCAGGTGCCCTCGGGTGGCTGCTGCTGGCCAGTGCCCAGATCCTGATTTTTTTTTTTCAAACCTATTTAAAAGGGGCCACGCTGGAAGCTCAGCACAGCATGCCCTCCGGCAGCATTGCTGGAATTCCCTCCCTCTCCTTCAACGATCTGCTGTGCTGGCGTGGGCTCATGGGCTGCAAAACTGTGGAGGGGAGGGATCCTGCTTCTCCGGTGGGCCGGTGTCCGTTTGCCTTGCCTCGAAACCCCTGCCCCATGGCATTGCCCCTCTGCTCTCCCTGCAGATCTGCTTCAAGTACTTCTGTCGTTCCTGCTGGCACTGGCAGCACTCCATGGAGGTCCTGCGTCACCACCGCCCGCTGATGCGCAACCAGAAGAACAGAGACTCCAGCTAAAGAGGCCGCCGCGGCTCGGGGGCCGCCGCAGGCGCAGGAGAAAGTCCTTTTGTTAACCTGCCAAGTGGAGAGCGCACGAGCGTGCCTGCTGGTGCCAGACCCAGGCTGGGAACGCGCTTCCTGAGGACTAATGGGGAAAAAAAAAATCTTACATTCACGTTTGCACTTGCTGGTCTTTTTGTTTCTGCACTAATGCACAGTGAATTTTGTCGGGGTTTGTTTGGGGGTTTTTGGGGGGCGGGGAGCGCCCCCTCAAGCGATTCTGCAGTTCCCAGACTTTGGTTCCTAGTTTGCTGACGAGAAGCAAAAAAAAAAAAAAATAAAGGGCCACGTGTTGAGAAGGTGTTTATGCAGATGCCTTCACCTAGGTTTTTTATTTATTAAAGGCGCTTTTTTACATTCCTTGCAATACTGATGGTAATAATGCAGGTCTCATTGGCTCCATTCTTTTGCAGTTGCCATACAGTGCCTTTCCATTCATTTAACCCCCATCTGAACGGCATAAACTGAATGTTCAGCTGGCGTTTTTTACTGTAACAACAAGGAGACTTTGCTCTTCATTTAAACCAAATCATATTTCATATTTTACGCTCGAGGGTTTTTACCAGTTCCTTTTTACACTCTTAAACAGTTTTTAAGTCGTTTGAAACGAAAGATTTTTTTCTTTCCTGGCAGCTTTTAACATTATTGCAATTTGTGTCTGGGGGCTGCTGGTGGAAAGTTGTAAATCGAGGGGTTTGCAACAGAACAGGACGGGCTTTTTTTGGATTTGAAACTGGACCGGATAAATGATCTCTGAGCTGCTGTATATAGTTTTAAATAGTTTGTTGCACTTTTTTAAGTTGCACTTAAGGGGGGTTGATAGAGGTTTTTAACCACACGAAGTCACAGGACTTACTTTTCTTTTGTAACTAGCTAAAAAAGGGCTGCGTTTCGGTGGACGGATGAAGGTTCATAGGAGCCCTTTCTTGTAGAGGGGACAAGTACTTTTCCTTTCCTTTACGAAACGTACGGAGTAATGGTGCAGTCGACTGAAATGCTGCTGCTGGGATTTGAGAACTTTAATTATTATTATTATTTTTTTTACTTTCCCCTCTATCGGAAGCTGTGTGCCAAAGAACCAGTGTCATAATTTCTCCCTCTTTTTTTTTTTTCCTGCTGAGCTGATGTTGCATTGTTGCATATCCCAGCTGCTCTTCGTGGGGTTTCGTGAAGCTGTGTGTGAAGTCTCTACCTCATTGTAGTATACGCAGGCAAGACTGCACTCTCCTACAGACGCGTGGAGTAAGCTGTGGTGTAGTTTTTGGCACATAATAAACATGTTGCAGCAAAAAAAACCCCTTCGTGCTCCTTGCGTGTGTGCTTTGGGCAAGATCTCCACAACCTGGACGGCCGGGGTGTCTCTTATCCTCAGCTCTTGATGTTGAAAGTGTGGGGAGAAGCTGAGCCTCAGCTTGGCAGGGTGGGGAATGTATGGATGCTGTAGGTGACTCGGTCGGAAGGGGAGCTCTCTGCTGGGAGATGCATTTTTAGATATCAATTACCAAAGGCTCCTTCAGGGGGGCCTTGGGCCCCCTGGGCAGAAGCATCTGGGCTCCAGCTGGAGTTCCCCTACTTACAGCAGTGAGTTAATGAGGTTAATGGGAGTGTCCCAGCCCCCTTGGTGGAGGGGTGACACCCTGCTGGGGTGTTTGATGGGGGCGATGGGTGCCAGGGCTCTGGTCTGCAGGGATTTGGGGGGCTGAGCGTGACTGGGGTGTGATGGGGCTGCCCCCAGGGGCCACCCCTGGGTGCCCCATGTCCCTGGAGGGGGGGCTTTGGGCTCCTTCCTCAATCTGCAGTGAGTAACCCTGCAACCCCCTGGGGTGGCCACCCCTCATTGTTTTGGGCTCGGTGATGCTCCCATGGGGCCAGCCCCCCCCCCC
>WAAD01007712.1:57894-71602 GCA_013389945.1 Fregata magnificens
CGCGGGGGCCCGGCGGGGCCTGACCGGTGTTTGCCGCCCGCCCAGGGACGCGTCCGAACGAAGACGGTGAAGAAGGCCGCCCGGGTGATCATCGAGAAGTACTACACCCGGCTGGGGAACGACTTCCACACCAACAAGCGGGTGTGCGAGGAGATCGCCATCATCCCCAGCAAGAAGCTGCGCAACAAGATCGCGGGGTGAGGCGCGGGGGGCGCGGGGCGGGGGGAGGCCGCGCCGCCGCCTGCATTCGAAAGTGACCGCGGCCTGGCCCGTGGCCCGGTCATCGATGGTGCAGGGAGAGGAACGCCGAAAGCTTTCCCGTGTTTGGGGGGCGTCCGTCCCCGCCCTCCCAAACCCCGTTGCTGTCGGACACTTCTCCTCCTTCCCGGTGGGACCGTGGCGGTGGGACAGCGCCGGGCTCGGTGGCGGGACCGTGGTGGGTTCCGTCTCTTCGGCCTGCCGCGATTTTGGGAGCGCGAGGGTGGAGACGTGGGCTCCGGGAGCCTCAGGAAGCCCTGGGTGGTCCTGTGTCCCCCGCAGGTATGTCACCCACCTGATGAAGCGTATTCAGAGAGGACCCGTCCGAGGCATCTCCATCAAACTGCAGGAGGAGGAGAGGGAGAGGAGGGACAACTACGTCCCCGAGGTGAGGCTCTGCCTGCGCCCGAGTGCCCGCTTCGACGTCTCTCTGTCCTGCCTCGAGGTGTCTTCTCCGTTAGCGGCCCCAGATCTTTTTAAAACAAAACCTCGGGCAGGAGGAGCTGAGGAGGGTTGGGGTGGAAGAGGGCTGAGGCGGATTTCGGCCTCGTATCGGGGCGCTCCCTCCAAAACTGCTGCCTGGGGTGGGAGGAGCAGCTTTCTCGCGTTTCGACTCTGCTGCCAGTCAGCAAACGATACTCCTCCTCAATTTCCTAACTTAAAATGAGGAAAAGTATAACTTGATGGGATGCAGGAGGATATTTCAGAGTGGCTTAAAACCTGCTGCACAGCAGACATCGCTGAAGAGAGGGAATTGGTGAAACCCGCTCTCGTCTTGAACCTGCATTCGCAAGGGGTTGAGGTCTCACCCATGGCTCGGTCATTGATAGTGCAGGCAGAGGAGCTCCAAAAGCCTTTCCCGTGTTTGGTGGGTTCGATCCCGTCCCTCCCAAACCCTTCGGGCACGGCGCTTCTCGCCCCTCTTCCAGATCTCCCCAGTCAGCTTCTGGTAGAGCTGCTGGCTGCGCAAAACCACTCGGTTCTGTTACCTCAGCTCTCCTAAATCGTCGCTGCTGGGGTTTGGTTATGCGGAAGGTTATTTTAGGAACAACGTGGGAAGAACAGGTAGGATGACACGGTAAGGCAGGCTGGTGCTGTCCCCCCCGCTTGGAGATCTGCCTCAGGAATGCCCTCGCTGCTCTGCCACCTTGTTTTCGTAGCCCAAAGTGAGGTGACGCGGTTCCCCTCAAGAGACCGGGGCTCAGTTTGATCCCCTCACTCCTGACAGCTAGAAATGACGTGAGAAACACTGGTGGCTCCGTGCAGATCCTCTCACAGATGCATCAACGCCCCAGATTTTAGGTGTCAGCACAGTGCTGACCCGCACAGCTGGTGTCAGAGGCTTGGAGGAACCGGCTGGGGTCCATGTGTTGCACATAGTGACCTTCTGGCTGCCTTTCAAAGGCAGGATGAGGTGGTGCTGGTGGGAGAGG
This sequence comes from Fregata magnificens, assembly GCA_013389945.1. Taxonomy (NCBI): domain Eukaryota; kingdom Metazoa; phylum Chordata; class Aves; order Suliformes; family Fregatidae; genus Fregata; species Fregata magnificens. Next base: position 59,586 of record WAAD01007712.1, read on the forward strand.
TCACCCCTGGAGGGACCCCGAGCAGGGAAGGAGCATCCGTGCTGTAGCTGTCGATGCAGCGTTAGCTGAACCTGCGTTATTTGTGGTTTCTTACAAAAACGCTGGTGTGACGTAGCCTCTTGAAGAACTAAGCATGTGGAGATCAAGGTTTGGGGTCCGGAGAGGGTTGGAGGAGGTTGCTCTGGGCTTAAAGAGCAGGAGACCTCAGGTCCTGGTGGTGGGACAGCCCAGGCAGTAACTTGCCACTGCTGTCTGGCACCACGGTGGTTGGGCTCTGGCCCTGGGGACTCGCTTCGCAGGATGAGTGCAAGCGTCGGTGGTGATCACCGGGACCGGTGCAGTTGTGGACCTGACCCCGACTCCTCTTGGCAGCGTTGGCGTGGAGCTGGTTAGGCCTCGGGTTTCCAAAGACTTTCCATAAAACAGGCTCTTATCCCTGCGTGGGGCCTCTCTGCTGCCGGTTGGCCTCTCGCGGTGTCTTGGCAGGAGAGCTGGGCTCCATTGGGGTCCTCCTGGCGCATTCTGTTGCTGGAGCCCTTCCCCACGATGGGCAGCGACACCTTGTTTGCGGTGGGACAGGACCGGGGTGGGTGTGTGGGGACACCCTGGTGGTAGCAGGGACATGGCTGCGGGGCCCCGTCAAACTGCGTCCGTCTCTCCTCCATCCCCAGGTCTCTGCCCTCGACCAGGAGATCATCGAAGTGGACCCGGACACCAAGGAAATGCTGAAGCTCTTGGTGAGTGGCCCCAGCTGTCCCCCTGCCCCAGGGTAGCTCTGCCAGGCCGGCGGCATGTCCCCAGCAGCAGTCCCGCTGTCCTGAGGGGCTTGATGTTGTCGTCTGAAGGCTTCAACGCTCTGGGCACGTGGCGGGGGTCCCTCCGCCCTGGGACCTGTGGGCGGATTAATTCCCGTACGGCTCTTGGGAGGAGAGAGGCAGGGTGGCTTTGCCCGGGACCCCGCTCACAGGGTGGTTGTGCTCCTTGCCCTTCCCTCCTCCCGCAGCACCCTAGAGTGCTCACCCAAGAACGTCCCCATCAGCTCTTGCTGGGTGGAGGTAAACGTGGTTTCACCCATAAAAAGACCAGATCCCCCCCCGCCAATGAGCTGATCTCCACAGCAGGGTGGTCATCTCCCCTTCTTTCTGGAGACGTGAATCCACTCTTCGTGCTACCACAGCACGTTCACGCTTCCCACTCCTCCCGGGAGGAATCTGCCTCCACCCTCAGCAGGGTCAGGCGCGGATGGCGGGCAGGGCGGTGTGACCGATCCCAATCCCCGTGCTGTTTTCCAGGACTTCGGCAGCCTGTCCAACCTGCAGGTGACACAGCCCACAGTGGGGATGAACTTCAAAACGCCCCGAGGAGCGCTCTGAGTCCGTCGCTGTATGTCACTTTTCCAATAAACGTGGGGAAACCGTCTCAGCCTGCCTGGTCTTTGGAAGCCTGCGTCCCCAGGGATGAGGAGGGAGGGCTGGTTCCTCAGGGTGCCACGTCCCAAATACAGGTGTCCGAGGCTTCAGAGGCTGAGGAGGACTCAACACCTTCACGTTTGCCGGCATCTTTTTGGGTTCTTTCCTGGCTGTTTGGGGTGTGAGGTGCAAAGCTGTTATTTTACAGGCTCTTCTGCGGTACGCAGCCAGGAGAGGGCAACCACGGTGGCTCCTCGGAGCTCCTCGCCCTCGGTGCCTCCCAGGTCTGCCTGTGCCTCTTCCGAGCGTACAGCTTGGGGGTCATGCTGTGCCAGAATAAAAGTTGCTTTTTGTAACCGCGTTGGTCACTTTTAAGTGCTTAAATGAAAGGAAAAAGCCTTGTCGCTGGTTTTCTTTGTATGAGGGGAGTGAACTGGGCTGAGCAGAGCGCTCTCTCTGGGGGTGGAGACAGGCCCTGGTGAGGCTTGTGCTGTCCTGCCCCCAGTGAGATGCCCCATCCAGCAATTTCCCCAGGGTGCAGCAGAGAGGTGAGAGTTTTGGGGCTCACCCCTGCCCCCCCAAAACCGTCCTGCTGTGCAGAGCCTCTGCCTGGAGGCAGAGGAGACCTACAGGTCTCAGCCTCGGCTGTTGGCGTCGTCCAGCACCATGACCTGCGGGCAGGGCGCCCTTGGTGAGGGCGGGCAGCGTGGCCGGGCACCCCGGCCGGGCAAGGAACCGTGGGTTCTCCCTCCCTGCCTCCGTGACCGGCTCCAGCGCGATGTGGGTTTTGCTTAGGGGAAGTCTGGAGCCCTGCGCCCAAAACCTCTGCAAACGCACAAGAGCTCCCCACGTGCCCGGGAGATCCCGGGCCAGCCCCTGCCTGTCCTGCCAGCCCCACGACAGCGCTGGGTCCCACCGGTGAGCGTGTACCACGGGTGGGTGCGGCTGTGCCGTGGGGTGACTTCTCCCCTCTCCCTGCGAGGAGACCTCGGTGCATCCCTCCGAGGAAAACTACCGTTGGCAGCCACATCTTGAATCCCCCAGTACAAACAAAAAAGGATTTGTGGTTTGGGGAGAATTGTCTATATTTAAGTTTGCTGTGAAATTTTGTTTCAAATAGTTATTTAAAAAGAAAATGTTTACAGTAAATGTAGCCAGGTATTTAAATATACATTGAACGCGCTGAGCTGCAGTCAGGATAAGCCAAGCAGGGACAATTTTTAAGTCCTCTAAGTACTACAGAGATTTAACTCGGAATTTGCAGCTCAATACCAATCTCTTCACTATTCAACTAAAACATGGGGAGAAAGCAGACTGACGGGTAAAATAACCATCCATCTGCAGAAGAGAGAGAGCAAGGAGGCACCCCAGCGTCTTAACTGCGGGATTGAATTTCCAAACGTGACCGATAGCCCTCCAGCAGTGAAGTTTTTGATGCCAACAGCCACCTGTTACTTACAACTTTCTCTTCATTTTAGTCTTCACGTCAGAGTAAGCGTTAGTTTCATTCTGAATCCAATACGCCGTGTAGCCCGAGGTGCCAGGAATGAAATCGCGGAGCTCTCCGACGTATTTCTTCATGTCACGAGCAGAGGCGTAGCCTACAAAGGATAAAGCATGGGGGAACCCTGAGCTCTTCTCCGAGGGAACAAGGACGACGGAAAATGCAAAGCGTGGAGGAGAGGGAGTGATTCCAGTCGCACCCTCAGTGTTTCCACTGCAGTAAGTACCGGGAGGAAGCGAGGAGCACGGGGGGGGGCCCTGCTTCATCCATAGTCAGTTTCAGGCATATTTTCCACTCCTTAAAAATCTACCGACGCCGAATGTTACCTGTCACCATGTTATTCATCGGGTATTCCTGGAGGGCACGGTATGGAAATTCCTCCTGGGCAGGTCCAGAGCCTGTTTCTTCTTCGCTGCTGTATCGGCAGGGGGGGAACCTGTGCGTTATTTTCTACGCGTTGGGGATCTCTTGAAATTTGGGGGGCGTGTCCAAATCCTACCGTCCAGGGCAGGAAAATACCTTTCGGCCAGGTCTAGCGCATCCTCCTCCACTTCTTCCTTACAGCCTTTTCTCACCGCCTCCGGATCGTCTGTCAGATTTTCGTTGGGCTGCGAGTATCAACGCAGAGTTGAGTTAAAATTGTGCCCGGGCAACCCCGCAGAACACTAGACCTGGTCTGAGAGTGCGGTATTTTTAGGACTTGTGATTTCAAGCATAATTTAGAATAAAATTTTAAATCTAATGACATTTTTGCTTCAAAAGCACTGAGAAGTTGCTTTGAGAAGAGAGCGGGCAGTGTCTCGGAGTTACATGGGGAAGGAAAATGCCGCATGGAAGGGCTGAGCTCAGACCTCAGCCATCGGCATCCCCGGGAGGATGTGCTGGGGAGACCGGACGTCTGTCTGGGTGAGGGAGAAAATCCCTCCTGCGTGTCCCGCGCTCCGTCCGGTGCTGTCCCCCTTGGGATGTCATGCTGGGAGGGACACACACACAGCGCAGCAAGCACAAGAAGATTTGATCCCGTATTTGGGCTGAGGGTCTGGGATGAAAGCCAGGGTCCCTGAAGTTCATACGGCTGACATTTTTTTAAGCTACACCTCCTGGAGTGTAAATTTCTCATCTTACCTGTTCTGCAAGTGAATCATCCGCCTGCTCCCAAATAAAACTACCGATTTTCCTTCTGATTTCTGCCGTGAATAAAAAATAAATGACTGTGAGAGCATCAAATAATGAGACTGTGCAGCAGTCGCTGCCTGTGCAAGCCTCTGCCTCTCGCAGGTGCTAGCGAATGCAGTTGGGAGCCCTGGCTCACTGCACGGCGCTGCTCCCTAATGCAGTGTAAAAGATGGAGCATTAGTTCCTCTGTCCCCAGGGAGGACAAATCGCTCCCAGCAGAAGGAAATTCCCTCCACCTACAGCAGAAGTACCCGGAGGTTCTCGTTTGCACCCCCAAAAGGCTGCGCTCACGGGGAAATCCCCAGGGGACCCAAACCCTGATGGGTTTTTTTTCCCCCCTGACCTTCTTGCAGGCAGGCGGGTGGCAGGACAAAGTGGCCCAGAACCACCGACGGCTTCGCTCCCGCACCAGTGCTCGCCCACGCAGAGAGGTAACGGGAGTGAAAGACCGTAGCTCTGCCCTCCAAGTAATCGAGGCTCTCGTGTATTCTGGAAGAGAAAAAGACAGCTGGTTTCCAAAGGTAAGCCTGGAAAAACCCCAAAACAAAAACATTTGAAGGGATATTGTCATTACAACTGACCTGCTCTGATATTTTTGCCAAAAGCAGCTAATTTTCTAACTATAAGACTCTACCAGCAACATCCCATTACGGTCCCGGCTGCCAGCACCTCCTGAGAGCAGCCTGGAGGAAGGACACCGGGGACCAGGTAAACGCGTATTTTTAGGGACTAAGTGGCACCACTCCACAACCTGCTCCCAAGTCGAGGCCAGTTCTTTGGGGAGGGGGGAAAATGTGATTTTTATTTATTTATTGCTAACTCTGCTGGTCCCTGCTCAGGCTCACGGTGCGGTCCCCAAGCAGTAGCAGCACTACAACTGAGCGAGGAAGGGTGGGTGGAGGATGCTCAAGCACTCACCGTCCTCCTTAGAGGGGAATTAAATATTGTTTGCCAGGTTTAAGGGTATGGATAACGATTACATTTTTTTCCAATAAATAATCTGAATATGTACACTGAATATATATATATTTTATATATAAAATTATATATGATTTCCCCTGGGGGAACAACCCAGTCCAGCAGGATGCTGTGGCAGAAGGAAGGTCGTTACTCTGGGTTTCTCGGGATTCCCCTCCCGAAGCTGGCACGGGTGGCTGAAGAATTACAAAAATCTAAGCCAGTTGTAAGCAATCATGTGTTAAAAGAAGCTGCTTAGTCCAGCCTAGCAAGGCCTGCTGCAGAGCACTGCGAGAAAACATTGCCGTTCCCTTTCACGTAAAAATGTTTACATGATATTGAATAGATATAAATATTCACTGGGTGGAGGAAGATGCTCAATAGCCTTTCCTTATATTTGTACAAACGTTGTTGAGCTCTCTGATTTTTTTTATATTAAGCAAGCAGAAGGAAAGTAGCAATTCAGCCCTTTTCCAGCCATTTTTACCTCCATGTTTGCTTTCACTCATGCTGCCTTTTTTGCACCTCGTTCCTTCCCTGCGGATGGTGTCGCCTCTATTTTAGACAGAGTTTTCCAGTAGACCAGTTCAAAAGTAGCAAGAAAACCAGCGCAATTAGTTTTACATGGGAGTTAAGCCAGCCTAATGTGTGGATGTTTTTTGCAGCCATTTTCTGTTTTGCCTAGGTACGGTTTAGGGTGGGTGTGAGTTTTCAGACCACACTAAGCGGTAAAAGCCCGGCAGACCTGTACCAGGCACTTTAGAAACACCACCCTGGCTTTTAAAAGGATGTTGGCATCCATTAAATACTTTAAAACCTTTATCTATGCTTTCATTTATCTTTCACCCTCTACATCCAACCATCGGTGCAACCATGACCCTCCAGCGCACGGCGATCGCATGACAGACGTCACACGGAGAGGGCTCAACGTGAGCGTGAAATGGGGCCACAGGCACCTCCCAAGCAAAGAGGGTGCTGCCAGCATTGGGGGTCACACGGCAGGGACAGCCGGGGGACACAGCCCACCTGCGGGTGTCTGGGTGGGCGGCGTCACTGCTGAAGAGGTAGTCGGCATCCCGCCGGTGGGCGAGCACCCCACCGCCGGACGCTGTGGGGAGAAGAGAGGGTGAGGAAGAAGGCGGACGCCCCAGCGTGTCCCCACCCCAACGCACCCGGGTGGACTCGGGGTGGCCCAGGATGGGGCTGGCTGCCCGGGCTGGTTGTGGGGCCGCAGGGCCAGTCCCCGAAGTGGGAGCTGTGATGGGGCTCCCCCCGCATGGCTGTGGGTCTCCCACTGCCCCATTGAGAGTCCTTCTGGCCTTTTCCTCAGTGTGGGGGCACCACGGCCTGCCCCAGCACTGGGGGGACCTGCCAAACCCATGCTCTGCCCCGCTGTGGGGCGGCTCAGCCCTGCTCTGCCCCGCTGAGGGGCGGCGGGGCCGTGCCGCCATTGCTCTGCCCCGCTGAGGGGCTGTGTCAGCTCCGTGCCCCATTGCTCATCCCCGGGACCCCTCACCCCACAGCTCCCGCGGGCCCGGGCTGACGCTCTGCGAGAACCAGGCGCGGCGGCCCCGGAACATCGCGGCGGGAAGCGGAGGCGGCGGCNCAAGATGGCTGCGGGTGACCCGCACCTACGCGCAGCCGGGCCGGGAGCGGGGCTGCCCCGTGATTTGAACGCTGGCGTCCGGGGCGTGTTGATGCTCAGCCTCCTCTGGAAACCCTCCACGGCTTTGACCAGCTTGTGTCACCCCTGGAAAGGGGACACGGCGCGCTGAGGGCACAGCAGAGATGGCGTCTGTGGCCGACTTGCCCGGGAGAAGGCAGGGGCAGAGCCGAGCAGCGTCCGACAGCCTCGATCCTCTCCACTCCTGCCATCGCCCTGCGCCGTCTTCTGAGTCTCTTCCACCTTCTGCAGAAAGGAGCGGCAAAAGCCTTCACGCTGTGGCCTCCTTCACTGCCCGGTCCCAACTCCCTCTGTCCCATGGCAGGGGAACGAGCTCCCCTGGACACGCTCCATATTCATGTTCTCTGTAGGTGGTGGCAAAAGAGGAGGTAACGAGAAGACGACAGCATCTCCTTTGCCTGGATTTCATGACCTCCCATGCCACCCGCCAGACCCCATCCCCTTCAGACGGCGCGTGCTTTGTGCCGCGGAGGGAACAAACCATCCTGCCAGGCGGTTTGTGATCACCAAACGGGGGCAAGTCCAGCCCAGCAGGACACCCGGGCGAGACACAGCCACGTGAGGGCTCAACCTAGTCTCCTCCACGCTCAGAGTTTCTGCATGTCCCAGGAGACACATGTCCTCGTGCACATACCTAAGCAAAGCTGAATATGCCCCAAATGGTCACGTTAGGTGTCAGAAGTACTGAAAAGTGATGCAGAAACCCCGGTCTTTGATTCTTACTCATTTTTCATCAAGTTTTTACACAAGCTGAAGAATTACTTCTGCTTGCACTCGCCTTTCCATGAAGGGCTTGGTAACGCCATCAAATTCAAGGAGAAAAAGGTAAGGAGAGGTGTTAGTGTACGGTGTAACTGCTATATGGCGCAAGTAAGCCCGGTTTAGTTCAGCTGAAATGGGCCAGCCTGTGTCAAGCAGCCAGGGCTGACCCAGGGCTGTGCAGCCTTCCTCTTGCAGACACCACATGAATGTTTTGACAAAAACACACTGTGGTTTGCTTGCTTGAGAGGGAGCGGATGGCAAACTCATTCCGACAGAGCTGGAGCTGCGGTGGCAGAGCCAGGACTGGGCATGCAGCAGCATCTCTTTTGCTTGATTCCGCTTTTCTCGGAGGACGTCTGTATTCAGCTGTGTGTCTTGAATGATTTTCCCCTCCTCTTACACCCCATTCCTTCAGCTTTTCTCCCTACCATGCAAGAACTGGGGAAGCTTTAAAAACTCCAAAGAGATGTGACAGTGAAGAAGCTGGTCCTCAAAAAAGTTCTCCTAAGTTGTTCTAGAAGTTGTTGTCCCAAAACCACTTGTATTAGGTTGACTCAGGAAATAAGTTTGCTGGCAGCAAAATTGCTTGTATTTCACAAAGCACAAATGAGGCCTGTTTCAAATTCAGATGTTAATCAAAATTAGACAGCTTCTGGGATTGGCATGCATCAGTCACCCCCAGAGGGGGGATTTTTCAAGTAAGCCGTCAAAATATTTCCTAAGAAAGACCACAGAAAACCCACAAATGCAATCAGGGCAAAGACTTCCCTGGTGCAGCAGGAGGATGCTGATGTAAGTTTCCTTTGAGATGTGGTTGTCTCACGTTGCCTGTGCTGCAGCGCCTTCAGCTTCTGCAGTAGACTCCACTCGTGTCCTAATTAGGATGAGGTTCTCCTGTCGGTGTGATGCACCTAGCCGTTACTCCGTGACGCTCTTGACAATAGTAAAGGTGAAGCTGAGGTGGTGGCAGGCACTCTGGTGGCTCTCCGTGATCCAGAGGAGGGAGCCAGGATGTGGCCCACGACTCAGGCCACCTCAGGCTCTCACGGCAGGCTGTGCTGCTCTGCTGGGGTCTCTGAAGGAAAAGCCCAAACCTTTTCCTCCCTCCCAGACCATCTTCTACCACAGAAGGACCACTTCTAGGGCTGGTGTAGTCCCCGGCTGATCTCCAGAGCACGGCTGGCATTGCAGGCTGAGCTGTGCCGTGGCTCCAGTGAGTCCTGCCGTCCCATGCTGGGTCCCACACTGGGTGACAAGCGCTTTTGCATGACCACCCAGCCATGACATCCCCACCTCTCCTGGTTTGAGTGCTCCCCTGGCAAGTGCAAAGTCCCTGTAACTGCCCCCTTCACCCCGGCAAAGCATCGCTTGTAGCAAAGAATTTGTCTTCGAGGTGAATGTCTTTTCAAGCAAAGCCAGAGGTTTGCACAGGACAGTTATTCTTGTACATCACAGAAAATGTGGTTTTAATGGATAAAAGCTATGAAACAAGCCAAGATGCCTCAAAATCTCAAGTGGGCATTCTGTGACAGCGGTCTCACAGCAAATCTTAATACACCCAAGAAGAGATGCACGATAGATCGCACCCACTGGGTCGCCAGGAATCCTTGTTCACATACATGAGATCTGCACTGACAACATCCTCCTCAATCCAACAGTCACCAAGCGATCGTACTGACTTCATAAAAGTGCCATTTTTGGCTAGCACCATCAAACCCCCGAGGTGTGGCAGAAGACCAGCCCCCAACAGGGCTTCTCCATAGGGTCAGCCGCTTGCGGAAGAGAAATTACAGCTGCTGACACGCACATCTGCTTTCCCTCGGCCCAGCTTTACACCACACACACCCCGAGAAGCATCAGCTGGAGTTCTCCCCCTTGAAGAAGACACCACATCCTGCCCATCCACTCCTTTTCCTCATGCCCAGCTTTAAGATCAGACCCAGTGTCCCCAAGGTCACTATGTCCCTTTTTTTTAAACCTTGCGCCATCCCTTCCGAGCAACTCAGGAGCCTGTGGCCAGGCAGATCCCACATAATTCTTTATTTTTTTTAATGGAAAAGCATTCCAGCACCTTCTCGGCAGGATAAAAAAAGTGCACCTGAGCATGCTGCCACCACCCTCCAGATCCACCCACAACCCAGCGGCCATCGAAGCCCATGAAATCACCTTGGGTCGTCCCACGACTCTGAAGACACTTTAAGGACTCCACTGAAGTTTTTCAATTGTTTTTAGACAAAAAAATCCTGTACAATGCAGAGCGTTGAAGAGCTACAATTGTTTTTTAATCAGTAATGCAGAAATTTATAGCTATGATGTGCTCAAAAAAAGCAGTGTAGCCTGCACATTGCTTTGGGTAAACGATAAAGCTTCATCAAACAAGGAATTCTGCAATCTGCTCTCCTTCATCACATACAGAAGTAAGACTAAAGAAAGGACAGAAGCTCAAAAAAATTTTGACTTGCAAGGCAGAATTCTTCAGACCTGCACGGGGGAAAGGAGATTGACATCAGTCACTCTGTTCACACCTTCAACTGTAATTATTTTAGGAAAAAAACCCCCACTGTTTTCCACAAGGGAACTCCAACTGCAGAGTCGGAGACTCCAGACTCTAGCGAAGTCACCCATGTCCCGCCTCCAACCAAGCTTGGCATCCCTCGCCATCGGTGACCTCCACACTGATGTCCCACCAAAGCCGCAGCACGCCACGCTACCACAAGGGCACGGTTAATAATTATCCAGCCTCTACAGGGGTACGTAAATAAGGCGTTTCAACCAGCATTGCAACTACGTCAGCTAGGCCATGTGCCTTTAGTTTCTTTTTCCCTTTCAAGGGTTAAACTAGTATTTACCCAACTGCTAAATCCAGATTAGTTACGCCCAGACAGTTTGAAGAACCCGGAGCACTCAGACCGTGAGACACGGGTGAACCAAGGCTGCGTCTGGTCTGGCAGCAAGGCACATCCCACATTACCGAGCCGACATACTGCCCACTGCAGGGCTAACCAGCCTGCCTCCCCCCAGGTCACAGAGATTTCCAGGTATGGCAACTTCCTCCTCACCAGACAGAAGACAGCACCACAGGGTCTGGAGAAGCACTAGAGGACGTGACAACTCTGAACGATACCTAGCAGACATGCCAAAGAGATGCGGGGAAGTTTTGCTCCAAGGGGCTCCTTTCTTTTGAGCCAAGGAGACTCTCATAGGCAAGGTATGGCTGAGAGCTGGCCAAAATAGTGGGTAGAAAGGGCATGGGAACAGCCCCACTCCCAATCAGTGGCAACACTATAGATATGGGGGTTTTGGGGGGGTTTTTTGGTGGTTGCTTTTGTTCCTCAGTTCTGCAAGCTACAGACTTCCCCCACGGAAAGCAGTCCACATTCCCCTTACCAGCATGGCATGGAGCATCAGCGTAACTCACCATGATTATCCCAGCCACTGCTTAGAAGTCTTCATCTGCAAGAAGGAAGGGGAGAATGTTAGGCTTTGGGGCAAACAGCACCCGCTCTCACCCATCACAAGCCCACCCCATGCCGTAACCACAGAGCTGCCCTTGCTTGGCTGTCTCCTTGCTGCAGCAGGCTGGGTCACCACCATCGGTCCCCACCACTACATCCTTCTTTATATTCACTAAATATAAAGCCAAAAATCACTGCATGACCCACCTCTTTCTAGGCAAGTTCACCTAGAAAGAGATCAGAGTCGTCAGACACAGCGTAACCAAATACCCATGGATAATACCAAGGCACGCCTTCCCTGTCTGCTACTAACAAACTCTTTCACAGGTACGTATACGCGGCCTTTTCAGCAGCCCAGCTGAAGCCAATTTTTCACCTATAGCACAAGACCTTCAAAATCCACCCCATTACAGCACCGTGTCTTCTGAAAAGGGAAACAGAGACACCGGGCTGTAAATTAACAAGCTCTGGCTTCTGCACACGAACGGCGGCAAAGCTTGAAGAGGAAGGCACACGATACCCCATCGGAACGACTGCGGCACTCTGAAGGCGGAATGGTCCACCCTGCAAACGTAGACATCGCCCTTCACGGGGGTGAAGGGCGCGTACACCAGGCGCTCGAAATACCACTTGTCGTTGAAAGACATGTCCGTGTACTTCACGTTGCTCATGGGCTCCCCGTTCTTGAGGAGGGTGATGTTGATCTTCGGAGGGTGGAAACCGCTCACGAAGCAGTTGAGGGTGTTTTCCTCTCCCTGCGTGACACGTTTGCGGGAGTACACCTCCACCTTCGGTGCCTCTGGGGAGGGGGGTAAGGGGGTCGTCAGAAGCAGGGCTCGGAGGAGCCAGCGCCCTCCCCGCCACCGGGCCCCTCACAGCCCCTCCCGCCCCGCGGCTACCAAGCGCCTCACAGACCCCCCCCGCCCGGTAACCGGTACCGGGCCCCTCACAGCACCTCCCGCCCCGCGGCTACCAAGCGCCTCACAGACCCCCCCCGCCCGGTAACCGGTACCGGGCCCCTCACAGCACCTCCCGCCCCGCGGCTACCAAGCGCCTCACAGACCCCCCCC
>WAAD01007712.1:71785-83936 GCA_013389945.1 Fregata magnificens
GCCCCGTCCGGGGGCCTTTCCCGCCCTTGGCCTTCACCTCAGGGATGGCGGCATCCGCGGCGTGAGGCAGCAGCGGGCCCCAGCCGCCGCTCCCCGGGCCTTGAGCGGGATGCCTGCGGTCAGAACCCCCTCCCGCCTGGAGCAAGTCACGGAGCAGCTCAGGGAGCTCACCTGGCTCCTGCTCCTCACCAAAAGGGGGATAAAAACCACCTCCTGTGGAGGATTTTGCCGCCGGGGCCAGCGCTACGCCAACAGGCGACGCTGGTGCAGTACGGCCGCCTTCCTTTCTGCACCTCGGCTTGCATCCTTTCGAAGCCCGCGCGTCAGCGTCTCGGTCTGGCGGCTGCGGGATGGATTGACTCTGCCGTTCGAGCGTGGCACGGGCTCCCCGACGTCAAACGCAAGAACCCAAAGGTCAAACAGCTGGTTTTTCTGGTGCCTTCTCCAGAAAAAGCACGAGCGCCGTAGCCTAGCTAGGCGAGGTACGCCTCCGAGTGGCTTTATAACATTACAGGCACTGCTTAGAGAAGTACGGCAGTTTTGAATAGCAGCATTAAGAAAACCAAGGTTAAAAAAGGAAAATGACCCAGTATTAAAGAGCACGTAGATATTATAAACACCTAGGAGCTTGTCTGCTTGTTGTCCTACAGGTCATGTACTGCTTATCTTTAGAGTCACTGTTTCAGACTGGGGAGCGGACGTATATGGTCCTCTATCCAGCTGCATAAGGGTTCAAAAGTTAAAAAGAGAGAAAAGGAAAGTCACTACTAGCGGGAAGAAAACAGCAGCATCATGGAGCTCCTCTAATGCTGAGCCCCTTTAAGACTTGCCATCTTAATACAGCCCATTTAAAGACCTATCTTTAAATCAGTATGGCGCGCGTGGAGAACATCCCCCACCCAAAGGCAGCAGGCAAATCAGTAGAGACTGAGCAAAGAAAAAACCTGCAAATAGTTGTTATCAATCTCCGCTGGACCAGCTCTGAGCCACGCTCTTGCTCGGTTTGCTGGCTGCCCAGTAAGCGGTGCCGGCAGCCACACAGCTGCTGTTGAGTGTTTTCACTGTGAGATAAGGGGACGCAGCTGCTGCCAGAGCTTTGTCAGGGATCTCGGGGCTCTCGCAGAAATAAACACTAACTGCTGTGTCAGCGGCTGAGCTGGCATCAGGGCTCGCCGCCTCGGAGCCTGACCCACTGGCTGGTCTGGCTCTGCCCAGGTGAGCAATCACCTTGGCTTGGGGAGGATTAATTAAGACAAATAGCTGATTACGGGACACGGATCCTTTCTCCGCGCTGACAGCCAGGCTCTCCCCGTTGGGATGGGAATCCCTGGAGATGACTCTGCCATAACCAGCAATGCCTGGCAGACTTTCCCTGTAAAGAGAAGCTGAATCAGGAGTTTCTTCCACGTGATGTTTCTAAAAGGCCATGCTGGTTTGATTCAAACAGCCTCTTTATTAGCGGAGAGAAAGATTTACGGAGTGGGTGAGGTCTGACACAACGAGGCGCCCCCGGCATTCCGGGGGACGAGGGCAGCCCGCTGCGCTTCGTGGGACGCAGAGGTTTACAACGCCTTCGTTTTGCTCCCCTGGGCTTTAAAATCTACTGCCGTGGATCTCCGAGGCGCGCTTCCAGCCGGACCCACCACGTCCCGCTGGTTTTCCGTGACTGCTCAGAGGGACATGGCTTTGGAAAACGCCCTTGCCGGCGGGGAGCGACAACAGCAGCAGGAAAGAGCCGGGCTTGGGTTTTCTGTGCCCTGAAAGACGCAGGTGTTTGCAGCTTTACACCCCCTTTCTCGGGTGGGGTCATTAAAGCTCACCCTCATCTTCCTCCCGGCTCCATCCCCATCCCTGCTCCACGCACCACCGGCGGTCCCGGCCGCGTGGGCGGGGCCTAGGCGAGGGGGCGGGGCCTGGGCGAGGNAGTGCCCGCCCTGCTCCGCCCTGGTGTGCTGGCCCGTCCCGTCCCCGGGGCCGCCTCCTTTCCCTTTGCCCTGGGTCACGCCCCGCCCCCCCCAGTGCTGGCTGCCCCGGGGCCACCCTTCCCGGTGCTGGCTCTCCCGGGAGCGGTCGGTATGGGAGAAGACACCATCCCGGAGATGCTAGTGGGGTACCCTTTCCTGCCTTGTGCTTGGGTGCCGTTTGTGCCCCGGTAGCAGGGTGTTCACTCTGAAGCCTAATGGTCTCCCTCAGCACTAGCCACGCTGATGCTGTTCTGTGCTGGCATCTCCCGCGCTGGCAGGGGCTACCGTCACCTCCAGGCAGCTGCAGCCCTGGTCCCGGCAGGCTTCAGTGGGCTCCTATCCTCTGCTGAGCCAGTGGGTGCTGCCCTCGCTGGCAGTGCTAGTGGCTCCCGCTCTTCCCTTTCCAGCTGCGGAGCAGCCATGAGCCCGGCACTACCAGCGGGGTGGGGGAGAGCTCGGGTGCCCCTCACTTGGGGCCAGGTTAGGGTTGCCCTATCCCTGCCTGTCTCCCTTAGCAGGGACCCTGCTCTTTTCGACTCCAGATCCTCGAGGACTACCTGCTGGTGGAAGATGTGCCTCTGCTGGAGGAAATTGCCGAGGAGGATGAAGAGCTCGACCTGTACAACGAGATGACTTTTGGGTTAGGTAAGATCTCAGGGGAGTCCCAGGGTCGGGGAGATCAGCCAGCACCCAATGGGGTGAGGAGGATGGAGGTTGGGGGGTAAGGAAGGCGTCCTTCTGCCTGGTGAGGAGCTGGGTTGGGAGCAGGGACCCTGGTGGGCACCGCCCAGGTGCTCTCCCAGCCTGATGTGTTTTTCTTCCCCCTGCCCAAGACCGAGACTCCACTGAGGAAGACACCGCAAAATCCCTGATGCCTCTGGAGATGAGCCCTGAACTGACTGAAGCAGTGGCAGAGGAGATGGAGGCTGGGGAGGAACTGGGGCCCAGAGCAGCTGAGCAGCTGGAGGAGCTGGGAGAGCCCCAGGAGGAAGGTGGGATGGAGCTGGAGGTTGAGCAGGTCAGCTCCGAGTTGGAGGAAGAGGAGGAGGAGCTGGGGACTGAGGAACAGGAGGAAGACCAGGAGCCTTGCGAGGAGCCCAACGACTTGGGAGACCCGGCAGTGATGAAAGCCGTGCAGAGCAAACCCACGCTGGAGGTGACGCATGAGCAGAGAGGGAGGGGACCCACACCTGGCCGGCAGGCAGAGGGGCTGCTGGGGACCCGCTGCTCCCCGCTCTGTCCCCACACCTGTGGGTCCTGTCCCACAGAGGGCACCAGGGGGTAGCTTGGTCCCTGCCCAAGGGAGGAAGACCTGCTGTGCTAGGGCTGAGTACATGCCTGTAACCTCTTCTTTGCTTGCAGAGCCAGGACTCAGCGGTGCTAGACAGCAGGATTGGTGCTTGCTGGGCAGAGTTCAGCAAAGAGGACATGGTAAAAATGTCCCCTCCCATCCAGTGATGAGGCTGAGTGGCCCCTGCAGTGTCCCCTGCCCCTCTCCTCCAGTCCTTCTTCCCTGTGCTGACTATCTCCCTGTCTTCCAGCTGGCGATGGATCCTGCGGTGTGGGGCTCCTGCCCTGGCAGCATCCCACCCCACCACGTGCTGGAGGTGGGTACCCCCAGCCAGGCCCTCAGGGAGCAGCCGAGGGCTCCCCCATACCCTGGGCTGAGGGTCATGCAGGCGATTGAGGTGACCGGGGGACCTCCAAAGCCTCATTGTAGGTCTGGAGGTGCAAGGACATGTCTCTTGGGTGCCAAGGCTGTGGGCAGAGGTGCCCACCCTAAGCAGAGCCTGGGTTTGAAGGCAAAGCTGTTGAGTTTGGGGGGACCAGGACCCCCATGCTGGGTGTCCCCATGGGTCCCCTGCTGTTGCATGCTGCCAGGATGGGAGCCTGGCTGGTGCATGGTCTGGCTGAGCAACAACCAAAGGCTTTGGTGAGCTGCCTGATGCTGGGGGAGCTAAATTGATCCCAGCTGGGCCCCATTCCCATCTTCTGCTGCCTCCTCCCCACAGGATAAAGCCATCCTCCAGGTCCTGGAGAGGCCCCCACCATCCACCAACGTGGCCCTCGACTTCCTTGGCTCCCCCGTGCAGAGGGGCTACGGGGGGTCTCCCCGGCTCAAACGCCCTGACTTCAGACTGATGTCACCCAAATCCTTCCCCCAGCGCTTTCTCCGGCAGGTAATGGGTTTTGGGGGGCTCTTGCATCCCATCTTCCTCTGCCCTCCCCTCCCCAGAGGTGCAGCCTCGGGGACAGGCTTGTCCCAGTGACGCCTCCTGTCTCCTGCCCTGCAGCAGTCACCTCTGATGCCTCGCTCCCCATGCTCCCCTCGGCCCTTCACGCCGGCTCGCAGACCCTCTCCGCTCTTTGCTTCCAACCAGGTAATGCGGCAGGCTGTGAGCCACCACCCTGTCCCCTCTGAGGTGGCCCTGGAGTGGCAGGGGATGGGGATGGTGCCTTCCCAAAGCTCTGCTGTCCAGGGCAGACTTTGCAGCTCCGTCTAATCCTGAGTGCATGTCTCTGGCATCTCGCTGATGGGGAAGTGGAGCCGCTGGTGTAGCTATTGCTTCATAAATCTATTTGTCCTGATGTCGCCACGGCACCTGCACTGGGCATGGGGTGTGCTTGGTGTCACGCTAGGACACTGGTGATGGACCTGGGGCGTTGGACCTGGGGTGTACAATCTCTGGTGACGCCAGGGTCCCCTTGCCTTGCCCAGCCTTAGCGGCAGGATCCTGGAGGATATCACCTTGCTGTGGTGCCCCACACCTCCCCTCTGTGCAGGGAGAGGGTGGCCCCTGCGAGGATGGGAGCCAGGAGCCAGCATGGAGCTGGCAGACCCCTGCCCAGACACCTGAACGCTTCTCTCCTCCTCTCCAGACCGCAGGGTACGCGGCTCCGACCCCTTTCCGGCCCATGTCGCCCAACATCAGCAGCCCACCACGGCCTCTTGCCATGCACTTTGGTCCTATGTCTCCCTCTTTGGACCCCTCTCTCTTCTTCAGTCCATCAGCCAGTGGGCAGCTGAACCTCAGGTAGCAGGACAGTGAGTGGGGTGCCTGGGTGGGACCGAAGGAGCCCCTCAAAGCAGCTGGGGCAGGTGTCCCCCCTCCGGGGACGGCTCTAGTGGGGGTGCTGAGTCCCCAGCCTCTGTCTGGTCTCCCTTGCAGTGCGCCCAGCCATATGACCCAGCTGCACCCCCAGCACCAGCGGATCCTGACCCAGCGGCAGCAGCAAGGAGGGCAGGTGCAGAGGTAAGGGGGTTCTGGGTCCCCAGGGAGCTGCGGGGTGGTGGGGAGGCTCTGGGCAGTCACAGCAGGCTGTGATCTTCTCCCGTGCCAGCATCTCCCCCAAGAAGCTGTGGTCTCTTAAAGTGGACCCTTATGCTGGGCTGATGACCTCCAAGGAGAAGGACTGGGTCGTCAAGGTGGAGATGATCCAGCTGCAGAGCGAGAACATGGATGATGACTACTACTACCAGGTGAGCTTCTGCTGGCAGCACTGGTGGCTCATCCTGCTCCTTGGGGCTGGGGCTTCATCCCTTTGGGAGACAGAGGGTGCCTGGGCTCATGGTGGCTCCCTTCCTGGCTACGCCTGTCGTTACAGACATACTACCAGCGGCTGGAGCGCAAACAGGCGGAGGAGGAGCTGCTTGGCCGCCGCAACAAGCAGGAGCCCCCCAAGCTGGTCACGCCGTTCATCCAGAAAGTGGAGACGTACGACTCCGGTGAGGGCCTGGGGCGGGGGGCCAGGCGAGGGGTTGCTGGACGTGGTCTCACCGTGTCCTATCTCTCTTCCAGTGGTGCGCATCGCGGGCTCGCTGGGCCAGGTCGCAGTGTCCACCTGCTACAGCCCTCGCCGGGCCATCGATGCTGTGCACCATGCCCTTGTGGAGGAGGTAGGTGAGGGGGAGCCAGGCTGATTGGTGCCTTGGATGCCCGGGGACGCCACTCCAAGCTTTCCTCAGGCCCTGGAGCAGCTTTAGCAGGAGCTTTAAGAGTTGCTGTGACTGAACATGGGTGCTGCCCTGAGCTGTGGGATGGGGTGCGCAGTTGGAGCAGGTGCCACCTCAGCAATGGCAGCTTGTCCCCTGCCGAGGGGTGGGATGGGGCTCTGGGCAGTTGGAGCTGGCCGTGGCCTCCCCGTGGGATTGCTCTGTATCCTGAAGCCGCCTCTGATCCCCAGGGAGCAGCTGGCCCAGCACTCTGCTGGCGGCAGTGTCTGGTGCTGGCTGTAACTGTTGTGCCTTCCTTTCTTCCCTCCTGAAGGCTGCGGGGAGCCACCGGCTTCGGGCGCTGCACAGGATTGAGAAGGTGAGGGAGCCACGTTTCAGGGCAAGACGGGATGATGTAGATGCTTGGTTTTCATCCGAGGAGCTCTGCGAGGGGATATCTGCCTGGGCAGAGGTCCTGGACAACTGGCAGGCAAGAGGTTGCTCCAAGCTGCCTCCTTACCCCATGTGGTTTCTCCAGCTCTTCCTGCAGCTGCTGGAAGTGGAGGAGATGCAGCGGAAGACGTTTCTGGCCCCGGAGGAGCAGCAGCCCTGCTGTCAGGAGCAGAAGAGCCAAGAAGTGGAGCGTATCTACCAAGCCTTGAAAATCAGGGCTTGCAGCAGTGACGAGTGAGTTTGTGCCGTGGGGAGAGGGGAGCGGGCGGCACATCCTGGTCCTTGCTGGGCTTGGATGGTCATGGATGAGTAGTTCTGGGTGACGGTGAGGGTTGGATCCTCTGTGTGTCACTGCTGCCTGTGCTGACCCTGCCCATGAGCCTCGTCCTCCACTGGAGCTGATGCTGGTCCTTCTGGATGGACAGAGATGCTACAGGTCCCTTGGGATCTGTGCCAATGAAGCCTTTGTCCCCAGGGAGGCAGAGGATGAATTCCTGCAACTCCTGTGTGTGCAGAAGGGTAAGAAGCTCACAGCCCGGCTGCTGCCCCACCTGACCCGGGAGCAAGCAGAGAAGATCCTGCTGACCATCACCCACCACCTGCCCTTCCTGATGAAGAAGGATGTGTTGGACGAGGTCAGCACCTCCAGCCAGGGAAGGGGTGTCCTGGGCTGCCTCCTTCCCCTGTTGCTCTTGCTGGGGCGGGGGGGGGGGGGGGGGGCGGGGCACCCTCGGTATCAGGGGGTCCCATGTTGCTGGCTTCCAGCATGGTCAGGCTGCTGGTGGGGTAGACATGAGGCAGGAGCCTCTTTCCTTCCCAGAGGAAGAAGAGAAAGTTCTCCAGAAGGGGTTAAAGTAGGCCTGGTGGGAGTCCCCCCTGCCCTGGGGCGGGTGCAGAATTGACCCTTGCGTCCCCCCGAGGTGTTGGGATGGGGCTCAGGGATGAGGCTGTGGCTGTGATGGGTCAAACAGTCTCAGATCCCCGCTCTCCCCTCTGCCCTGCCCAGTCTCTCCCCCTGCTCTACAGCCCGTTGAACAAGGTGGTGGGCAGGATGACCTTCAGCAAACTCATTGAGGTCCTGCAGGAGATGACCAGGCCTCTGCCCGAGTCCCCTGAGCTCCCCCTCGCCATGGCCTTGAAGAACCAGGTAGGTGGCCCCAAGGAGGGCAGAGCTGTGCAGCATCCCAGGGGTGCCACCGCTGCCAGCCGTGACGCTCCTCCTTGGTGCTCCCCCACAGTTTGGGATCTCCTTGCTCTACTCCCTGCTGAGCCACGGCGAGAGGCTGCTGTCCTCCGATGCGCCACTGGAGCCGCGCAGCGGGGACTTCGAGACGTGGTGAGGGGCCGTGCAAACGATGGGGTTGGGGTTCGCCAGCCAGTGGGGCGCTTCAACTCCCTGCGTTGATGCCCCCAGGACAGACACAGTGTTCCTAGTTGCCCGGGAGCTGTCGCAAGTGCCCAAGGCCTCGCTGGTGGAGCCTCTCTTCTTGCCCAGCAACCTTCTCTCGCTCTTCTGCCGCTACCTGGACAAGCAGACTGTCCACCACCTGGAAGCCAAGATGGAGTGAGTACTGCCTGGTATGGCTGCCTGCTTCTGCCAGGGATTCCTCAGACTCAGCGGACGACATTGGGGGCCCACTGCTTCTGTCCCCTTGGGGACCCTGTTGGACACAAGTCTCCAAACCTTCACTGGGCTGAGCTGATCCTTGTGGCTTTGCTCCTGTTTTTAGCGATCCCAGGACCATGCTAGCTGGTGCTGGGTTTTGTGTTTGCATCAGGTTCGCTACACCTTGATGGCACTTCCTTGTGGGATGAATCAAAGCGGGGGGCCAAAAGCCGGGGGGATTGTCCCAGCAATTTAGCCAGCAGCTCTAGGGCACCCTGGGATGGTTGAGAAGGTGGGCTCCAGGCAGCTGCTGGCAGAACGAGTGTGGCACCCTCGTCCTTTCCCTGCAGGTGCTCCCCGCTGCCATCGGAGGCTGCCATGCCGTGCTGAGCCCCAGGAGCCGGGGCCAGCGATGCCAGGAACGGGCAGGGCCCGAGGCTGTGACTTTGAGTTTCAAAGCGAACACTTACCCTGGTGCGGGGCACTCTGGGTGAACCGGGCACTGGCGGGGCCGGCGCTCAAGGGCTGATGCCGACCTGCCCTGGTGCCTGGGGCACGGGGAGCACAGGGAGGCGGGTAACTTATTTTGGCCTCGCACCCAGCAGCAGTGAGCAGCGGATCACGGCGGGTGTCGAGGCAGGGTCTGCACAGGGGCGCTGGGAGCACCTGGGGGTGAGTAACTTTGTGTACAGCACTTGAAATAAAATAAAAAGGTGATTAATGAGCTCCTCTGGCTCCTGTGGGCAGCTTCTGCTTGTAAGCACAGGGGTCCTGGGGGCATTGCCTGGGTATGGAGACCCCTGGTCAGAGATGGTGGGGATCTGAGTGTGCAGTAAAGGGGAAGGAGAAGCAGGGAGGGATGCACAGAGGACCCAGAAAGAGGATATAAAGGAGGATGGAGGAGAAGGCAAGGCGCTCAGAAGGGAGTGGAGGGGATCAGAGGATCCATGTGACAGAGGGAAATTGAGGCCCCAGGGAGAGGAATGGGCTGGAAGAAAAGGGATGTGGTGGGGAAGGTGGGGTCAGAGCTTGCCCTGAGGGGAAAGGAAAGATCTGTGCATGCAGGAGGGCACATCTGCGTGCACATGGGGAGGATATGGGGGATCTTGAATGTATGTGGGTGGGTAATAAAGCACCTCTTCTCTCTGCTGAGCTCTCAAAGGCTCATTAGTCTAAGGGCTTGCAGGCATGGTCGTGATGAAGTACCTTGAAGCATCTTTCTTGAGCCACTTTAGCTGACCATGACTACTACAAGCTGACCCTCACTTCTGCATCTAGGGCTGAGGGGGTGGTGCCTAGGTCTGCTCTCACTGTAGAAATCTTTGTGGCTCCTGCCTGGCTTCCAGGGGTGTATGGTGGGATTTCCCCGAACCTTATGGGACATCTGAGCCTAGGATACCTGTGCCTAAGCACCTGGATGCTCATCTAGAGGTTTAAACTTGACACCCAAAGCCTGGTGTATATTCAAAGGAGGTTTGCACCAGAAAGTTGTCTCATCCTCAGACCGGTAGCTACCACGTGTCCCCAAGCTCCAACCCCATGTAGATGAGAGTAGATGAAACTATTCCTTTAAACTGACATCCTCCAGAGGTCATGCACATGGAGAATCTGCAGAAAATAAGGATGTGACCAGTATGGCTGAGCGGTTGGGTGGGATTTCTCTCCATGGCTTATCAAGACAGTTCCCATCTCAGCTTCTGAAACACGCTTCAGAGGAGCAACTGAGATACCTGAATACAGCTGTACTGAGACAAGAGATGTGATGTAGGACCTATGGGGGACTCCTGCCCTTTGTGCTAGAGGCGAGGTGTAAGCTGTCAATTATCTGAAAGGGTGCAAGGTCCAGCTGGAAGGAGCTCCAGGTCATTCTGGCAGTTGCTTTTGTCATCCTGATGCCTCTCCTGCTCATCTCTGTGTCCTACAGCCTCAGTCTTTCCTCTGCCCTCAAAATCAGGTTTGCCAAAAGCAGATTCAAAGCCTTCTCCACTTGCTTCTCACATTTTATTGTTGGAAAGTTCTTCTTTGGGGCAGCTATGTTCATCCCTGTGCATCCTTAGACATCCACTGCTATGTCACTTAGAGTGACGCTGGCAGGTTGTCATCAGGGTGAAACCCGTAGTTTCAAACCCACCAAGGCAATCTGGGATGATACCTGTGTGGTGACCCACCTGTAGAGCAAAAGGATGGACCTTGCCACTACAAACCCTAGAGACAATTTCAGATAGAGGGGAACTAGCAGCTGCTCAGTGACTTGTAGGAAGGGAGGAGGACTCCAGTGAGGCCTTCAAGATAAGGATAAGCCATGTTATGTTTTCGGTTTGCAAGGGAGCAGAGCGCAGACCGAGCGTGAGCGCTCCTCGCCTGAGAGCCAGTGGGGATGGAGGAGGAAAGTGTGACACGGTTGCAATCGAGTACAAATCCAAATACTCCAACGTAGAAGGGTTGGAGGTCTTTACTGGACTTTGCTGCTTCGTTGCAGGAAACAGCTGAGATAAAAGAAGGAAAATCTATCTCTTTTGGTTACTCTCCTGCAAGTGAGGGAGCCACACCACCCAGGAGCACCCTCGGTGCTTCCTGCCGGGAGAAAGAGACCCTCCCCCTGGGGCACCATCCAGTGAATTAATTCAGCTGAGGGATGTCCGGCAGCTCAGGGACCCTGTCTAGTTTATCTGCATCAGGATATTCTCCCTTAACCCAAAAAAGCTGGTGAAAGTCCAGGGTGTCTCACCTGGCTCTGCTTTACCTACTGCCCTGCCCAGCTCCTCCTGGCACTGTCCTGAAAAAGCCACTAGCCCTATGGGGTGGTGGTGACCCATCACCATGAGTGAGCAGCTGGACCAAGGGGAGTCACTGTCTTAGGGCTATGGGACTCATCCTGGGATGTCTTGTGGGCTATGGGACTCATACTGGGATGCAGAGAAGAGCATTTTGGGCTTGCATAAGACTTACTACAGGCTGTTTAGGGGAGGAATCAAAGGTGGGGAGAGGGAAGGATTGGGGTGGTTTACAGCAGTGTCGTCTCTCCTGGGGTCCTCACAAAAACCCTTGAGGTGGCCATCCCAGTCAGGGTGTGGAGGGGATGGCAGCTGTCCCCAGTTGAGGTGTTGAGGGGACTGCAGCCATCTTGGTCAGGGCACTGAGGGGGACCATGGCCACCTCTGTTCAGGTACTCAGGGGAGGGTGGCTGTCATGATAGGAGTGTTGAAGGGACCACAGCCATCTTGGCTGGGGTACGGAGGGTCTGTGGCTGTCTTGATTGGGACGTCAAAGGCACTGTGGTGTCTGGGTTAGTGCATTGAGGCATTGATGGCCATCTCAGTTGGGATGTTGGGTCTCAGTCGGGTCCCCTTAGTGGAGAGGACCATAGCCACCTTGGTTGGGGTGTTGATGGGACCATGACCATCTCAGTTGTGCTGTTGAGGGGACCATGGCCACCTTGGTTGGGGTGTTGACGGGACCATGACCATCTCAGTTGTGCTGTTGAGGGGACCATGGCCGTCTTGGTTGGGGCGTTGATGGGACCATGGCCATCTTGGTTGGGTGTTGAGGGGACCATGGCCATCTTGGTGGGGTGTTGAGCGGAGCAAGGCTGGTTGGGTCATTGAGGGGACCATGGCCATCTTGGTTGGGACACTGAGGGGACCACAGCCATCTTGGTTGGGTGTTGAGGAGACCACGGCCATCTTGGTTGGGGCATCGAGGAGACTATGGCCATCTTGGTTAGGGTGTTGAGGGGACCAAGGCTGGTTGGGTCATTAAGGGGACCACGGCCATCTCAGCTGGGGTGTTGAGGGGACCATGACCATCTTGGTTGGGGTGTTGAGGAGACCAAGGCTGGTTGGGTCATTGAGAGGACCACAGCCACCTCAGCTGGGGTCATTGAGGGGACCATGGCCATCTCAGCTAGGGTGTTGAGGGGACCATGGCCACCTTGGTTGGGGCATTGAGGAGACCATGGCCATCTTGGTTGGGTGTTGAGGGGACCACGGCCATCTTGGTGGGGTGTTGAGCAGAGCAAGGCTGGTTGGGTCATTGAGAGGACCATGGCCATCTCGGTTGGGGCACTGAGGGGACCACGGCCATGCCGGCCGGGTGCTGAGGGGACGCAGGGTGCCAGCCCCTGGGGACACCCGCCCTTGCCGCCCTCCCCACGCAGGGGCCCCCGACCCCCACAGTCCCCTCCGGCCTGGGCTC
>WAAD01007712.1:84193-101307 GCA_013389945.1 Fregata magnificens
CCGGGGCGGCTGTGAGGGAGGAGCGGCGGGGCTGGGCCCGGCGGTGCCTGCGGGTGGGCCCTTCTCTGAGGAGCGGCCCGGTGCCTGCCGGCAGCGGCGTGGCATCCTCCGGGTTTGGTTAAAAAAGGGGGGGAAACCCCCAAAACCCTCCAAAATAAAAGGGGAGGGGGTGATGTCCCAGGGCGCTTGTCCCTGCGGGGAGCCCGGCGTCTCCTCCCTCCCCGAGAGCACCTCAGGTGCCTTGGGGGGCTGTGGAGGGGGGTGCCGCAGGGGCGAGGTGGGTGCCAGGGGTCGGGGAGCGGGCCCCGGGGGAGCAGGCGGCTCCCTTGGCCGCGGGAATGCGAAACGGCTTGTGCCGGGCCGGTCGCTGTTTCCCCGGGGTTATAACCTGTTAATTCTTGCAGAACCCAAGCGTCTCGAAGGAGCCTGTCGGTGTGAAGATGTCCCTGCGTGGCTTGGGCATGGCACCGGGGGCAGCGGCCTGCTGCTCAATACCCCCCTTAGATATCAGGGTCAGAGTAACTCACGAGCAGGCTGCCTTGCAGGTTTGAAACCTGCCGGTGGCCGTCGCTTGGTGTCTTTGCTGCGCAGCTTGTGAGGCTTCACAGGGAAAAGCCCCGTCTTCCTTCCCCCAGTATCAGCCCTCGTCCCTTCAACATCCAGAGGGTGCTGGTGTGGCTGGCGTGGTGCTTGCTGCCTTCAGTTTGGTATTGGGGGATGAACCTCTCTGTGCAGCGGTGGTGAGGAGGTATCCGACGTCCCTTGCTCACAATGAGGAGGGTCACCAACACCTTGGTGACCTCCCTTGCTGCAGGAGGGTCTAGGAGAGTTTGGTTGTACTTGTTCAGCAAACCGGGTCACTGTGGTGCTGCACGAATTCCCTGCTGAAGGTGGAGGTGTGAGTGGCGAAGGGTTTCAGCGCCTTTTCTTGTGTCGAGTAGTCTCCTGTGCGTGAATCCCTGATTGTTGAAGGCTGTTGGCGTTAACTCATGCCCGCTTTGGCCAGCTGCGCTAGCGTTTGCTCCAGACAGTGACCAGCAGACAGGAGGGGAGTTAAAACACTGGCTGGTGCTTTCCCAGGCTGAATCCCTCCCCCGCCAGCCGCTGGCCTCAGGTTCTTGGGTTTGGTGTCTGCACCGAGCGAGGATTTCTGCTAGAGGGGCTGCAGAAGCTGGCTCCTCCAGCAGGCTGGTTGCTCGAACTCTGGCAGGTACTAGGGTTGATTTCCTAAGCTCTGCGAGCTGAGGCTGGTCACGTTGTCCCCTGTGAGGGCTGACACCGTGGCCTCTGCATGCCTCACCCAGGCTTTTTCCAGCCTGCCTGCTCCCGCCGGCAGGGCGGGAGGAGTTGGTGTCTCTGGCAGAAAGCTCTCCAGGAACCTTCTGCCTGCAGTTTCCCAGCCCTGATATTTTCCCTGGGCTGGGCACAGGGAGGCCTCGAGCAGGAGACCATGGCCGTGAACGTGCGGACCTGCCTGCTGCTGGGAATGGAGCTGGCCCGGCCAAGCTTCTCCTGCCACCGGCACAAAGCTGGAGCTGTCTCTGCCCTGCTTCTCATGAAGCTCCTTGACCTGGTGCTGCCCTCGTGTCCTTGAGCCGTGCTCGCTCAGCAGCAGGCTGTCTTCTGCTGGTGGCTTAGCAGCAGGGAACAAGGCAGAGTTGGTGAGATGTGGGTAGATTCTGCCCCGTGTGAGCTTACGAGGATGAAACTCTCACATTAGTCTGGGCATAACGGAGCAGCAGAGTCATATGTTTTGAAAATAACATGGGAAAGTGCAACCCTGGCCTTGCAAGAGGGAGATGCTGGTGCCTCCGGCTGGCACCAGGGCACGGTTATGGTCTTGAACTTCTCAGGACCTTCCTTCGTTGAAGAACTGGAAGATGTAATATGTGGCTTGTTGTTTTGTGGTAGAGGCAGCCTGCCAAAACAGACCAGTGCCAGCCGCTGAGGGCTTTCACGCAAATAAAGCATCGCTTCGCTGAAACTGGACTCTGTTAAGCTAAAGCAGCTTATCAGGTGCTTAGTGTTGTTGAAGCAACTGTCATAACTAATACTTGGCTCTTCTGTGCAACCCGGTGGCTTTGCTTGTCTGGCTGCCCTTGAGCGTTAGCAAAACACTTTCTGAGAAGCAGGGGAGTTGGGCTGGTGAGGCAGATCCACCCGGTTGCCGGCGGTCGGGTGGCTTGACAGTACTTAGCCGTTGTACAGTAGCCAGCAAAGAAGCATTTGGGTCAGACACAAATATAACCAGAGCTGGACCTCATTCGTCTGTTGACGAAGGTTGGATCGCTGCGTGATCACAGACCTCTCTAGGGATGCCCGCAAGCGCTGGCGTTTCTCACCCAAGGTCCGCTTCCCTGTGGTAGGCATCGGGTTTGCACTGGGGGACCTAGAGAGCTTCTGCCTGCACTCCTGATGGTCAGGGTGCGCTAAATCAGGCCTCTGAGATGGTGGGTGTTGTGTTATGGACTGATCTAAAAGAGGCCATGGCTCTTCTGTAGTACCAGAAGGAGAAGTAAGAACAGGGCGTGGTGCTTTCATAGTCTTAGAAACTAAATTTAAGGCAAACTGAGAGCCCAGTCACGGTAGAAAAGTAGATGGTGTCCCAGCTCTCAAATGCAGAAAAGGACTCATTAGGGAAACTTCAGAGCCCACCTTACCTTGTCCATGTAGAGTGGGGTTTTTCTTTACCAGCTTGAAGAGCTCCTGCAGAAGCAGAGGATCTGAATGAGACCTGCTACAAATGTCCCTGATGTAGGTCACTGTGGTGTTAGCTGCCCTCTTGTTGGCTTGGCTGCTGGCTGGAGGAGGTCACTGTGGTGGTAGCACTCCTGTTGGCCTGGCCACCAGCTGGAGGACCCTGTGGGGGTCTGGGTGTGACATTTGGTGGGGGTCTGGGTGTGACGTTTGGTGTGGGTCTCTCTGCTCCCCACTCTCTATCACCAGCAAATGTAGCTCCTGCCTGTCACTGTTAGCGGTCCCAACTTTCTCCTCCAGGAAAACATCCTAAAATGCAGGAGGACTTGCCATCAAACAACACTGATGTTTTACGTACCCAAAAAATTGGGCCCACCTCAAACAGGAGCTGTGTTAGCACCACCTTACTCATCCAGGAGCAGCAGGAACCGATGTTTCCTTGCTGAAGAAAGCACCAAGGAGCCTGATGGTTCGGAGTCACAGCTAATAGTGCTCCATTTACTGGCCGTCAAAGACCTGTTCTGTTCTCTGCTAAGACATTAAAGAATAGCGCTTGCTGTCTGATTCTTGCTTGGAATAACTTGTACTTGCTTGTCTGCCTGCAAAATGAGGGATGATTTGTGAGACCAGCGTCCATAGTGCTTGCCTGCAGCAGGAATGCAGAAATAGCTCTGCCTTCTGGTGTGGTGGACAGGTTGGCGTACAAGCACTCGGGTCGACTTTCACCTTGTCCCCGAGCCTGCTCCCAGTAGCTGGGACGGTCCCCCCCGGTGAAGCTGCGTGCCCCAGGGGCTGTTTGCTGTGGCAGGGTCAGCGCTGGGGCTGGCTTGTCCTGGCCAAGCTGTACGTGGGGAGCACAAGCTTTGGGTTGTAAAGTGTGGTGTGCAAGACTTTGGCAGCATTGCTTTGCAGAACACCGAGAGCCGTGCACGGCTTTAGTCCAGCCGTGGCAGCCTTGTCTCTGTTGTGAGGGGTGTTGTAGGAGGGGACGGTGTGGCTCCACGAAGCCGGCTCCCAGCAGTGCCGGGGCAGCAAAGTCCATGAGTCCTCTGGCACCGCTTGGAAGTAGAAATGAGTTGCTGCGTTGAAGCACAGCCCAGCTGCTTCCACGTGGGCCCTAACCAGCCCTCTGGGGAAGGGCAGCTTGGCTCGTGGTGCTGTTTAACTGCTAGCACAAGTTAAGCTGCTGACAAGGCTCCCGTGGTCCCTGGTTCTTGCTTTCGGGCAAGTAAATAGCTGTGGGTCTCTGCTGCCAGCAGTGACATCTTGGCTTTCCCAAGGGATCTCCTGTTGGCAGTGTGCTCGGCTCGCTACAGTTAAGCACAGGAGGCTCCCTAGTGCTGCCCACCTGCCTTGATGCGGCGTTAGTGCTAGCGTGCAAATCACTACCTGGAAATGGTGTGGCCGGGTGTGTTTTGGGTGTTGTGAACGGGAGCACTTGCGTGTTCTCGGCTGCCTACTGCCCCCGACACCTGTAGCTGAAGGACTGGGGCTGTGACGCTTGGCCTGTGGGCTGGCACAACCCAGTGACCTGCTAGCTGCTCCCGTTCTGCTAAAAATCCAGGTCAAAACTGGCTCTGAAGTTTCCTGTGACACTCAGTGTCCCTAGTGGCTCTGATGCCTCGGTATAGCCTTGCTGGCAGAGATCGTAACGCTCAAGGGTGGGTGGAAGGGAAGCAGCCGGTCATGTCCTCTGGCCACTGTGCTCACGGGAGATTCATAGTAGTGACCCTGTGTGGCAGCGGCTAGGAAGGTGATCTGTTTGGTCCTCCAGCCTCCATTCCTCAGTGTAAATAACCTCTGGTTTATGTGCTTTTAATTCTCTTACAGAGCAAGCCCACTGCACCGAAACGGGAATCTCTTCTTCCTGTGAGCAGCACCTCCAAAGAGAATGGGGTGCGTGTAGAGCAAGACGATCAGGACTTATTTGCAGGTGAGTCCGTATCTACTGGGTGTTTGCTGGGGCTTTCTGAACTCTAAGCCTGGAGTGGTCTGCTTT
Source organism: Fregata magnificens (assembly GCA_013389945.1). Classification (NCBI taxonomy): domain Eukaryota; kingdom Metazoa; phylum Chordata; class Aves; order Suliformes; family Fregatidae; genus Fregata; species Fregata magnificens. The sequence continues at coordinate 88,890 of WAAD01007712.1, forward strand.
TAAGCATGACATGCAGGTCATGGATATTTCTGGACTATCACAGGTCCTTATCTCAGACTCGTGTTCCAGTCTGCTCTGGCAGCGCTAAGGTCTGGTGGTGTTTTTTGGGAAGGTGGGAGTAGCCTCCTCCAGGTGTCTAGCATAATCACACGGCAGGATTAACTGTTTGGAAGCTGAAGAGGGTTAAAATGGGGTTTGCTTTAGTTTTGTTGCCTTAAACTGTAAGGTGGTGAGCGTCCTCCTGGCATTAAAAGGCTTTTGTTCTTTACCTTCTCCTACTTCTGTGCAGGTGGAGGAAGCATCTCTAGTTGAGATGTGGCTGTTCTCAAGGAACAGGAGACATAACACCCCTCAGCAGGGGAAAAGGAGGGTCAGACCTTCTCCAGCCCTGGCATGGTGGGACACCTCTGGCAGCGGCACCTGAGAGTCAGTTCTGGAGACGTTTGCTAACAGATGAAAGTTTTGCCTTCCTCTGTGTGGAGGAGTGTACTGGGAAGGAGCCTACCTTCCAGGCTGCCCTACATGCCATGTAAAAGTCCAGCTCGGCTTTAGCTGTTCTAGTGTGCAGCTCCTCTAGCACACAGCAAGGAGGTGATGTCTGGCTCCTTCTAGAATAAGTTGTTCATTGGATTAACTTGATGTTCTCCAGCAGGATTGATCAAATGCTCTTAACTGCAGTGAAGATGCATTAAGTCATGCTCTTCCCAATGCTTGCAGGTGTCCTCCCTGTGGATTTTTTTTTTTTGCTAATTAAGACTGTTGTTACTCCCTAGATCCCATGAACCTCTCCAAGAATATTGAAATTACTTTTCCAGAAACCCAAAGTAGCGAGGCTGACCCTGGCAAACTTCTCTTGACAGATGCCACTGTAGAGTTGTCTCTAGACAGCACGCAAAACAACCAGAAGAAGGAACTGGCCAAAGCATCCAATCCTGCCCCCTCATTAGAAGTACCTGCGAGCTCTTCTTCTAGAAACTGTCCAAAGAGCTATGAGGAGGTGAGAATCGCTCTGAGCTTTCCAACTTGCCCTGCTGGTTTCAGACTGTAATTGGCAGGAACCTGTCTGTTTACTTAGTTGTAAACATGCATCTTAAATGATGCAATTAGTGTAACTGCCATATTGGATGCCCTGGCTCGTATCTCAGGCCATCAGTCTGGGACTGATACTGCTGAAGTGGGGTTCAGGTCAGCCTGACAGCATTCTTGCTCGTGTGGTGGTGCAGACTGCTTCCAAAGGTCAAATAGCAAGTGGCTGATCAGGTCCTGAGGGTCTGAGCTCTGACTCAGAGCTCTAGCACGCTGTATTGCCGCAGATGGGGCAACTGGTGTAGCTGCTCTTGTCCGTGTTTTTGAAAGAAACAGTCTCCTGGGTGACACGAGAGCACAGGGTCCTTAAGTGCAACTTGTCTGGTTGCCCAGCCCAGTTAATCAGGTGGTACTTGGCCTAAGTCTGGGTTTTCTCCTGTAGAGAGACTGAAACTATTTTGGAGACAAGGAAGGTGCTCCTTTTCTGCCCCAAGCATCCCTGAGCTCACGAGGACGGACTCTGCAGTGCCATCAGGAGTAGTGTCTTGGGTTGGCTTCAGACTGGCTGAAGTGAAGGAGCAATGCAGAACTAGGCCAGGATGCTGAGCTCATCAGCGAACCGATAAGCTGTCACCTTCAGGTTCATAGACCAAAGGCCATTTGAGGCCAGTCTCAGTTCTGCTTTGCTCAGTCCTTTAATACCATTCCCCTAACAAGGCACTGCAATGCTCTCTGTGCAAGCGCGAAGCCTCTGTGGTCTGTCAGAGGCAGTACTGCTGGTATAGCCACCCACTGGCCTTTAGCAAAGCAGGGTATGATGGAAAGACCCGTTCAGACTGGGCCTGCCAGTTGCTACCCTGGTTGTCCATCCCCGTGTGCCTGCGCAGTACAAGTTACCTTCTGCATAGGTTCAGTATCTTGCACTGTTTCAGATGAGAACCAAAATCATGATGTAAAAGAGCCCAAAGGGAACTATGTTGCCAGAGCTGAGGCTGGACTCTGCACAGTTTCACCTTGGGGCTGAGCAGTGTGTACATCGATCTGTGCCAGCAGCAGTGCTGTAAAGACAAATCCAGTTTGGGATCCTTGGAATATGTAGCCTGGGCACAAGTGAGAAGCTCGAGGGCTTTATGGAATGGCCTTGGCCAGACTGAAGTGCCAAAGATGCCTTGGCAGTGTGACAAGCTCCCTGTAACGTATGGGGCTTCATGGTTTGGGGTGGATTGAAGCCTGGCTTTCTAGTTTTAACTTGCTGTCCTCATGTGCTTATTCCAAACAGCTGGAAGAAGAGGAACAGGAGGACAAATTTGAGCTGACTGTAGGAGTGAGTGACCCAGAGAAAGTTGGTGAGTTAATACCCTGTCCTTCTGCTGCATGGTGAAGCACAGTTAGACAAGCCAGGCTTGGCGGCAGGACGGAAAGCAGCTATCACCTCCATGTGCCACAGCTCCAGCTTTTGAGCTGTCTCTGCAAGTGCAAGCTTGATCCCGGAGTAACTTCTCCGAGACTTCTTCCAACATCTAGAAGAAATGAAGCTACACAAAGCAAAATGCCTAGGTCGCAAACGACCGAGGCAGAAGCAGGTTCTGGAAAGCCAGGGACCTCAAAGGCAGGGAGCCAGGAGCGGGTTTTTTGGGAGGGTGAAATGTGATGCTTGCAGTAGCAGAGCTTGGTGTCTGGAACTGTAGTGACCAACTTGACTTGACCTCCAGGCAGCACTGTCCTGTGCGCAGGTGGCAGCAGGGAGGCAAAACTGCCTTAACCTAAAACTAAGCGTATTATTCCATGCTCTGGCACCATCCCTAGCAGCTGTGCTTGCCAGGGAAGCAGCTCTGGCTTCAAACTGCGAAGCAAGAGGGTTTCTCTCTGTTGAGAGCGGGCGTCAGAGGAACTTGGCCAGCTACGTGATAGTCCCTGGGGTGCAGAGAACCCCAAGTAACTTCTGATCCCAGCCGGTGAAGCAGCCTCATGCGCAGCACCTTCTTCTCACTCCATGGCTCGTGATTTCTGGAGCTGAGAGGTGCACTGACCTGTAAATCAGAGGTATATTAGGCGTGGCATCAGGCTTCTGCAGATGCCCTTCAGTTGAACTATCAGGTAAACCCTCCCCTTGCCAAACAAGGGGATTTCTGTGTTAGCCGGAGAAAACTGCCTGTGATGTTTCAGAATCCAACCACATGCAGCCAGGGGCCGTCTGACTTGCATCCCCTGAATAGACTGCTTCATGTGCTGTACAGCCACCGAATTGTTGCGTGCTGAGCAGATGCGTGGAGTCAGCCCAAATGCTGTCAGGGTAACAAGCGCCCGATTGTCGGTGTTGGCTGCCTTAGGAAGTAAAAGGAGGGCTAAGCAGTCAGGTCGGGGGGAAATGCCTGGTGGGCAGGGGTCCAGGGTCCCGCAGTGAGGGGCTGCCTGTGGTTCTGTGCAAAGATTTGGGGCTCCGTCAGATCAAAGATCGGAATTGCTGAAGCAGGCAAAGGCCAGAAGATTGCAGGAGGCTCGTGCTTTGCATTCAGGTGATAGTGGAAAGTGCTGATCTGGTGATACTAATGCCTTGTTTCTGCTTTCTGTAGGGGATGGCATGAACGCGTATGTAGCCTACAAAGTGTCAACACAGGTATGTCTAACTCGTCGCTCCTGAGATGGGGTGTCATTATTTTTCCACGCTTGAAGACAGCTGGACTGTCCTTTCTTAGCAAGCCGATGGTGACCTAAATAGACAGGCGGTCTGAATGCCTTGTTACATGGATTCAGGAGTTATAATCCACTCCTACAGATCAAAGGATGAGCTAGCTGAGAAGTAGGTTTTGAACCTGTTTGAAAGGCGGCTGGTTTTTGTTTTGTGTCGTTTTGGTTTTTTTCCAGCCAGTTACCTCTTTGCAGTCCTGGCTGATACCAGTGCTCAGCGTTGGAGTGAGCAGCAGGAATGACATCTGTTAGGGAGAGCCCCTGACACTGGGGCTGTTGCTAGTGGTTCTGTGCCGATGGTCACGTCGGATTAAGTGGACCTGAACTCGGCTCTCACTGAAGAGCTGCTGCTGTAGCTAGCTTCATGTCAGGACCTGCTCTCCTCTCCTGGGCTAGTCACAAGAAATCAAGCCAACTGCAGCGGCTGCCCTGCTTGGAGCTTTGGGGTGCTGCTCTGAGCTCTGCAAAAAGTTGTTCCTAGCTGTCCGTACAACAGCTGCTGGACTACAGGCATCCTGTGATCTGAAGCTGATGGTGTCTGAAGGGGACTAGGAAACTTGTGAGCCTTCACTCCTGCTCTGCAAAGATAGTCAAAAGCCACTGATGGCCCCTGTAGTATTAAGGTGATAAAGTCTGACCTGACAGCGGTCCCTGTTCCTGTGGGGAGCAGGGATGATGGCATTAGGTAATGGGCAGGATTCACCGGGCAGCCTGTGGCCACAGTAACAGCTGCTCTGTTATTTAGTGGCGTTAATACCGCTGCTCGGTCCAAGGAGAACTGTTAGGAGGTAAGTTGCGGAAAACCTAGGCCGAAGCTTGCTCTGTTCATTCCTTATGTCTTGCAGAGCTCAAGCTGTCCTACTTCATCCCCAGAAGTGACGGCAGATAGAGCTAGCAAGGCTGTGCGTGCAGGGGCAAGCTTCCCTGGGTGAGACTGATCTGAGTCTCATCTCTTCCCCCAGACGAGCATGCCAATGTTCAGGAGCAAGCAGTTTTCAGTGAAAAGGAGGTTCAGTGACTTTCTGGGTCTCTATGAGAAGTTGTCGGAGAAGCATGCCCAAAATGGGTTCATCGTTCCTCCACCGCCCGAGAAGAGTCTCATAGGTGAGTGGTGGAGGTGCAGAGCACTAGAGCTGGTCCTTCTGATGGTGAGCTTGTGCCTGAAGGACAGACCTGCCTGCAGTCTCAAAGCGGAGAGGGAAGCTGCAGAGCAGCCATGGGAAGCAGGTGCAGAAAATAATCTGGGTTCTGTGGCACAGACAAAATTCTGCTGGTTCCATCCTTGGAGCTCTGGGCTTAAAGCCTTGTTTGAGTTTGTAGATGCCTCTGTGTCTGCTTGACGTAGAGTAAAACCTTATCCTCTGCGTTGTCACTGAATTGCTGTTCACTTGAGTCCAGACCTGTAACCCTTCCAGTCTTTCCTGGCTTTGCTTTGCCTCTTTTCTGGATGTCAGCTTCTGCTAGACGTTAGGTATAAGCAGATTTTAAATTTCCAAGTAGCTCTTGCTGATGCAAGGTCTAATTCCTTGTTGTAAAATGCCTCTCCTCTACTGTCACCCTGATAGTCTGTACTTTGTAACAAACCGCGCTACCTTGTGTGTTGAGTTTGAAGCAGCTCATTAAACGCGTCTTCCTTCTGTGCTAGGAATGACCAAAGTGAAAGTCGGGAAGGAAGACTCCTCCTCTGCAGAGTTCCTTGAAAAAAGACGGGCTGCTCTAGAGAGGTACAGACCCCAACAGCTATCCCCTCATGCCTGAACCAAGTAAGGGACTTCTGAAAGGTCAGACTGACTACACTCTCCTCCCTACATGAGAAAAGCCGTCTGCTTCTAGGTTTGCAGCGAACCTGGAGGCTGCCAAAGGGTTGCAACTGCAGGGAGTTGCTTTGAGTCTGTAAAACAACCTCCTGCTTCAAAAGCCCCTGCTGGTGTTTGGTCCAAATCTGGCCAAATTCCACTGACACGGCAGGGGGAGAACCGAGCTGTCTCAGGAGCCCCAAAATATGGATTTTAAGTAACGGTACAAACAGTGCAGATCAGGTGAGAAACAGCTCTGTCTCGGTCTAACTTGCACCCTGACTACGCAGCCACGGGTGGCCTTTGCTCTGCCACCTGTGTTGACCGTTGTAGTTAGCACCGGGATGTTGAGCCCCCCCTCCAGCTCCGGCCTCTGAAAGATCTGTTAAAAGTGTCATTGTTCAAGATATAAAGCTGGATCTTGATCACGTGGCATATCAAGTAACTTTCTTGCTATAGCAAGTATTAATCAAAGGTCTGGTCTCACTAGAGTCCACAGGGAGCTAGGACTCTTGCTGGGTAGATGGGAACAGCTTGTTGGGCCTGACGTCCAGCTACTGAACTGCCATTTCGGAGTAAATAACAGGCGTGTTGCAGCTCAGCGTGATGGCTCAGAGCCAGGTTTGCTACAACCGAAGTAACTCTTGGTGCGTTCCTCTCTGCAGGTACCTACGGAGAGTGGTCAGCCATCCAACAATGCTGCAGGACCCAGATGTCAGGGAGTTCTTGGAAAAGGAGGAGGTCAGTAGTGTGGAATAACGTAGCTAGAAGTACCTTGGAAGTACAGAAGGAAAGGGTACACAAGCAGTTAACGAGGCATGATGCTTCAAAGCTCAGCGAGAAGCAGCGGAACGCTGTAAGAGCTCTTAACCAGTGATGACAAGAACAGGACTCTCTTCTGTGTGTGTCAGTGCTTGTCTAAGCACTGTACACTCGTAACGAGCTCTGGCCTAGCTTGCTTACATCGTTGGTGGGGCACACGTTGAGAGCATGGGTAGTCCTTGTTGTCTGAAATCCGTGACAGGAGCGTAGCCCACTGTTTGGAGGTGAGGGGGGTCCCATGCTGGCTTGGCCTGATGCTCAGATGTTAAGGGAGAGCTGGCCGATGTGGTCCCTGCTCCTCCAAGGAGACTGTGACCGTGCCCAGCTGCGCACCTGATGTGGAGAAGTCAGTGTCTTAAAGAGGCTGAGCCCTGGGGAAACCCTAGCCTGAGTGATTCCAGCAGTGATGCTGTGTGGGAGGGCTCTGATGTAGGAGCAGACATCATGGAAACACCTCGCTTTGAGCAGATGCAGCGTTCTCTGGAAAATAGTTGTGGCTGGTATAGAGTATTTCCCAGCATCAAAGCACTGCTCTACTCTAGTGTCCCCCAGCAGTGCAAACTGCTGCTGGCTTTTGGAGAGATGCTCCAAAGCACTTCTACGTGCCTGTGTGCCCTGTGGCAGCTTGGGCAGCCCTCAGTTCAGGGGTTCAGGTAGCATGGCTGGTTCTTACAGATCTGTGTTACCTTGGCCAAGCAGAACAGGCGGACCCCACATACAGTGTGAGGTTTAGGAACTCCTCATTTGTTTGAAAACTACTCCAGTTCCGTTATTTGAAATGCTGTACAGGCTATGCCATTGCTGGGGTGGTGTCTGGCAGTAGCTGTGAGCCAGAAACCCTGCTGTCCAGGGACCCACATGGGAGAATGATGCCACTGTGGTGGCTGCTCGCCAAGCTGCTTTTATCTTCTGGTGAAGCAAACTTTTCTGGTTTTTTTTTATAGCTACCAAGAGCTGTAGGCACCCAGACCTTGAGTGGAGCAGGAATACTGAAGATGTTCAACAAAGCTACAGATGCTGTCAGTAAAATGACCATCAAGATGAATGAATCGGACATAGTAAGTATTTCGACACCTCTGGGCTGTCCTCGTCCTTGCTCTGGAGCTGTGTGCTGTCCCCAGCTCAAGCTTTGGGTGCAAGATGCAAGGAAAGCTCCGCAGCGCCGCAGCGATGCTGTCTGTGGGAATCAGCTCTGGGTTTACCCATTTCAGTGGTTCGAGGAGAAGCTACAGGAGGTGGAGTGCGAGGACCAGCGGTTACGGAAGTTGCATGCTGTCGTCGAAACGCTAGTGAACCACAGGAAAGGTAACAAGCTCGGTACTGCTTGCTCTGTAGCTTGGCCCCTAACAGTTAAGCCTTGTGTGGTGCCTGACTGGAGGTCACCGGCGCGCAGGTGTCCTAGGAGGCGCTCCTGAGAAGATATGACAGTGCTTCCTTACTATAAAGGGCTCTTGGTCTCTTCATCATGGGAGACAGAAGTAAAGCAGTAGTCCCGCCTCTTCTGTCCAGCCCTACAAGTTTAGGATGACGGTGTTGAAGTGGACCAGTGTCCCGCAGGATGAAGGCTGCTGTAGCAAACCTGAGCAGATCTGATCTTATTACTAATTCCGAGCTGTCCTCTGGCAGGGAGCAGGGATGATTTTTCTTCCTCTGCATGTTTCGGCTGACTTCTGTAAAGCTGTGCCTCTCCTCCCACTCTGCTGCTTCCCTTCTCCTCCCTGGCTGGAGTTGCCCAGCCCTCCTCCCGCCGTGCTGCAGAAGCTGCCAGCTCTGACTGAGGCAGTGCTGGCTCTTCCAGCTGACATCTCCTAGGGCTACAGAAAAGCAGCTCCTTGGGCTGAACTCTAGTCTGGGGCTTTACTTGCAGAGCATCCGGTGTAGCGAGGCCCTTCGGTTGACTCTCTTATTCCATTCACTAGAGTTAGCGTTGAATACAGCCCAGTTCGCAAAGAGTCTGGCCATGCTGGGGAGCTCAGAGGACAACACGGCCCTGTCCCGGGCGCTGTCCCAGCTGGCTGAGGTGGAAGAGAAGATCGAACAGCTGCACCAGGAACAGGCTAACAATGACTTCTTCCTCCTGGCCGAGCTCCTGGGAGACTACATCCGCCTTCTCTCAGTTGTAAGGGTAAGCACTCCTTCGGGGCAAGCTCTAGGCTATGCTGCTGGTCCTAGCACCGATCTTAGGTGTAGGTGTGTCAGGAGGCAGCTGGTCTTCTAAATTCAAGCACAGGGCATGGTGTTCCTCTGACCTCTCCAGGCAAGAGGGCAAACTTGCTGCGTGTATGGTTGTGCACGTGTTGGAGTGGCTAGATCGGAAGAGTAGGGTAAGTGAGGCCTGGCTGTGCTGCTGTTCCCCGGGGGGGGGATGTGGAGCAAACTCATGGCTTGTAGGTTGCCTCAACCCTTTCAGAGGTGGAGGCTGTGTTTACCGTGGTGTCTGTGAGCAGGTAACCTGTGATCTGGGCGTTGCAAATAGATCTGCCAAGCGCCTGCTGGGGAAGAGCTTGAGTCTTCGAGTCCATGCAGCCTGCCTGGTGCACTGGCCTTGCTGGAGGCTGAAAGAAACCAGTCCTAAGTGAGCTGCAAGCCTGGCAGGCTGACTCGTTCCTGCCCCAAACTTGTCATGTCTCTGAGCAGTTGTTTCTGGAGGCTACAGAGGCCGGAACACAGCCTAGCACGTAGGCGCAAGCCTCCTTGGTCCGCCAGTCTGTGCTGGGAGGTGTGGTGGGTGCTCCAGAGCAGGACCAAGATCTCTGATAGTGCTGGAGGTAATAAGACTTATCTGGGATGTTCTGGTAAGGAGCCCTGGTGTTGCCTCAGGCTTTACCTGTTTCTTGGCTGCTCTGTCCTTCTGACCAGGCTATCAGATACCACTTTCTGCTTTTCTCGCTCTTCCCCACGATCTGACTGCATACGTTCAGAAGTCTAATGGGTCTTCTTTGCTTGGGCTGGTGATTTGCAGGCCTACTAAAATCATCTGGCCTCCTGGCAGATGCCTGCAAGCTGCTGCTGGAGCACGCTGTGCGGTTAGCAGGAGCTGCGAGCACTTAGCTCTGCAGGAGCTCGTGGTGGAGATCCAGGGTGGGACAGGCAAGGGTAGCTCTTCATACTGGCCACTCTCGATGGCAGGACTGAAATGGGCAGGCAGCAGAGCTTGGGGACGGGCTAGATATCACGCTTGGGATGCTGCCAGTTCAGTAGGTGGCCTCAGGCTTGTCCAGACTTGTGCTGAACAGCGTGCGTAGCTGGGGCTTTTCCAATGACTCTCTCCTGCCAAACCCTAGAGCAGGTGGGCAAATCCTGTGCTGCCAGCCCCGTACGGAGGAAGGTCTCAAAGCTGCTCCTGAAGCATGAGTTGGTTGATGTTGCACCGGGGCTCCTTCGCTAGTAGAGCAAGTCCATGTTCTGGCTCAGCTTTGGTTACACTGAGATGGGTTCAGGACCCGACTGGTGAAGCAGGTCTGCTGTTAGTTGATGTCCCCCTTGCCAAAGGTGTGGTTGTCACTGTCTGTCGGCAGAGCTCCTTGCAGCTGCCTGCTGCTACTGGTGTGGTAGGAGAGGCAGAGCAGAGCTCAGTCTCCGCTCCTTCCTTTCAGGGAGCCTTTGACCAGCGCATGAAGACCTGGCAGCGGTGGCAGGATGCCCAGACCATGCTGCAGAAGAAGAGGGAGATGGAGGCCAGGCTGCTCTGGGCCAACAAACCTGACAAGCTGCAGCAGGCCAAAGAGGAGATCTCAGAGGTAGGGGGTGAGGAGTTGCCACGTCTCTGCTCAGCTCCTTCCCTCCATGCTCTGCCGCTGAGCAGTGAGAAGGGGACCTTCTGAGCTGAAGGGACCCATATCTATTGCCAAGCTTGCATCAAGGGATAAGCCAGCCTTGAGTAAGCTCTGCAGGAAGCCACAGAAGCTGCAGGAGGGCCTGCTCGCAGTCCCACCTCCCGTGGCTTCCTTGCTGAGCTTGCGGGAAGCAGGGGATGCAGCTTGCCGTGGCGGCAAGGACCAGAAATGCCGGGCTTCGCTCCGGCAGCGCCTCTTGTGTGAACAGTCGCGGCTACGAAACTGCTTGCTGTTGGTGCTTCACCAGCCTCTCCCCTGGAAACAGCACGCTTCCTCTCTCTGCAGTGGGAGTCTCGTGTGACACAGTACGAAAGGGACTTTGAACGGATTTCTGCTGTCATCCGCAAGGAAGTGATACGGTTTGAGGTACGTCTGGCCCAGCCTTTGGCATGCAACCCTCCAGCTGGTTGCCCTTGATGTGCCTTGGCTGGGAAGACCAGACCAGCCTGGGCTAGCCAAGGGTAACCTCGGCTCCTGACCCCGCTCCCCGTACAGTGGTTGGCAATATTTGTAAATCCAGATGCGTGTGAGTTGGGGCATCGCTACCGTGGGCAGAGCTGGTGTCTTGGCTAAGAGGGGGCTTCTACACAGAGAAGTGTATCCATTAAAANCCAGAGGTGAGCTTCATCCTCAGCATCTCATGCTGGTTGCTTCATGTGGGCAGCTGAGATCGTCCAACGGAGCCCCAGGAGGAACAGGAAAATCCTGGTGGTTTGTCCTTCCCCCTTCCAAAAGCCGGAGGGTTTTGGTGGTTCGTTCAGCCTTGTACTCACTCCTGCACCCATCTCTTGCAGAAAGAGAAATCCAAGGACTTCAGAAACCACGTCACTAAATACCTTGAGACATTACTAAACTCTCAGCAACAGGTGAGTAGCCCCAGCCCCTGCCACGGTTTTACCTGTCGAAGCTCAGCAGTGCGAGTGCACACCCCACTCAAGCGTGACCCCCAGCCTGGGTGCGTCCTGCTCCCCACATCTGGGGAGGGATGAACCCCTGCGGGCTGGAGCGGGACAAAATATAAGCATTGCATCCCCCTTGATGCCTTTGGCGGGGGGGGGCGTGCTGTGCCCTGTGGAGGGGCTTCTGCCCCTGCAAAATGCTTCTCTACTCGCTCTGGACTTGAACCGTCCTGGCGAAGCACCTGCGGGCTCCTGACTCTCTCCTTCTCTCCTCTCCACAGCTGGTGAAGTACTGGGAAGCGTTCCTACCCGAAGCCAAGGCCATTTCTTAATTGGACGAAGCAAACGAGTGTACCTGAACTTTGCCTTTTTTTTTTATACACTATACCTCTTCCTCTTTTACACGTGAATGAACCCTAGTTAAACACTCTGGGGCTGGTAGAGGTTTAACCCCCGGGCAAGCAGCTTGCAAGCCAGTAACTCTTCTAACTGTATATTTTTCATTTAGCAACATATATTTTCTTACTGAAGAGAAACTAGTTTCCTGCTTTAAGACCAGACCTGCAGCGGGGGGTTAAGGATATATGTAAAATGTATATTTTTCAGGCTGGGTTTTAGGGCTCTAATGACTATCTTACTCCTGCAGTGCCATTAAAATTCTGTAATAAAACTTCTATCAGGGCAAACAGGCTCTGTCTCTTTGTGGGCTGGGGCGGGGAGGGGTAACGGCCGCATCCTGCAGATGCTGAGGGAGGCAGCGGAGCCTCCTGCCTTGTTGTGACTGGGACGTGGGTGACCTTGGGCGCTGCCCCAGCCACCTGTCCTGGCTCCTGATTAAGCTTTGGCTTTCTGCCTTGCTCCGAGCACGAGCGCGGGGCGGCTGTTTTTAGGATCTGAGCTCAGCAGGGCTGGGTAGTGGCCCCCTTCCCTGTGGTTTGTGGGGGGACCTGGCCCCCAAGAAGCCAGCGTGGAGCCTTTCCCCCACGGCCGAGGGGCAGCTCTTGCTCCTTCAAACCCTCCCAGGACCCCAGCCGAGGATTTAATCAAAACCGATACCTCTTCTGCTGCCTTAAAAAAAGGAAAAGGCAGCTTGTGCTGACTTCCCACTTTCCTTTCCCCTTGTCCCTGTCGAGCAGGATCCCCGCGGTACCTCCAGGCTCAGAAACGTCCCCCCGCCCCGCAAGCCTGCTGCATTGGGAGCTTGGGGCCGCAGGTCCCTTCCTTGGGGTGCTCTTGGGCTGGCTTTGGGGTCCCCTGTGTCACCCCCGTGGGTGCCCGGGGGCCGGGGCTGGCCCGCAGCGGGGCTGACCCCGCTCCGGGAGCCCTTCCCCGGCGCCTGCGGGAGGTGACG
>WAAD01007712.1:108203-219305 GCA_013389945.1 Fregata magnificens
CGTTGGGGCGCTGAGGGGGCGCGCGCCGCCGGCGGGAAGGAGCGGGGAGGCGGCGTAGGGCTGTGTCCCTCAGTAACACCAGCAACCGGCGGCCGCCGCGTCCCCCCGGGCAGCGGGGCGGGGAGCATTAAACGGACAAAGTAAATAACGACTCGGCGCCCCCAGGGCCTTTGGCCGCTCGCGGCCCGGCAGCGGGAGGACGCGGCCTTGGCCTCGGTGCAGCCTCCCGCTGCAAAGATGGAGCCTTGTCCTGAGGCACCCCTCGCGAGGGTGCAGCGGGGAGGGGGGCTGCGGGGACTTGCCCCCCTCTCCTCTTTCCTGGGCAAGACTGAAGAGCAGGCGAGGCTGCGCGATAAAGCTAAAGAAAGGAGCGAGAGAGAACGGTCTTCACCAGAGAGGCCCAAATTTCTCTTAAATACTGGACGTGGCCAGGCTGAAAGCGCACAGAAGTGCTTGCGGTATTGCCGGTGCCGATGTCTAGCTTAGCACAGTCGTTCACAAATACTGGAGTTAGTTGAAAACATGGGAATTATGGTTTTTTTAATGTCTACTCAAATAGATCTTGGTGTTAATTGCCTAGCATACAAACCTTTAAAGGAACTGCCTGGTGGAGATGCATGTTTCCAAGGGCCACAGGGAAAGAAAGCTTGAGGTTGGTCTTCCCTCTCAGAGCACAAGTGTCTCAAGACTAATTTTTGGGAACGGAAAATGAAAGTTCATGTTAAAAATATTATGTTTAAGGCTGGGAAAGGGAAGGAGAAAAAGCGTCCCAACAAAGATCCCAGCGTGAAGCAGTTTCTAAGAGCAGAAGTCATGCTGCAGGTGCTCTCCCTGTCTAGATACAGCGAAAGCTGCTCTTAAAAGATGCTATGTTTGGCTAATAGGTGGCATCTCCTTTAATGCTTTCCTCTGTACTGAGAATAAATAAGCAGCAGCTATTTGCACGCTGGAAAACCTTGCGGTCCTGGTGGTCGATTCCATGGAAGCGGCACAGCGCTGCTCCTTTCTACCCAAGATCCCTGTAAGTGGACAGAGGCGCAGAGGAAGGCGGCACTCGGGGCAGTAACGGTTGGGCCTGTGTCGTTGCCACCTTCCTCCGCAGGCATGGTTGCCAGCACCGCGTGTGCCACGGGATTTGGCTGGTGGTCACTGCGGCTGGAGCCAAAGCCCCTTGGTGTGCCCTGGCCAGCAGACAGGCGTACGCAGTACCCTTCCACTTGGGGGAGGCACGCTCGATGCCTACAGCAGCATTGTAGATGCTATTCCAGAGACATGGGGACCACGCAACAGCATGTTTTGAAATGGTTCACATCTTTGTGTTCCAAGTAATCAATGGTTTAGCCATTCTGCTACGCAGGAGGCTTGAAGTGGGAACGTGCAGGCAGAGGGAGAAGAGAAATTGGTGCCACCGTGCCTTGGCCGAGCTCTGTGGGGCTGAACCGTCCATGGTGGTGAAGCACAAAGTGTTGAGAAGGTCCCATAAGATCCCACACCGTGCACCACCCCCTCAAAGGAGGGCTCAGAGCTTCTCACAGGAGAGGAGGGCTACCAAGAGCGCCCAACAGAAGCAAAGGAAAATACAAGCGATGTTGTCAGGAAGAGGTAATAAATACGTCTGTTCATGGAGAACAATGCAGCAGTGCAATGTTTTATTGAAAAAAAAAAAAATCATCATCTCACTTGATACCTCAGAAGACTGCATCGCAACGTTGGTGGGCCACACCGTGGGAGAGCTACATTGGGGAGGCCAGCACAGCGCCGGGTGCCCCCCGCCGCGTGGGCCTGAGAGCCTTCCCCTCGTGCCCCTGGGGTCTCCCAGCTGCTAACGGCTTCCGGCGAGGAGAGTTTGCCCAGGTAGGCTTAATGCCCTGCTTCCTACCACAGCAAGGTTGGCTCAGTCTGGCTTGTGTCTCCTAGTCACCTCTGAGCTCCCTGGGGACAGTGGTTTCCTCAAGCACAGGACTTGCTGTTAACCTGCTTTATTTTCCTTTTTTTGTTTTTAAAAAGCCACCCCACATCTTTGCCCTTTTGAAGAGTCCAACGTACGATTATAGTGCAAGAGGGCTTGGTACAAGTGAGCATTACCAGCATGCCGTGGGGGGACAGTCCTCCCCTACAAACACATCATCGTAGGATTAAAAGAACATCATATCTCCAGAGAGAAGCGGTAGTGGGTCACTGTGAAATAGCTTTCAAACCAACCCACTTAAAAACAAGGTCAGGAAAGTTTCTAAACAATCAAATACATTCACTTTAAAAAAAAAAAAAAACCAAAACAAAACAAAAACAAACAAACAAAAAAAACATTTAAGAACAAAAACTGTTGAGATGGCCCCTTCCCCTCCCCACCCTCCCTCACCCTGCAAACACTTACATATGCTGCAACTACAAGCTGCTCCTTGACCAGAGGCAGCGAGGAATGACCAAACACGGCAGGAGATGCAGAAGGAATCGAGTTCTGGTGACAGGCACTTAGTGGGGCTTGGGAGGGCAGCAACAGAAGTGTCTCAGGGCCTGGCTCTGTCTGCAGCAGGCAGGACCGCTCCACGGGGAGTGCCTGTGCCCCTTTCCCCCCCTCCCAAGACGCCAAACCATGGTTTCCTGCAGCTGAGAGGGGAACACCTGTGCCAAAGACACTGGGCTTTTGGGAGCCACTGGCAGCGGAGGAGTTCGGAAAGAGAAGGGTAGAACGTGGCCACGGTCCCCATCCTTCCTCTGGCAGGAGGGGACAAGAGGGCGAAGTGCCCCGGCACGCGCCTGCGGGAGGTAAGCGGTCCCCTTCTTGCCCCAGCCCACGGTGCGGCTTGAGGAAAGCGCTTTGCAGAACAAGAAGGGGGGTGCATGCATCTCCTGGTGGGTGCGCAAGCAAAGAGCTCCGCGCCTCCGAGCCGTGCTCGTTGGGATAAGGCATGGAGAGAACGCAGCAGAGAATGGCAAAGAGACGCCCTATGGGGATCCTGGCAAGGAAATGAGGCTCTTCTGCCCTGGCACCGCACCAGCGTCTGCCTGCTTTAGGGATGCACGAAGAGCAAGCCCAGAAGCTCCCTGCCCAGGATGACCTCCTGCCCTCTAAGCCTGCTTCTGCCCAGCCAGGGGAACTGAACCTCCCAGGAGTGCCGCTCCATGAACTCCAAGCTATGCAGATCATCATTAAAAAAAAAAAGATAATGAGATCTAGTCTCTCCCTTTCCTCCCTTCATGCTCTCCAGGATTTTTGAGGTGAGCCAGGCCCGAGATTATGACAAGCAAAGTCCCTCAAGTGAACAGTCCCAGCCTAGTCAGGTGTCACACGTGGAAAGACAAAGTACAAGGAACCTATTCACAACCTCCCCAAAAGCTGCTTGAGTTCTCCCACAGCCCTGCCACGTCTATGGTAAGCCCCAGGCAGCCTCGGCCTCCTCCGAGTTTGGAAATGCTGCAGCAGGATGCAAGATTTTTTTTTTTTTTTTTTTTTAAACACATGTGCAAAGTGCCCCAAGCCCTTTGCTAGCTATTGGTTTGGCTCAAAAGCGGTGCATGAGAACCGTGGCTTCTCCTGTGGGGTGGGATGGCGTCCCACATGCCCCAGACCCACGCTCGCAGAGAGGACGTGAAGGCTATTCCAGTCAAACCGATCTGACCATCTGGAGATGAAATCAGTGTTAAGGCAGTGAAGTATCCTCTCCGCTGCCGGGGAAGCTTTGCTCCTGCTAATGTTTTCTCGCAGAAGGGTGTTCACAACCACCCTACCGGAGGGATTTGAGAAGGCTGCCCGGTTGCCCACACCGAGAAACGCTTTGGGAAACAGCTGCCTCCCAGTTATCTTAAACCAGATCTACCTCTTAAGCCAGCGCAAACTCCTCCAGCCCAGCAAAGCTGACGCCACTCCCTCCTGCCAATGCCGGGCTACAGCCTTACATCTCCTGGCCGGTTGGGTCAGGCATGGTGTAGGAAACCATGGTAGGGACATTCACTGGCAGCTAGAAAGGGTGATTGAAAATTCAAGTATGCTTTCCTCAGCGCATGGCCCAAGGCGGGCGTCAGGAACCCCAGACTGGCACGAGGGTCGTGCGGATGTCATCGACATCCCCACTCAAGGGCATTCTTTGCACCCCACCGTCTTCCCAGCTGAATGTCTGTCTGCGCTGGCACCGCGTGGCCACGCAGAGATCCACAGATACAATGTGCATCTGTAAATGCTAAAAATAATAAAAAGTGCAACGACGTCAGCTTCTTTAAAACAATCCACATTGCTCTGTTACCGTCAGAGGAGGGAGGTGTCAAGGGAGCCGGGGAAAAAAAACCTAACTGGAACAGTAGATTGCAAATTTCTCACAGCTTGCACATTACAGTGTAACTGTTCCCAAGGAGCCGAAAAGGGAACCTGTCTCTTACTGCTGCAGCAGTCAGGCCCTTCTCCCACGCAACTCTCCTGCCCTCTTGACAGCCAATCGAGCCTTCGCTTAATTAAGGAGGGAGGAGGACAGAGGAGCAGAGAGCGCAGGGGAGGGAGGGGAGGAAAGTGAGCAGGAACTAAGCACAGTCCTCAGGTTTGCGTGAACGATGCCTTCGCCGTAAACAATGGGAAGGAGGGTCAGCCAGCCAGCCCCCCTCCCAGGGCGACCAAGACCTGAGCCAGCCACAGTCCTGGTCCCAAAAGGAGCTTCAGGCTTGGAGTGAACGAGGGAGACCATTCAGCAGATCCACCCCAGAGTGGTTTGTTTTGGAACGTTTTCTTCTCTTTTTGGTTTAAAATGTCACTTTTTTTTTTTTTTCTCTCTCTTCCTCCTATGCCTCCTCCTCCCCCCTAAAGAGAAGCCCCTTCCAGTGAGACAGGGCAGGAGCTGCAGGCGCAGTGGTTCCTGCAAGGCCCAGGAGGCACCGGTCACTTGTGACGCTGAGCCGTCTTCTTCCGTTTCCTCTTAAAGAAGCAGCAGCACCTGGAGCACAAAGGACAAGGCAAGTTAGCCCCATACCCAGCACCCCGGGCAGGTCCCCCGCCACCCCGGGCTTCCTTCCGCTCAGCCGCATGCAACAGCACCTCCGCATACCCGGCCCGAGGCCCAGACAGACCTGCTGACCCACGGGACGGTCGGCAAGGTCGGCAGATGCTGGGTGATGGTTGACACCACCAGCCCGGACTGGTGGACCAGCAAAGGCAAGTAGCCGCACGCTGGGGGGTCCCGCCGCCCAAAGGCTGCAGGTGACAGCAGGGCGCAGCCCCTGAGCGTCGGGCTGTCTCCCTCCTGAGGCTCGACTGGGGCAGGAACACAAGGAGCCATCTGGGAAAGCAGTAAAACAAGGATCCAGATGCTCCGCTCCCTCTGTTCAAACCCCGGAGGAAGCGGACTGGGACAGCAAGCCCTGGCTGCTCTTCTCAGCTACAAGACACACGGTTTTCACCACCATTCACTAAAAAGACAAGTTCCAAAGAGATCTCGGCTCAGGGACCAGGTTTCTTTACTGAACCTTTCATGATAACCAGAGCTTCCACCTTGGATAAATCATTCAGTGCTGATATGCAGAACCCCTGCTTCTTCCCCCATCCGATGCGAGGGAGGTGCACAGCGCCTGGGGATTAGGGGAAGCAAGAAGGATGGATAGTGGAGGCTGAGGTGGGGAGAAAAACGCCCATCACAGCTGAACCGTGAAGAGTGGTGGTTTCACTTGTGGGATACACCAAAAGCAGTCGCCCAGGTTTTCTAGTCCTGCTGGCTTCCTGCAGAGTTACTTGGCGTTTAAGGTGTATCTACCTTTCTATCCTCACCCCACTGTCAGGAATCCTCTGCACAGAAGAAAGGTGTTTGTTCTGTGCGAGTTCTGCTCCTGAGCTACATGTCTTTCTCCTTCTGCCGTTACAGCCGTCTTCAGAGAAGCCTGGGTGATGCTGAAAGACTACTTTTTCAGGCTGGTGGAAGGGATGCCTGGCTAAGCAGCAAGAGCAGATGTGAGTATGCAAAGACCGTTTTTTCCTACCAAGCATCTTTTACCAACAGCCAGACAAAAAGCATTCAAAAACACCATAACAACTTTTCCAAATTATTTTCTGTTGGGTCCTTTGTGGCTCTGAAATGCCGGCATTACACTTCTGTCCTCTCAGAGCTGGAGGAACAGATTTGTTCTCACTCGTACCCCAGAAGGTGCTTGCTCCTGGATGCACGAGCCTTACTACGGCATGCAAAAGCGATGGGTGACCACCCCCCCACCGTGAGCCAAGCCTGCCAGCACAGATCGTCTGCTGGGGAGACCAAAATCCCCTACAACATGGAGAGCTCAAACAGCCACAGCAAGAGGAGGGCCACCTCCCACCACATGATCCTCTGGCCTGCACGGACTAATGGCCAGGGGAAGTTTAACGTCCACAATTTGTCTTTAGGTTCCTAAACAGCCCCAGTTTGGAGGTGAGCCGAGAGAAAATGCAAAGCACTTGTCCTTGCAGGAACACGGGCTTAGAGCAACCTGTGATGACTCCATCACTACCCACCTAGCCTGACATTTGTACCGTGCAGTCTGAAGTACCACCCAACCCAGGCTCCTGCGCATGGCTGGTACTCTCACCCCCGCACTCCAGGCCTGGTCTTGCATTTTATTGTCCCGGGCCATCTGCCACCCTCTCCTGCTTTAACCTGTCCCAGTATTTCTCTCCAACAGCAGCCACCTTCCTTCATGACTTGGGCAATGGTGGGTAAGGGGGGGATGTTATGGGGAGAGAGGATGGAAAATGCACGACTTATGATTTCGCATGCAGTGGGTAAGGGAAGAAGAGGGCTGAGCAGCACTCATTTCCTTGGGCACCGAATGAAGGGAGCTGACTGACTTCTGGCTGTTTTTCCTTGTGACTGTCTTTTTAGGCTGTTACTCAGAGGTCCAGGGAAGGGTTCAGGAAAGGAAGTCCTGGCAGTTCAGACAGGCAGAGGCAAAACACCAAAATAAAAGAATAAGGCAGGCTGACAATTACAGAACGTGATCTCTCTGCATGCAGACAATGCCCAAGAGAACAGCCCCAGACTACGACATACAGAGAAGCCAGAGATGCCAGAGGTATTGGAGGCAATGCCTACGGAGAGCAGGGCAGAGGCAGCCAGTCTCCCATCCAACAAGGACATTCCTTGCCGCACACAGGCTTTGTCACCTCGCTCCGTAGTGATTCCCACCTATCAGCCCTCCCTGGGACCTACAAACTCCTCAGCCGAGTCTCTGCTTGGTCCTCCACTTACTGGGTACGCGTATTCCCCAAGGGGCAAGGGAGGGAGGGAACACCTCCATGGGACACCTTGAGGCCAGGACACTACAGCTGCAGCTTTCAAACCCTGATAAAACTGTACATTTGTCTGAGCTGGGCTTGGACCAAAGCTAATCCAAGCCCCTCTGCCCCTTCTTTCTTGGAGAAGCCAGTTCACCTGCACCCTCAGCTGGCAGCCGCAGGGTTTTTAAAGGAGCCATCTCCCACCCACCCTCTCCAAGCAGGGGCTCTAGCTGGGGCTCTGTCACTAACGAGGACTCCATGACCATATCTTTCCATCCTCTCGAACAGTCCAGGCCCTGGCCTGTGCTTTTTCAGAGGAAACTGAGGAAGTGACTGGCCCCCTCCCCTCGATACCCAGCGCAGGGTTTTCCCTTCGTAACTGTCTGCGTGAGGAATTCCTGCAAGACGCTCGGCAAACCTGGTCCCGACTCTGCCCAACTCCATTAGACATCATCTGCTCACGGACGTAACAGTTTGGGGGAGATGGTAAGCCAAATAGAAAAGGATTAAAATCCATCTTTTGCATCTGTCAGTTCAGAGATCAGCCGAATTGCTTGGCCTAATGTGGCCGCTCAGACATAACCCACACCCTCCCCAATATTGCATGTGGTCCTCAGCACCGTCCTAAAATCAAAACAGCGCTGGGTTGGCTTTGACTTTGTGCCTTTTTAGGGTTTGGTCGTTTTGATTTTGCCAACCCCAGTCTAGTCTGGTCCGCTCCCCCTTGCATGTGGACTGGAGAGAGGGACTCACCACAAGTTGAGCATTTTCAGGCAGCTACAGAGAGTGTAGAGAAAAAACACAGAAAGGAAGAAAGAGCAATTAGTTCACAGAGGTGGGATGAAAGCATGTCACTGCAGCCATGCAAACATGCAGTGCAGACTGGCAGACACAGACCATGCCTGCCCGCCGCCCGCCCCCAGCCCTCATACCACCTCTGCCCTTGCCGTGGCGCCGCTGAGAACTGCCACGTTTTCCAGGGTCTTGAGGCCTCTGACAAACACCCCCTATTTTCCAAGGCGACACTGGCCCTATGAGGTTCTTATCTGGGGATGGGATCAGAAGGGGGCTTAGGGCCACCAGAAGAGGAATCTGCTCTTGCCCCCTGCAGCTCCAGTGGCAGAAGGGCCAGATCATGGATCTACGCCTGGGACCTGCCCTTCAGCGAAACCCACGGCCGGGATCAGGAGCTTATCTCTAGCGTACCCCAAAGCAGAAGCATTTGCACAGCTCCTCTGCCTGCCAGGAGTGCCAGGGAAAGACCTTTCTGCTATTGCATCTCGTCTCGAAACACAGAGCCCCAGCTCCAGCTCCTTCTAGCTCTTTCTGGCCCACTTTACTGCAGAGCAGAATCCAAAAGTCCTTTGCCTTCCACATGTATCTGAGGGGATTTATGATCACGGATGCAAGGGAAGATGAAGCCAGCCCCCCCGTGGCAAGAGCAACGAAGCGGACTACACTTGGGAATTACAAGATACCCCAAACCTGTCAGTGCAAAGCAGCCCATGCTTTGCCTCCCAGCACCTCCAAAACCAATTTGGGACCACACAAACAAGGGCTGGAGGGAGACAGAACAGTTCCATGCGTTGCGAGACACGGCTTACGCAGCGCGGCCCTCGCACGCTCCTTTTCACCTGTCTTGACATCTCCCCTGTACACAGGTGTGGGGTCTGGACCCTGGCCTCACTGAACAAGGCGCTGCAGAAACAGGCTGAAGGTGGTCCCATCTTAAAAGCTGGCTCTTCCTTGCATTGGGTTGTTGTATCGAGAACTATTAAGGGTGGCAATTTGCCTCATCCTTCCTAGGGGCAACCCCAAGCCACAGCCCCGGAGGGATGCACTTCAGTCTGACCAAGACAGAGCCTGTGACACCAAACTGGTGGTCTCTGCAGGCCACACTACCCATATCTTGGAGGAATATTGCCCAATCCGCAAGTTGCACCTCAAGATCTCCCCCACCCCGCCGTACTTGATGAGGAGCTTGCACCAAAACCAAGGCTTGCTCCTTTGGCTGGGAGGAGAAAGTGTATCTGTTGCTCGGGTATGTTGCTGCCGGGATCACGCCCAGGCCAGCTACCAGCAAGCGAGATCACGCACAAGTGCTTCCCAAGGGACAGAGGAATAGACAGCAGAAGACCTCCAGGACAACCAGCACTGGCTTCAGACTGATGGATACATAGGGACCTTTTCCATCAACACACCCTTTCTCACACCTGCCAGTTTTCCTCTTCACCCTCCCACAAACCATTCCTAACAGAAGTTCCCACAAAGGCTGAGACAAACAATGCGGGACAAGTGACACCGGTGTCATCCAGTCAAATTATAACCAGGCAGCTGGGCAATGTCACAGCACCGACCAGTTCAAAGGCAGCCCCGGGGCCTATTTACCCCTTGCACGGGGAGTGTCAGGATTACACCATGACCTGCTAGGGTCCTGGTCTAGTTCAGAGGCAGCGAGAAGGTCCCGTGTTGAGGATCATGCAAAAAGTGACATGATGGTGCCAGATGCAGCACGTGTGCGAAGGAGGCCAAAATGATCAAAGCAACAACTTTGTACATCAGTTCTCACTCTTGACCACAAACTACAGAGGAGAGGTCAGCTCAGAGGGAGCACGCTCTTCCCCACAAGCAGGAGGGCTGCTTCTGGTTTCTCTCACTCAGCTTCCATTGGGCTGAACCAAGAGAATTCACAGACGGAACTACCTGTCCCTGCAGGAGTTACTTTAGAACCATTCTGGATACCTGGCATCTACTTCCTGCAGCCAGAAATAAAGTGTTAACTTTCAGAGCAACAATCTCTTCACTGAGCTGTGCTAAAGCCACTCCTGCACTCTCAGCACGAGAGTACAGTGCGTTCTCCTTTTGGAACAGGGGACGCTCGCCGGGATTCCTGAAATCAATTCACATATTTTGGTATTTGTGCTACTGTCTATCTTGCAATACATGCTCTGAGTAAAAGTTACGTTCTCCAGCCATGACAAGTGTAAAAAAGAAGCAGCAGCAGCAGCACTGAAGGCACCATGCACAAAAGCAGCAATATGCAAGGAAAAGGGCATGGGACACGAGCATCGAGTACTTCATCATGGGTAAACATCCCCACTCGTTTCCCAGGAGGAGGATTAATGACCACGCCAGTGGAAAGCCTGTTTGTAAAGCAAACGTACTTAGCTTCCTCCACCACCTCCACCTCCGCCTGCGCTGTTATTGGCGCGTTGGAGTGTGCCCCCGTTGGGTCATCCACGTTCAGCTCCCCGTTGGTGGAGCTAACCACCTGAAACACAAATGAACGCCCCATTAACGAAGCCCCCTTGCACGTGACATGTCTCCACCCACCTGGACAAGGGATGCTGTGGGAATGGGAAATCTGCAGAATAACTTCTGTTTGCTCCTGCCTCTTTGCATCCTCTTAGCAGGCTCTCAGATTCCTTGGATGCCTTTGAATCACGTGCTTGGTTTGGAGAGACCAGCTGGTTCATCCCAAGCAGAACAGCAGGCAGGGGACTGCGTCTGTGTTCACTAATTCACACTCCTGTGTCCAGCACAGGTCTTGTGTCTTTGGGAGGCTATGCCACATTGGGAGGCATAGCCACCAGTGCAAAGATTAACTGACAGCCCTATATACATACACAAACTGTATTATGTTGATTGTTTTCTCCTGACACCTTTACAGGCGAGTGACTCAGTCCTGTTGCCTGCCAGTACCATGGGAAGAAGTCACTCCAGAGCCACCAGAGTCTCACTCCTTACGCAGCCAGTTTCTGGAATTACGTCCTCACCCAAAAGCTATTGATACGGTCTCTCATCTCTTTCTGCTTCACAGCTGACATTATGGCTTACTTCAGCATTTCCATTACAGGGATGACCATCCAGATCCCCAGCTGCCAGTGTTTGCCAGGAGGGCACGTAATTTTCTGGATAATTCATCATCGTTCTATTGCCACAACAACCGCCAAAGAAGCCTGTATGAGACCAAAGTTTGGCTGGCCCTTCCACACTCCATCTGGAAGCTAGGACAGGCTCCTGCGCATTGCTGTGAACACCTGGAGCTGCTCCTGGGTCCAGAGCTGTAACGATTCATGGTTCCACTCCCACTCCACCTCTTCACCTTTCTACAAAGTAAAAGGAGGTATCGCCCGTGGCAGGGGGTCAAGGTGCTACCCAGTATTCCTGATGGCTCTGGATGACCTAACCACCAGAGGTGAAGGGAAGGAAGCCACTGAAGCAGATGTCTCCTCACTATTAAGTGCATCTCTCCATGTTTGTTTCAAATACTTTCAAATACAACTGCTGTTTCTGCAGATCAAGTCCCATGGCCAGTCTCTGCCAAGACAGGTCAGGACTCAGCTCATGTGGTTTTCAGAGCTCTCCTTGAGTGACAACCCCTTGGGTTCTCTTCATGCCCCACTTCCCAGACTCATCACACTGTAGGCCCACCCAGGTTCTCCAGACCCTCACACTTCCCACACAACTTTGCAATACACTAGCACTTAATCGTGCTATTCCCAGTGATCTTCCCACACTTTCTTCAGCTACTTGTTAAATTTCATTTTACAAAAGGCTTTGATTTTCCTCCTCTTTTTTTACCTGCTACCACTTCATTTTGATGTGGCGAATTCAACCATTGCCTTAAAGGAAACGGCCACTTGAAGCTACTGACCTCCCAAAGGTTCAGCATGAGCTGCTGCATCTGTTGAGAAACAATTTAAGCATCTGCAGCCCAGCAGCCGTGCACAGCAGAAGATTTTCTGTTCTTGGCTGCAGATAAGCAGAATTTTAATGCTTAAGGTGACACATACAGGGTTGTAAACTGCTCAGGTAGGCAACCCTCCCAGTCAAATTCAGACTAGAACACCCTTGTTGCTGTAGCTACTCTGGCAGAGCACTGTTCGTGGGGAGACGCAGCTCATGCTGCCTTTGCGCAAGGAAACTATTCCCCTTACATACAAAAATATGAATAAAAACACCTACTCTGTACTTACTGAGTGCTGAATTCATAGAATCACAGAATGGTTTGGGTCAGAAAGGACCTGTAAAGATCACCTAGTCCAACCCTGTTGCTGTAGGCAGGGACATCTTTCACTAGACCAGGTTGCTCAAAGCCCCATCCAACCTGACCTTGAACACTTCTCCAGTTTACTGTCTGCTCATGCCTGAGATCAAAGCTATACATACTTTAGTTCCTCCTTACCTTTCAATTTCTCTGCTACTGAGAAAAATATCTTTAAATGAAAACAGGAACGTGGCCAATCAAGCCAAAAAATCATTTAATTCAACCAAGCATCAGGAATAAGTAAAAATTTCAACCTAATCTGCATTTCACTTAGGGGCACCCTGCACTTCCCGTCTCCTCAGCTCAGCTCTGTCCCATGCCAGGCACTAACTCCCATTTCACCAGAGCCAATTTTATAAGTGTTGTGTCTGGCACTAGAGCCAGCTCTTGCAGGCAAACCTCTGCCAAAGAGTTCACCTCGCCAGCAATGTTAGACGGTTCTTTGTTTGCTTGAATGACTCTTGCATCTTCTCTCTAGCACTCCAGCCATCTTGCGCTGGCAGTAGTGCAAGAAACTCCCTTAGTGAGCCTGAGTGGCAACCAGAGGCAGGTATGATTTCATAAACAGAAGCGGTCTTTTCAGGAAATTATAAACTGTGCTGTAGTGCCACCTTTAATGCTGTCTGGCACTGTCACATATCCTCTGCTCAGCCACCTTCCCCAGCGCGATCACCCAGAGATCCAACTTGCAGCCACCATGCCCTGACACTTGTGCTGGTCTGCCACTGGATCCAAGATTAAAATGCAAATGCACTGGGGAGCAAGAGAAGAGGGTCACCACACCCTGCAACTGCAGCGACAGTTCAGTGGGTCTCCCTTCCACCTGGAGGGAGAAGTGGCTGTGCAGCCTGCTCACACCAGCCATCCCCTGTGCATATCTCCAGTCTGATACCCCTCAATTTCCATAGGTAGCAGGAATTCAACCAGAACCTCACCTATCAAGCCTGAACTGGAACAGCTCAACTATTGTCCTAACATTTGTGGGGTCTATATGCAACAAACCCTATTTCAGCTGCTTCTTACTACCTAAGAGCATCCCCAAGATGCGGATAGAGGGGTGCTTTACAGACCAAACCTGCTAATATACACTCCTTTCTTTGTCCAGTTTGACAAATCTGAGTTCAAAATAGCTCTCAGAGAAAAAGCTTTGTTGAAACGGTAACAGCAACAGTGTTGGCCATCACAGCTTGGGTCCCACAAAATGATGGCTTGAGTGTTAGGTACAAGACAGGACCAAACCGGCCTGTGAAATCACTCTCCTGACCACGACGTTACTGCAATTTGAGGAGAATTCAGGGGATTTAACACAAATTCTCACATCAAGGCCGTCCACATCAGGAGGAAGAGGTACCTGTACTGATCCTCCATGCCGATCTGCAGCCAAATGAGATGTCAAGTACGAGGTATTCGTCTGCCGGCTTGGCTGGATCTCCCACTCCCCTCGGCGATCTGATGACGCCTGCTCACAAGTTCAGAAGCATGAGAGAAAAAGAGAGGGCAAAAGGTGAATGAGGGGAAGAAATAAAAGGGTCTTTGTTAGTGAGTTAGTTTCTTTGCAAAAAGCAAGGCATTTAAACTTTTAGCTGCACTAAAATTCCTCTTTACCAAGTGCACCTCATACTTCACTTCAGCAGTGTCTGCAGTAATCCACTGCAGGAGTGGATTTCTTCTCCTCTAGCTGCTTAACGAAGAGAAAGCTCAGATCTATTCAGGAAGTTATTTCTTTACACGGCTTCATTTCCATGGGTTTCAGCATAGAAATAACCACACTGACAGTATGTTTAACTACGTCTGTCAGGTCACACACACCAGAGCACTTGGCACGGCAGCAAGATTGGATACACAAGCTCAACCTCCCTAAAATACATACTTTTTAAACTCAAATTTGCAACATAAAACAAAGCCACATTTTATTTCACCAAAAGCCAGTTCCACACACTGATTCACCTTGTACAGTGCAGAAGGAAACATCCACCACACCTGCTTGACTGGCGAGAGGGTTGGTGGCTTTTTGGTTTTCTGCAGAAAAGTAGATAAGAAACTTTCGCTAACAGTTTCTTCTTCATCCCCAACAGATGCAAACTTTAGGCAATTAAATTATTAGGATTTTGTTTTATTAGAAGAACCACTTTGCACTGGCATGTGAAGCTCCTCACAGGTCACCCAGCTTTGATGACAACACATCCAGCATTCACCTAAGACCCAGGAGTATCTCAGTGCACCTAAACCCAACCGACCAGCTGGAGGAACTTCCCCTAAGACCGGGAAGCGTAGGACGAACAGGTAGATCTGAGTTGGCCTCAGGCCAACAGCAGAGGACATAGTCAAGCCTGAAGTGACCAACGGGACACATTTAAAAGGTGTCTCCCTGGACACCGTATAACAAATTTAAGTAAAGGTTTCAAAGCTGAAGCACAAATTTGAAAGAAGAGAGGGCAGAGCAGCAGAGTCCCCCCAGTGCACACACACCTGCTGAACAGAGACACCATGGATCTGCCCAGGAAACAAGAGGCTCAAGCGAATAACCACCAGGTTATCAGCAGTGAAGCTGAAGGAGCTAACCAAAGAGAGGTGCGCAGGCCCTGCCCTTCCCCAGCACTACTCTGTGTTACTCCCTGCAGCCATGGATGATGAGCCCAAGCCTTGGTGTGAGCAAGAGAGAAGCCACAGGGCTCAGTGCCACTGTAAAAAAAAAAAAAAAAAAAAAAAAAAAAGAAAAGAAGAAAAGAAAAAAGAAAAAAAAGACCACAAGGAGCTCCGTACAGGAGAAAGACTCCAGAAATCTTTGAATAAACTTCAACAGTAACTAGTAAATTGTCACTCAACTAGAACAGGAGCACATGCAAAGGGAAGCAGAATAAAAAAAGAAGTCTCCTGGCATTTTATAAAACATTCGCTATTGTTCCCTTTGCACGTGACCTCTGACTCCCTCCCGGAGTGACCCACAGTGCTGCTCCTTCTTCCAAGCAGGCACCAAATCCAGTTCACAGGTACTATTTCCCTAGAGGCGGTCTTGTCCAGGCTTGTCCTATTAAATTGTCTTATGTTCTTCTCGTCAGCCCGTGACGCTGCCTACACTTTTTGTACTTGGTGACATTCAAAGGAGAAGCACTTCCCTTGGAATATTTTTTTAATGGCTGCAAGTCAACAAGATTAAGAACTGGAGAATTTAAATGCAGGTTTTAAAAGCTAGTAGAAGACAGATCTTCAGTGCTGCTTCTTCCAAAGCACTATGCCATCAGGTCACTTGGCTAGCCCAGGCGATGAAGTTGTACCATGCTACATTAACGTTAGGAGAAGCACCATTCTGCCTAGGAGCCCGGAAGCAGTTTCTAGGAAAGGCTCTAGAAGCCACATGCGCCAGATTTTTCTCTTTTAGCTCTACAGCCAAGTACGTGATAAACTGGTTCTGAAGTAGGTTTGAGGTGAGCCGCCCAAAACACAACCCAAGCAGTGACACCGAGGAAGTGATGCCTGTGAAATCTGAGAGCATCAAGCGTCCATTAACACTCATCACCTTCCTACCCGCTACCAAATTGCAAGACGAGACTAGCACCTAAAGACAGGGGGCAGGGCTCACCCATCTTTGATAGATAGTAAGTATCTGCACTTCCTAGAGGGAAAGGGTACAAGAAGGAGATCACTCTCTCCTCAGTGTCTTTACTGGGAAACCAAATAAAAGAGAATCCGCAGTTATTATACCCGGGAACGAAAATAAGGCAGTTAAATCTGGAGATCAAGGCAGTCACGTGACCCGAACCCATGCCTCCAATTCACTGCTCCAGAGGTTTATTTTTTCTACTTTTTCCTTCAGAGAAATCGTTTGCTCAACACTTCAGAGGAACATCCCTCAGAAGAGAGTTGTTTACGTTTTGGCAAGAAGAAACTGATTTTTCCCTGCATACTGGGAACATTAAATTGTTCAGCATCCTAAGTAATGGTTAGGTTAAAAAAAAAAAAAAGACAAAAGCTGCCATGCAATACAGCATCAAGACTATCTGACAGGCTCAGAAGAACAAGGACTGAAGGCTGCCTGCATAATATTTTGGGACTAGGACAGACTTCTTTGGGCTCCGTACTATAATTTGTGAACTAACGTGCTTGAAAATGAAGCCAGGCGTCATTGTCCGTTAAAGGAAACAAGATGCCTCATACATACACAGTGTGAAGGTCTGTTGTCAAAGCGGACAACTAGAGACTTCCACCCAAAAGAGGGAGGTTAATGCATTAATCAGGCAATATATTAAAGCAGATTATTTTACTAGTACTCACAAACCAGTCCACGCTAATCAGCATGCATAAATACAGTACTGCACACGTGCTTCAAACAATCCAGCTTCCTACAAGCAACACTTCTAACAAGGGGTAGTCATCCTGATTGTAGCTGATGGCTTTAGATGTATTCTAGTCTACATTAGCGGCTCCACCATCCAGAGCCCAGCTGCATGGAACAAGGAAAGCTGAGCCCAGACAGGTTATTACATCTCACACTCGATTCTGCACCCATGAACCCCAGCTCGCGCGAGCTGAGTGGGAGCAGAGACGGCAGACAAGGAGCTAGAACGGCACACAGCGGTTAGAGGAGCAGAGCGAGCCCAGAACCACTCACTGGGAAGTAAGAGCACCAACAGCTCTAGCTAGGAGCCGGCAGTTGGAGATCTACTGAACTTCTGATCAGTTCTGTTAATACAGAAAATCCAAACTCTCAACATCAACAAAATATTACAACTAGAAAGGAAAAAATGTGGAAATTCAAATGAAAAAACTGGCAGTTCATCCAGACCATGATGCCCAGCCTCCCCAAGGGACCCTACCCTGGCAGACCTTTATGCTCTGCAACACTCACGCTGTGAACTGGACACCCTGAGAAGGATATATTGCACGTACACAGGACATGCACATCCTTATTGCAGCCGCATGGTCCATGGGAGGAGGGCACCTGGGGGCAGGCTGCCATTGCCACAACCGTTGGTCTACTCCACGGTCCATGCGCTATGAATAAAAGCACCCAGAAGAACATGGTTGGCCAGGTAGGTCAGACAGTCTGACCAGGCTAGATAGGTGAGTGAAGCAGCTTACCCACAAACTACAGAAAAATGACCCATTCCAAATTGCCCTCCACTTGGTTCACGATCCCGAGGAATTCCACTGGCTGATACAGTATTTCAGCAACCTGTTGCTTTGACAAAATTCTGCTCAAATCACAATCTCTAAATTAAGCAGGAATTGTGCTTGCTGTCATCAAGGCAAGAATCAGCCCCAGCCACCTCTAATGGCATACGGTTTCTGCTTCTCCAAGAGGAATTCAGAGAGGTACGAACAATGCAGCACTGCCGAAGCAGTTGTCAGCAACGCACCTGATTGCGAAGGGCCTGCTGCGATGGTCGATCCCTATGGACGTGGCTGTCTCTTGTTACTGCGGACGTCCCAGAATCTACATGAACGGATCCCACTGGAGTAGGCTGGAAAACAAGGCGTTCGTTAGGATGAAGCCAATGCTGAAGATGCCTCTCTCTCAACACATGCATGTGCAAACCTAACTTGTCAGGCTGGCTCCCGTCGGGTAGGAGCAGGAAAACATCAAAACACTGCCCAAAGGTACTGACAATAACGAAGGAAAGTTATAGGCAGGGCTATAAAATCCCCGTGATTTGATGGACATGTGATTCGATGCTGGACATCAGCACCAAATGTCTTGTATAAAAATTAATTAAAAAGACATAGTTAGGTATCTGTGTCGGTGTCAGATCACACCCAATGTGTCTCACATGGGATTATTACAACTGAAAATATACAGACTTGTTTTCCTCATCGTCTTGCCACTTTTAAAAATCAGGCTTGCATAGAAACAGGACGTGTTAAAATTAAAGCTTCATCTGCTCTGTTCTCACCAAAGTCATAATCCCTGCTCACAACATCAAAATCTCCATAGCAACGACTGCAGTTGTCAGCAATAACATGCTTGTCTTACAAGGTGCTTTTTATCAATTGCCTTTGTAATTAAACAAAAATGAGGAGAAAAATCATGATTCACAAAGGGAATGATTTCTTATGAAGATGAACTGTTTTGGGCACAGTAAACATTGGTAATGCTAAGTATAGTTGGGACAGTAAATCACCGGCAACGGTACCAAGTTTAGCACTGAGGACATTTGATCTGGCACCAGTGACAATTAATTGACAGATGCCTCTGCCATTGCTGGTATGTGGTGACTGGCCATTAGCAAGAAGGCTATCAGCAGAACAACACAAAACACAAGCAACAGGCAGCCAGTGGAACAGCTTTAGACTTTTCTATCAGGTTTCCCCATGACACATCTTTCGGCCAAGGTCTTCTTGAGTATAAATGGCTTTTGACAATAGAAGCGATGCAACGAGATCAGGATTACGGTCCATCTGGTGTCATGGAACTGCTAAATGGAGCTTGGTTACTCCCGCACTTCCTTGCCATGTGCTATAAAGAGCTGGTTCAGCCTCCGGTAAGCCCCAAGATCTTTTGAGCTCAGAACTGGTTTGCTGTTACTACTCACTGAGCATCCATCAGAGCCCTGCCTAGATCTCCTGTATGCCTCGATGAGAACTTGACCATTATAGAGGTCTTCCACCATTCAGTGCTGAGGTAGCAAGCATGCTCTTCCCGCTTTAAGATGGATGACTTTAGATAATGGTCTCAAATCCTGTGCTAGACTAGAGGAAATGAAGTCTAGTCATGTTCATTGCCACAAGTGGGAAAATCAGGTTTGAATGCCGCACCAGGGCAAGCCCAGAGAGGTGGGAAGGGGCCTTCTGCCCCTTAGGGAAACTTCAAGGCACTGCAAGAACGCCCTGAACACAACGTCAGGACATCTCACTATGTTGAGCCTGTGTTAATTGGAGAACAGAAGTGGAAGATTTGATCCTAAGCTCACTAGCATTAACTGGGATTATCAGGAACAAAGAGCCAGGTGGTGGGGAAGCAGCACCTGGAAGGCAAGGCAAAGGCACTGCATTTGCAGGGACAACTTACAATTGGCCTGCCGACCCAGTCATAGGCGTAGTCAAAGGTGTAGCCTTTCTTTTCAAACAGCTCTGTGAAGATGGTTCGTAAATAATCGTAGTCTGGTCTCTCAAAGAAGTCTAATCGCCGAACGTAACGGAGGTACGTGGCCATCTCCTCTGTTGGAAAAGGGGAAAAAAGGAGCAGCGTCAGCTCTGCTCACACATGAACTCCATCACTTTCAAGCCTCTCAGAGCCGACACACACACTGGAAATACGCTTCTCAATTAACCCCAGTGAGGCTTTCCCATGGCACTAGGCTCAAAGTTGGTGCTTAAAGTTGGGCTGAGGGCTAGATCACCAGTGACGCAAGTTGTCCAGGCTCCGCTAAGTTCAGCTGAGCCACGCGGATTGACAGAAGCTGAGGATATCCAACAAGTCTTCGCCCTCAGTGACCTACTCAACAGTCTTTTATTGCTAGATGAATCTCACTCAGCTTTCCAGGGCCCTGCTGCCCTGCCCAAAGTCTAATAATAGTCTGCTTTTATTCTGAATCTTCTGAATGAGTTGTTATAAACCAAGGTCTGTGTTTTAGCATTGAGCATCACGCTGTGAGAGAATTGTCTGGGCTGCCGCTGCTACCTCTGGCTTTTCCTATAAAAGTAGTGGTTTTTAGTAATAGTCCACAATGCAAATCAATTCAAACACTTCTCAAGCAAAGACAGAAGTCCCACCTTTGCTCCAGAGAGCTGCTGTTCCACCTCCAATCTGAGTTCCACAGCTAGTTTTGTTCTATACATTTGTATAAAAACAAACACTAAAACACACTGTACAATAAATGCCAACGCACTGAACCTGCCAACAGGATGCTCACGTTTATGTCTCTCACACAGACGTTTAAAATAGCCACAGTGATTTCATCAGGGGAAGGAAAGCAGGAGATGTTGGTGGGCTCCCCCTGGCACCCCTGAGCTCCAGCAACAGCTGGGGTCTG
The DNA here is from genome assembly GCA_013389945.1 of Fregata magnificens. Taxonomy (NCBI): domain Eukaryota; kingdom Metazoa; phylum Chordata; class Aves; order Suliformes; family Fregatidae; genus Fregata; species Fregata magnificens. The sequence goes on from WAAD01007712.1 coordinate 128,449, forward strand.
GCTGCCCAGAGCACTGTGCTGCCCAACGTCATTACATCAGCCATAGCCTTGAATATTCAAAACAAGACTTCGAAGGGGAGGCTCCAATGTTAATTTACCTGGTGCACACAGAATAGTGTTTGGTGTTAAGCTAATTAATTGCTTTCCTGCATCTGGGTCGTACTTTGCATGCACAGAGAACTGAGCCCTGCTAACTCACATCCTGCCCCTTCGCAGCTCTCCCTTGGCTCGCGCCTAAGCCAAAGTAGGACGTTTGAGCAGAGCTCTGTACAAGGCGCGAGTCTGTGCACTGCTGTACAACTGATACACCAGCATGGTTTTTGCCTTTAGCTATCAAAAATAAGAACAGCATTGCTTATCAATACTTAACTCTGTCTGTGTCTTGCAGCTTCCATGTCACATGGAGGTAAAAGAGGAACAAAAAGAGGAGAAGAAAGGTAATCCCCTCTTCCTGCTAGTATCTCTGACAGGTGGACGACCAACAGGTTTCAGGCGAGCAAGGAATAAAAATAAGTTCTCTCATGTGCCTTCAGCCCAGACCTGCAGGTATGACCGAGCTCTGAGGAAGGACTATTGGGGAAAAAGATGAGAACAGCCAACCTGAAGCTGTTCTGCTTGGAACTGTGTGGATTTTGGATGCAAATACATCTGGGGAATTAGCATGACTTGAGTGAACAACGATCCCCTTCCAGCCTTGCTGCTCCTCACACTGGGAAAGAGCCATGTGACACAACGGCTCCTACAGGAATGGCGCTGATCACGGGGAGCTGGCTGCTCTCCCTGGTGTCTGGATTTCAAAAAACACCCAAAAAACCCCACTCTGTGAAGGCCACAGGGTGCCTGGGGAGGGCTTTAACTTTGTACTCTGCTTTCCTAGCTCCAAGGTGGACTTTTGTTTAACTGGAGAAAAGGTGTTGGGCTTGGCTAGAAGCACATCTTTAGTAATACTCTCCTTAAAACTGCTGTCAGAAGGTGGAATTCAAGGGCAGACACATCATCCCATCTTCTAAGCTGGCCACCTACAATTTTAACACCTGCAAAACCTTCCATTTGGAAAAGAATTAACTCAGTAGATCCAACATGGTCACTTGAGAGTGGGAAAATAACGAGGCCCTCTTTTGGAAGGAAGCCAAGAAGCAAAGCAGGAACACGTGGCACTTGAGCATTGTCCAGCCTCCTTGATGAGAAGAGTTATGCTCATTTTAAGCAACAGCCACAAGCCCTCAGGCCCCGCTAATTTACAGCGGCAGCTCCAATTGTCTGCCAGCTTGAGAAACAACTTAATGGATACACATCATCCAAATACTTTCTGCCAGAGGAGCTCAGAACCATCATATTTAACAAGGTATGTCCACCTCCAACTGCACTCAGATGGTCCCATCAGGGCTTTACCTGGAAAGTTCTCACAGAGAACTTCAACTGGAGTGTTTCTCTTTGTGTCCCCAATCTTCTGATACCTCTCTTTTAAGGTGTCAGCCTATAGCGCACAAAGACAAAACAGTTGTGGAGAAAGAGTTCAACCATGTGATAAACGACATGCTGTATGGGAAGAAAAACAAGGTATTTAATACTGATTCTGGGTGGTATCAGAAGATGTTACTTGTAACTGAACTGCATCCTAGACTACACTAGTAGGAATACTCTCTTACCCTGTTGTAATTCTTGCTATACATTTTATGTGCTATCGGCAAAGAATATCCAAGGACACATTCAAAACATCTTCAGTACTTGTAAGTAAGGACACTTGTTAGCGTCTTACAAGGCTAATTTCTCACCAGCCCAGTCCTGAGAACTGTATAGGGAAGCTTTCATGGGACAAGAAAATAAAGCTGCATATACTATGACTGCACATCAGTGGCTTAGAGCCATTGGCAACCTCAACACCTTCATAAACAACTGTAAAAGTATATAAATTGCAACGGCAATTTGGGCATGCTGGGTTTTTACTGCGTGTAATAGAATGCCACCACATAGATAACTAGTTTACATCAGTCACGCTTCTCCCAAATCCCATTCTACTCCCATACCACCTCCCCTTTCACCCTCAAAGTGTCTATCACTTAGACAGCACTGGTTAAACAGCTGGTCATCACGAAAACGAAACAATTTTCAGTTAGATTTCCCACCTAAATCCCTCTTGAAGCAGAGAACTCTGCTCCAGTCGGCACCCTACGAGGTTTTATTGCCTCCATTTCAAAATATGTCAATGAGACCTGCCAGCAGCATAATTAGCACCGTAAGATGTCGTCAAGACTTTAGCTCCAACAATAGAGACCAAAAGCATAAGCTTAGGAAACCTAGTAGAGTGAAGATGCCATATTCTAGATGAAGCTGAAGAGTCTGTGCTTGTTCTGGAGCTGAAAAAATATAGGACTTCAAGAAGCCGTCAACTAATTCTTATCAAGTTCAGCACTGAACTGAGGAAATTTTGTAGAGTCTTGTCTCAACCTGGAATTATTTTTGAACAATTTACAGGATTAATTTAAAGCAGATGAGTACAACTAAGCCGGAAACAAAATATGTAATGGAATAACACACACTTATAGAGGTGTGAACTTAAAGTTGGAGAGATTCTGATTTCTTTCAGAATCACTTTCATGCTTGAAAATCCCTTTCTTTGCTTTTATGAGTTCTCAGTGTTTCTGGTACGTGTCTGATAAGGCTAAGCTGAGACTAACTCTGGATAGATGGTGACAAAGCAGCTTAACAAGGTCTATCATGCAAGCCACTGCCACTGACCATAGCAGCACTCTGCTGAGCAGCTTGCGAGCCCAAAAACTTGTCTCCTTTTTCCAACAGTACTAACAGGTCTAACAGGAGTTATTGTCTTCATTAATAAACCTTCTCCTAACCTGATCAAATTCGATCCCTTCACTCACGGCAATTCCAAAGTTGAACACAGGAGCTTAATCACCAGGCAAGTGATGGAGAAGTGAAGATACAACTACCAACAGCTTCAGAGCCAGTAAACAACTTACTACTAGTTAATTCAGCTGACGGATGTTAGCTGCAGTTGCTGTAACTCAATTGCTTGCAGCCCTCCACACTGTACATGACATTTCACAAACTTCTAAGCACTGACTGTCCAGCGTCTCTGGGGGGAAGCCAAGCTCGCTACTTCTGCCAAAAAACCAGTTTTTCAAGCTGAAGTCCATCTGCACATCTAAAACCATCAAACTGCTCCCGTTATAAACACATTTCACAGATGCAGCTGGGGGATTGTGTGCCGTAACTGGAATTTCATAAACAACCACTGTGTCCCAGTTGCACTCCAGCTCGGGGCAGCTGCACGTTACAGCAAAGCTGCTCCAACAGCTCAACGGTTTTCTCATTGCCGTCCCTGTCCCAGCCGCTCATCTGCCTCTGCTGAATCCATCTCCAGAGCCATCTCTGCATCTCCAGAGCTGTACCAATTCAGCTAAGCTAATGGTAACTTGAAGTGGCAGGTAACATATCTCTATCTTAAAATCTTTCCTGGACGTAAAGCTAACGCCTTGTCGTTAGACTTCAAGGACACAAAGGACAGGACAGCATTTCTGGCTAGATTTTGCAAATGTTTCCCCACCAGATTCTGATTTGGGCAGACACCAGACAAAGTTTCAAAGGGCAAAACCTATAACTCAAACCTACCTTCAATCCTTGCCAGGGCAGACTGCCTCGGAGGAAATACATAAACATATGGCCAAGGGCTTCCAAGTCATCTCGACGACTTTGCTCTAGAACAGAAGAGATGACAAATTATTGCTGCAGCTGCGGAAATGGATCTAAGATCTGATCAGTAGCCACAGTATTTCTGAGATAAAGTTATCCCAGGGAAGTTCACTTGCTGTCTGAAGCTCAGACCTTGTGCAAAAATACCTAGGACCTGTTACAAAACCCCATAAAATACATAAAGAAAAGATCAGCTAGAAGGCATGAGATAACACAGGAGCTGCAAGACATTCTGAGCAGCCTTAGGTAGAATGGATAAGAGGTGGAGACATTCATCACAGAGGAATAAAGCAGCTCCCCAGTTCTCCTCTGGACTGCCAGCGCCAATGGTGCGACTGCGATGCGGTGCTGGATTATGTTATTTCCTCTGAACTACACAGGAACAGGCAGGGGACGCTTGCAACCAGCTGCAGGGAACTACCATGTGGCGCAGTGGCAACCCTTTCCCAGTTGTTTCTGCAGCTCATCACATCAGAACAGATCAAAAATAGCTCCTTCTAGCACTGCTTTTCCTTGTGAAACGCTTGCTGCTGTTGCCATGCAGATGATATTATTATAAATGAGGGGGGGAAGAAGGGGGCCTCAAGCCAAAGGAAAAAGCATCCTTAAAATAATCTAACAAAATATATCAAAAACCCCAAGGGACGATACAAGACAGAACAACAAATCTGGAGTGCAACAGCATGGGACTGCCACTGTGCTGGGGTGCATCATGCAGACTTGGGTTCACTGAGCTCCCAGACCAATTTGATGCAACCTCCTCTCCTCCAAATCTCCACTGGCAGGCAGATAACATGCTCTGAAGCCGCAATCCGGAGCAGATCTAGTCATGCAGCCCACACACCATGACAAACTGCACGTGAGCTGTCCCTGATGCTGCATCATCTGCAAGAGGAGAAAAAGGCAGCGCTTTGCCCAGCATGACTCTCCTTCAAAAGCAGCAGCAAATTTAACGCTCAAAAGGTGCTGGGGGTGAGAACACTCAGCAGGAGGGAACCAAGATGACAGTTCCTGAAGGTTACCCTGATACAGCTGTAAAAAGGGAAAAAAAAAAGAGGATGTCCTGGGTAATTTAGTGGAGCGATGCAGATGAACTTCTCGGGAAGATGGTTGAATGCACTCGTCTTTCAAAAAAACTGCTATCAGACTCCTTTATTTTGTTTAGTCCTGAAACATGAACGGACCGACTCCACCTGGGCTGGCCTCACCAGCAAAGCATCAGCCCCACAAAACCCCTCTGGGCAGACACAGGCCCCCGCACAGCTGGTAGCCAACCTTCCCTGCCTCAAATACACCCGCCCAGAACTGACTCTTCCCCTGCACAAGCCACGGCGTGAGCTGTAAAACCTGCAAGGAAGAGGGTGCTAAAGAAGGCACGTGGTGTACTTCAAACGCAAGCAGATCTTCTTTCCACATCCACCTGCAGAGCACATCTCCGGCACCAGCAGTTCCTGAGTGTGTTCCCACTGTGGCTTCTCATTCCTCCATCCCTTCCTAACTCTTCACCAGGTTTTCCAAAATTAGAAGTTGGGCTCATCCCTCCTTACTCCCCAAAGACAGCGAGCTCTCCAGGAGGCACGAAAGCCAGCGACGCCTTGATCTCATAGCTGGGAGGCTACTCAAATAATATTCCATTATCTTACTGCTCTTATGAGTTTAAGTGAATATAAACATTTAACAAGGTTTTTTGCCTTTCAGCCACAGAAATGTAATCTTCTGGTATGAAAGGAGGTAGTGAGGAGAGAAGATGAAAGCCAGGTTTAAAATTAGTTAAATTATGAATTTTCTCCCACCAATTATTAGGTCAGGGAACATCTAACTCTAACACCTGAAACTGGAAGGTACTGGTACAGAGCTGTGCTATAAAAATCTATTTGGTCATCACTTAGTACGGCAATTACTACCCGCCTACTTGCCTTTTATCAGTGCAGGGTTGTTACCAGTTATTTAGTTCCTAATAAAAACTATAATTATGAGGCTTCCAACATTTCAGCTGTCTCAATTCCTCAAAAGCGGGGGGGGGGAAGCCTCACAACTGTAAACAGCATCACGGCATCGAGTGGTTTACAAATAGCTCAAATAGCTTGAAGGGCGCGAGAGAGCCGTAAGCCAAGCTACCATCGGAGGTCTACAAGACTCGGCACGGGAAGCTCCCACCAACCACACAGACCTTTGCCAAGATGAGTGTTGATGGACATGTATCTCGCCGTTCCAGTTAAGCTCTTGTGTTCCCTGTAAGGTATGTGTTTTTTGGTTTCTGGGTCAATGTACTCCTTCGCCAATCCAAAGTCTATGATGTGAATGACGTGCTCTTTCTTATTGCCTTGCCGGCCAATAAGGAAGTTTTCTGGCTTGACATCTCGGTAGATGAGGTTCTTCGAATGCACGTACTCCATTCGAGATATCTGCAAAACGACAAGGCAAAAGTTATTTGCGAGCAGACCAGCTACCGTGCTCTCCCGGCTAATGAGGCAGCAAGGTTTTGTTAGCCTATCACCGAGCCTCTGCTCGGTGCTCTCTCAGATTTCAGCTACTCTACGAGAAACGCAACAACAGATGGAGCGAACGGAGGCAAAAGTTACGATCGGAGCTGGGTCGCATCCTCTGACGCAGAGCTGGAAGAGGAATTTGTTATCCCCTCCTTTCTCCGGCTACCGTACTGTGCTCCCTGACTTCATCCCAACAGAAACTGCAACGTCTGTTTCTGAAATGCTACCAACGGGACACAGCTCTTGGAAGGATGCCACGGGGAATTGCAGCAGCCTTTTTGTATTGATTTTAAACATACTAAACTGGTTACCAGGAGCTCTTCCCTTGCCCACAGCCTTCCCTTGTTGCTCCGTGTCTTACCACCTTCCTCCCTCGACCCATATGTTGTCTTAGACACGCCAGATTCTTCATGGAGGGGGATTTTCGGGCAGGCGGAAGCCTTATGATCCTCAATGCTGACTAAAATTAATAATTAATCTCATCAGTTGTCAACTAGTAATAGCTGGAATGTTTTTCAGCTTTTGACTAACTTTGTTCTGGCAGTATGACTGAGAAGGGAAGCCAAAAGGGCAGGAACCCCACGTCCAAGGTGATGCAGGGCCATTTCCCCTCTAACAACGCACCTTATTCAGATACTCATCATTAATACTGCTTTTGAAACTAAATATATTGCAGATGAAGTTCGAATAGGTCAGCAAGCAGTTCTCCTTCGGGTTCCTAACTTAATAGATGATTCCAATTGGAAATAATTCACCATTTAATTTATTACCTTTTAATTTCTTTTTTAGGTTTTAAATGAAAACTTTTAAATGAAAACAAACCCACTTATGGCTGTCTTGGTCCATGGCTGCCCTGCACACATGGTGGCTTTGTTAAGCAAGATGCTTCTTTGGAAAGGCCATCTACCTGTCTGCATGCGGGCTTGTGACACTACAAAACCACTGCAAAGCTCTCGCACACTCCAAGTTTTGCACTAACGAGTGTCAGTCCGCAGAGGTCACTGCCGCACCGTTGCAGTGGACCTCACAGCGTGATGCTATCAGATTTGGTAAACATTTGAGGTGAGAGTCACCAGCTGATCCCCAGGGAACTCCCTCGGGGGAATCACTGGTTCCCGAGCAGTTCTGCACAGGATCGATACCGGCAGGACAGCTCTGCACCTCCTCCACAGGGCTCTGGATCACCAAGCCAGCTGATCCCCCAGCTAAGCAGCTGCCCAGGCAGCAGTAACCCCACGTCAGTCCTTCCAACCGACCCGCTTGCCTCAACCACAAGGGCCACTGGGCTGATAGACCCCGACTGCTCTTTTGGTTTCTCGCTCTGAATCCAGACACATCCTCAGCTGGCAAACCCAGATCTCTCTTTTTCTTTACAGATCTTGGATCCACACCTGGCTGAAAGCTCCATGCGCACGTGATCACTCCATCCTGCTCCCAGAGGTTTATTACATACCTTATTTTTAAGGAAAACGTGCTGCATTTCCACCACTTGGAAAGAAGTAACAGGCAGGAGGGGGCAGCACTCCTTATAAAATAAAAAACGCTGCACAGGGAGGGCAGGACACAGGAAAAAATTGACTGCAGGTGAATCAGTCTTAAAAAATAGGACTTGCTCAAAGGCTCTTCAAAGAAGGTAACAGCACGTGTTGCCGTTCCCCTTCCTTCTAAGTAGTGATTTATCTCAATGTGCTGAGAAAATGGGTTTCACGGCTAACAGCCATTATTTCTAATCAATTACAGGATGATGTAGAACAGAGCAGATGCTCTGCACTTCAGCCATTCTTCACGCTTTGAATCACCTACAGGACACAGCAGCAGGTTGGAAGACAAATAGCTATGTTGGGAGGCAATTCAAATTAAGATGCAACCCTTAAAACTGGAACAAAGCATTTCCTCACCTCTCCATACATAACGAGCTTTCAAACAGAGCCTGACTGGCTCATTTGATTTGTCTCTGCTACCAGAGAAGCTCAGTTGTTGAAATGGCCAACAGCAATTAACACAACCCGAAAAAAGCGTGGTTGTTTTATTCCTTAAAACCTCACAGCAAGTCACATTGGCCAGGACAACAACCTGGACAGCTGAGATGTCAGATGAACTGATACACTCTAGCAGCACTCAAAGATACTTATTTACCTGCTTTTTTTGCTTCCACCACACAGACAGAGATGCTGTTGGGTCTTTCACATTCCTTCTTCTTTACTTCCACCTGCCTGGATACTTCATGATGTGCTGCCAGAGCTGCGCACAGCTGACGACAGCTGAAAGACGCTCTCCAAGTCAGAAAGATGTTTCTCGGAGTAGCCGCCATGCTTTACTCACCCTGACAAGACACTCACCCTGCTTGTGGCTGCTAGTGACGGGGAGCCAGTGACTATCTGCGCTGCATTGCTCTTCCAGGCTTGCTACCTGAGAAGAAACGAGCAGCGCCGGTGCAGCGCAACCTCGGCCTGACTCAGACCCATCGCACAGCTGAAGAGGAGGAGGAGTGGAGTTCCCACTCCAGACATGCACTGGATGCAGAGACACGGTGCCCACTCCTTTTGTGTTTGAACTACAGGCTCTAATGTCTGTGCAATAATTCTTCTATGGACAGAGAAACCACTGCAAGGAGCTGGACTAACTGTTGGAATTGCTTTTACACTGGAAAAACAGTGACTGCGAAGCAGCATTAACATCTGCTCTGTTATTTTAATAGTAATAAGAACAGACTATGGCATTTTATCATGGGGACAAGAACACTAGGGGTGGATGGGAGACTCTGCTTGCGAATTAAAGCAGGATTTCCATGGCCGCGGCCAGCTGCGTCCATCTTTGGAGCCACAAATCTCCATTTCAGATGTTGGAGAAACCCCTGGGAAGGAGAGCATCCCCTGGCACACAGCAGGACCCCTGCACTGTGGCTGAGAAATGAGAGGATATTTGTGACATTTAATCAGATGCCAAAGAAATCCGTGCTTTTATTCTCCTTTCTCCTGTCAAGGAAGCAAGCACAACAAACCCTCTTTCCCCAAAAAGGTAACTCTTGAAGATCTGATCTTGCTGGCAATCCCATCTCTAGGGCCCTCCTGATAAATCTGAGCCCTTCTTCCACACATCACCTGCTTGAATATAGATGAGATCAGCAGAGATTAAAAATTCCTCCTGTTTAAAGGCTCTTTTGGTGTCTCTTATGCAAGACAATTTCGATGGTCACTAGTAAAATACTTCACCATGACTCGGTCCAGATCGCAGCCAGAAGTGTTTGCACAGCGCCTGGTACAACAGGCCTTGTCTCTGACAGCAAGCACTTAAAGCAAGGGTGAAAATAACATTTACTCCTGACAAAACTGAGTTGTCAATGAGCATCGCACATGCTGGACCTGGCCAAGAGTGAAAAATTGAAGCCAGAATACAAAACATTCTCCCCCAGCCCAAACACCGAGTCAGCTCCGCAAAGCCCTAACCTGACTTCTGATTTATGGGCTTTAGGGACTCATGTTAGCGAACGTGTTTTTAATTGCCAAGCTTTGCTTCGTTCAGGAACGTCAACCGCTTGATCTATTCAGCTGCACACAGAGGATGGAGGAAGCAGTTCCAGTTTGATGCTCTTAGCAGAGCAACATGAAGCATCGGAGACACACAAGTTACAGCAGCAACAGACCTGGAAAACTTCCACTGGGGAAGGAAAATGGAGGACTCCTTCAATGCAGGTTTTCACCGAGAGGTATGAAACAGTGCGTTAGACCAAAAGCGTTTCTGATTTGACTCAAGCTGTGTTTGATAAGCTGCTGTCACAGCTCTGAACACAACGCACGCTTACCAGAAGAACATGCAAGCCTAGTGACAAACCTGAGGGCTGCGTGGCTCATCCACCTGCCGAGGCAGACCTTCCTACTGTGTCATCTCATCTGAAAAGATTCCAAAACAGGCTCTCCTTGAAGACTCATTATCGTCCAGTCTCTCTCTCCCTCAGCCAGGAGTCTTCTTGATGTAAAACCACGTTTAGATTCTCCCATAATCACAAGTGACTCTCCTTGTAAAACAATGATGATATATTTGTTTCTCCTAGAGGGCTTTTCTTTCTTCTAACATCTGTAGAGTTAAAGGATCCACCCCAGTCCTGAGATGTTGCTACCTGTCAAGCTAAGTAAGACCAGCCAAGCACAGATGCTTACTAAAAAACATCTTTCAGGGATGCCTCTGGTTAAAAATTGACCAACGGACACAAAAAAAGGAGATCAAGTGCCACCACACCGCAGTCAAAGTTCCTGCCTAGTTTTAGCACGCAGCACACATGTAGATGTGTTGGAGACATGCTGCAGCAGCGGTCAGGCTTAAGAAGGGAGAGGGGGGAGAAGGCAGCTAAACGGGACCTTGAAAGCAGCAGCTGGCTGCTGTCAGGCTGAGCCTCAGCAGGCAACAGCAAGGAACCATGCAAAGAGCAGAGGAGGGACTGAACGCTCCTAAAGCCATGGGGATCATTACGTGCAAGTGAGGGGGGAAAGATCTAGGGGACAAAGGGGTGGACACTTAACAACTCACTAGCTCAGGGCACCCTGGCTGCCAGCATTGCTTCTCCAAGAAGTGCAAAGACACCCATGGTAGACATTTCTTTCCTCCCCCTCTGGAGAGGATCAAGCCCAAGGCAGGAGAGGCAATGCAAAGGTGACTCCCAGCATTGGGGTCATCTCCTGGGAGCTCCCTGAGCTCCACGCTGCAGAGGGGCCTCCCAGACAAGTAGTAGTACTTTACCTTTGGGTGGTCTTCCTGGACTTTAAAAAAAAAAAAAATAAAATTTGATGACATTTTGGTGAGAACTGAACCAGAATAGCAGTTCTCTGCAACGTGCTGAGTTGTCCCTCACTCCCTACATCAGGGCAGGGTGCTCCTCTCTGCTGCCTGGATGGTACCGGGCCACTCACATTTTTGGAAGTCTCCCTGGATATTAGGCTTCGTTAACAGGCGTGTCAAGCATCAGAGGAGAGAAACACTGCTCGTGCAACGCACTGGATTCTGGCAGCAAAGTCTCATGTCTCCTCACGCCTGCAGTTATAATTCCAGCAGCTTAAGCAGGCTTGGCTGGTCAAAAGCAAGAGCAAAACATAATTTACGGAGGCGAACCCACTGAATTTGACACTCCAACTTTCCTTCTCTGACGTATCTCTCTCACTGGAGCGTGACACGCTGACTGCAATGATTTAGTGTAGGAACTAAGACAAATCCAAGACAATTTCCCCCAGAGCCTTGTGGCTGGAGCGAAGGGTTTTCATTCCAGTTGAGCAGTAGAGTGCCAGCCCCTTCAGAAAACACATCTCCAAGGGCCAGGTGAGCCCTTCTCCCAGGAGACCTCCCAGGGAAGGAGATGGGGGACACCTGAAGGTGCTAAATCTGTCTCCTTAAATGCATACGCTTCAAGCTGGTAACTCATGTAATCTTCCTGGGAAGACTGGAAAGGTCTTAAAACATCCCCCCATGGAAAAAGGAGCAGCACTGCCTGCTCCTGTTGCAGGACATCAACTCCTCCATTTGCGACTGCTTTTGGTGTCCCCCTGCATCACCCTAAGCATCTGTTTTTCAAACTGGTACCCGTGTCTAGATGAGTTGGCAGGCCAGCTGAGGTCACAAGATCAGCAGATGATGCCAGTGAAGACCCTCCAAGTACAGAGCTAATCTGCAACCCTAGGGCTTGGCAAAAGGCAGAGGGACACTGCTGTGACCATCTTGAGTTCCCCAGAAGTCTCACGGGAATAAATTTACATCTTTACATTTTACATCTTTACAACCCAAAGGTGTTATAAGCTATATCCAAGGCTTTGCCACCTGATACCACTTGATTTAATCAAAAACAATGCTATAATGATGAAGGAACACTCAAAGCCAACAAAAGTGGACCGCTCAGCCATAGGAGGACAACTTCATGAACCCAATACCAGGCAGGCGCTGTTCAAACTTCTGCATCTGTGACCTCAATTTTCCATTTGAGATTCTGCTGTGGCAAACTTCAGTTTATTTAGAAAGGACTGTGTTCCTCACTCCCTTACCGTCTTCTCTTTCCTTCAACACTTCTATCCACAGATCTGTTAATGTGACTATACAGTCCACAGGTTGAAAATCAGAAAGCCAAACTGAAGTGATAACTGATTGGCCCTACTAACTCATGGAAGTTCACTCGCCACATTTTGTACGTTCAGTATTCATGCTGTCCACTTTTAACGCAAACACAAATCCAAGCTACCACTTTCAGCTTGGTTTCCTTTCCTTCTCAGGCAAATTAGGGGCTCTGTGATGCTGCCCATAGATCTATTATTTTCCAACTGCTAGTCATTTAAACCCATTGGCCAATTTTGACCAAATTTGACCAAGGCAGAGACCTCGAATGCTGGTATTTTGGCTAAGGAGAACTCAGCTCCCATCGCTTGGAGAGGTTTCAGTCTATGAGCAGCCTGGTAGCACCAAACCAGTAAAACTGGTAGGAGTGTGGGAGGGTGCTGTTCTCCCTGTGTCCCGGGGAGCGGGTAAGAAATGAGATGTTCTGTGGGATGTCCAAACAGAGGGAGGGAGCTGGGGCAGATACTGGGCCAGGGGCATGTAGGGGACACAGGATGCAAGTCCATAGGAATCCAGCTTCACTGGTTCTGCTATGCAAGGAGCAAGTTTGCTCATAAGTAAAACTTGACCTTCCCTTCACAAGCAAGAGTTTTTCTCAAACCTGAGCAGCTTTCTTTTATAAGAAAAATGGAGAGAGACTTTTTACCAAGGCTTGTAGGGACAGGACAAGGGGCAACGTTTTTAAACTGAAAGAGGGTAGGTTTAGACTGGACATAAGGAAGAAATTCTTCATGATGAGGGCGATGAGACACTGGAAAAGGCTGCATAGAGAGGTTGTGGATACCCCATGACTGGAAGCGTTCAAGGTCAGGTTGGACGGGGCTTTGAGCAACTTGATCTAGTGAAAGATGTCCCTGCCCGTGGCTGGGGGGGTTGGACTAGATGATCTTTGAAGGTTCCTTCCAACACAAACCATTCTGTGATTCTATGATGGAAAGAGATTCTCTCTCCAACCAACAGACACACTTGAACCTCGCACTATACCAACCCCATCCTTCAGCTAACCCAGGACTGACATAAACACGCGTTGGCATCGTGGAGGCTGCCAGGCAGAGCCCTGCCTGCTGTTACTCACCAGCTGGATGGCTATCATTAATACCGTCTTCAAAGTGAACGTCCTATCACAGAGGTCAAATAAATCTTCCAAGCTAGGACCAAGCAGCTCTAGTACCATGGCATTGTACTTTCCACACGGTCCGAAGTAATACACCTGGGGAAGCCCTTCAGCTGGAAGAATATGAAAAGAATTGAAATCAGTCAACGGGACAATGTTAATACCCTTCCTCCTGAGTGTAAATCTTTTGCTGGGCAGAGCCTTTATTTTTACCTCTCGAGTGTCCTTTCTGTTTGATCTTGCCCAGCAAGCAAATAAGTTTCAGCATGCACTGTGAATGAACCGAAGGCCAAATCAGTGCAGGCTTTGCTCAGCTACAGCCTTGAATAGACAAATGGATTTCAAAGCAATAACACGACCACATGAAAGCGTCTAGCTTTGGCAGCTTAAACACTTGGACTTATGGAACAAGACACGGAGTTCCCGACGTTGCAGTAAACACCAGGCAGATTACAACCCCAAATGTGGGCTGGCACTCGTTTGAGCAGTTAGGAAGATAATAGCCCTTGCAGAAAATGAGGCATGTCCAAAAAAGGGCTGCCTTTTCAACCAAGATAATACATAGCCGTCATTTTTCAGCACAACCTTACACAAAGTTTACTTTTATTATACTCACGAGAAGGGGGGGGGGGGAAGTTTTCCTTTAAAAAAGAGCAAAGATTTAAGTTTTGACCCACCACCATGTAAAAATAAGCAATCATAGTCATTAAGCATATGGGCAAACCATTTTGCTGTAAGTCGCACACAAAACTCTCGACACCCAACTGGTAGGAGTCAGAGCCTACCCTTCCCACCTAACAGCTCAGCAACAGATTTCTCAGCAAGAGCACGCAATATTTGTACTCAGCTGACAGTGGCTTTTTGCATGGATTAGCTTTCTGAAACGCACCAGAAAAGGGAAAACAACAGCCTTGGTGCCTGAACGCTCACTGAGCTGCACAGAGCTCCTTGAATTACCTTTTAGTCAAAAAGAAAAATCAGACCAGCCCATACAGGGAGGAATTCAGTGCAGGGCTGACTGCAAATTTTTCTAATCAGCATCTAGCACAGGCGCTCAGCCTCCCAGCATCAGTATCAAGCTGTGTAACACTTTTTTTTAAAAACATATTTCCAGTCTACATCTCATAAGCAGTTCCAAAACACAATGGAAGGGTTTTTGTTTTGAAATACAGGGTTTTGTCCTATGTCAAAACAACATCTTTGCTTGAATACACGAAGGTATGATGTCCTGCTATTCAGTGTAAAGGCTCAGATGGGGAGCGCTACTATATATGCAGTCTGCTTTCACAAAGTCGCACAGAGGTCTGTAAATTATATAGGATGGGACCTTAAAGGACAGTGATTATAAATTTTACAGCATATTTTAAGTAAACGCATATACACACATCTATATTTACATAAGAGATCACTATTAAAGGTAGCAAAAAAACCCTCGCTAATTGTCAGACACCAGAATTAAATTGCATGTGGAACTGCACGGTTTTGTATCTGCTCTGTGGCGTGCTCAGGCAGCCTAGCCCAGCACAGGTCAAGGCAGTAAAACAGGGAAATGCTAAGGCTGGAGCGTGTCAGCAACATAATAACTTTAAGTCCTACTACAGATTTAGAAAAGCCTCATTAATCTGCCCAACGGCACTCAGCAACTTGCCAACAATGCAATGAATGCGGCGCTGAGATTACTAAAGCTTAAATATTACAGAATTTATGCTCCCATGCATTACTCAAAAAGAACAAAATGCAGCTTGACAAAGATTACCGTAGCATGGTTTTAATCTTGTTAACTCACATGCTTGGGGAATCATATTAGGTATCAGTCATCAGGACACATTAATGAGATATTACAGATCATTGCAGGAATTCCCAGTCTAACCGGAGTTTTACGTCCTATGTAAAACATTTACCCAGCCTGGTCTTGGGAGGCTACTGCTCCTAACAGAGCTTCATGTTTTAGGAAGCATTAACAGCAATTAAGTCCTCTAAGAAAACAGGATGGTTTGACGCAGAAGCAATTCAGAAAGCTGAACAATGATGGGATGTGACCCAGGCAGCTCCAAAACATTTTCAAATATCCCCAAACCAACATGAATGACAATTTAATGCCATCAGCTTAGTGCTGAAGGCTTGAATAATTGCAGCAGCTCTTGAAGTAACTCATGGTGAGCCGCTGAGTTTTCAGTAAAATCTGTTGAGGACTTACCTCCATTACCTCTAATACCAAGATCACCGTCTCTACTTTTTAAAGAATAACAGAAGAATAATAGTAGAGAATAACAGACTATTCTATGGAAAGTTTAAAACTGAGACCATTATAAATTCAAGATATATACAGTGAGTACTTCTACCACAATTTCTACGTCAGGAAAGTGCAAAGCAGGAAGGAAACCACTGGGATTAGGAGTGTGCTAATTAAGCTATACGGGAGAATAAAATTGCAGAAAGGCTCTTAAGGAAGGTGAAGAATCCCATTCCCAGAGCAAGGGGAAAGGAGTAAATTTACAGCCTTACTTGGTAAAGAGAGGGCACTGCAATTAAAATTAAATTCCTACTGGACCTAAGAACCAGGAAGATAAATTGCAGCAAGACCCAAAAGACGGGGATTTCATGTAGGAAAGGAAGCAACACACCTATTTAGCGCTCTTTGGGGTCCTAACCCCTGGAATTAGTTTTACCCACTCAAAGCTTTATGAGCCAAGAGTACCCCATGAGCTTGGAGTACCATTCTCATGTCCAACTTTAAACCTCAGGAAGGCTCTGCTCTAGGTGGGAGCTCCTGCAAGGTGAAGCTGTAGCAAAGAACATTAAAAAAAACATCCTAAGTGCCAGCCTACAGAAGACATTATTAGTTTCAGGCATATTTTTAGGGTTCGATTTTTCTCTGAGGGTTGTCAGCAGCAATGCTGCCAGCTCTGCAGTCAAAAGCTTACCTCTTGGCTTTGCTAGAATAAAAATGCTGTAACATATAGCTCATTTTCAGACCCAGGCTGCATCACTCATGCATCCTAGACCCAAAGGAGTATCACTGACAAGCCCTTCAGAGCCTCCCAGCCCAAGCCAGGGCTCCTCAGCTCCACACTGGTTACTGAAATAAAGTTATGAGGGACACAGGGTCACACACCCTCAGCTCAGTCAAACACAAGTCAACATTTAGCATCATTTTAGGAAGGGGCGAAGCTCGAAAGAGAAGTTCTAAGCTTGATGCAAATATTAAGGCTTGATGCCTGCAGGATCCAAGCAGGCAGGTGAGGCCAGATGATTTCAGGGAGCTTCTCTGCAAACTTGAGATACAGGCGTCTCTGGACCCATTCTTCTTATGAACAGTAAAAAGGGGCAGCCTAAGAAAATATGCATGAAATTTTATTTAATCACAGCCCATCTGCATAATTCAGGATGTAGCTTGGCTCTATTTCAGCAACAAGCAACGTGTCCTGGTCCCATCAAGTCCATTGCCATGGTGAACCACAGGAACTCCACAAATATCACCAGCAGATCTGTAAATACTTAAGAAGGATGTTGCCAACAAAAGAGATTGATTGAGGAAAAATTATCTTTTGTCTGGGCAGTCGAACTTGACGTTTTTAATGGCGAGCAACTGTGTTGGCAGAGGACTGAAAAGGTCAAACAAAGCCACGGTGCTGTGAAAGTCTGTTCTAGATGAGCAGTTCTGGATTCAAAGAGTGCAGGATGAAAAGCCACGGGCAGAGCAGAGGTCTCCTCTAGAGGATTCAAAGGTACAACTCAACACTTGAAATACAAACCATGATCAGTTTAATGCAATTAATGTACGAAATAACATCTAAACAGGGAATTTCTCCATGGCATTAAACACGACCAACATATTAAGGCAAGAAAATCCGGGCACAACACATGCAGGTTCTCCTTTGGAGAAAAAGCAGCCTATTACAGTGGATGCTGCTGCAAGCAGAAATCATCTGAATTGGCTTAATGTCTTCAGTCTTGCTGCTGAGTGATTTGGCTTGACTGTATGTAAAAGGCCCTGCTCCACCCTTGCTCTCGTGGAAAGTTTATCACCCCAATAAACACAGGCTGATCACTGCACTGGAATCCATGGGCAAATTCTGCTATTTCAGCAGTGCAACGTCTTGGAAAAAATTCAAGCTGAGCACAGCGAAAACCTAGCATAGCATTTCGGAGATTAAAGCATCATGGCTGGAACGAGAGCAAATACAGACAGCAAAGCTGAAAACTCAGACTTTGCTTCCGCTGCGCTCCTGTGCAGCCACACAACTCTGGCCTCAGGTTTCCCGAGATGCTAAAACTCTAACTGCTCCTGTGGGCTGCCACCAAAAGGGACCGTCCCACCCTCTCTCCACCCTCACCTGTCCCACTGCCTCCCTGCGCTTACGTGGCCGAGGATAAGTTGGATCAACCCCCCCAAAAAGCTTGGTGTTTGCTTGAGTTTGAACGCAGTAACGGTAACAGTAACAAACAGCGGGACCACTGCTCTTGGAGAGAGCTTCATTTGATCTGGATTAATACCAGGGAACTACACTTTTCAGCAAATTTCCATCTCAAGATCAAGCATCCTGGCTGATTCAAGTACTGCTGTCTTGCTGCCGCATGCTTTATAGCGTGACTAACGGCCCTAATAACTCGTCAAGACATCCAGCATACTCCAACAAGCCACGTTAGTCCAGGCATCAGACGTACAAGTCATACAGACAGTCCAAAGCCATTTCCAGGACCGGTTATGAAATGGCAACTGGCAGAGAGATGCCAATCAAAGGTTATGCCCAAGGGAAATCTGATTTTGCAGCATCTGCCCCACGTGGAAGGCACGGAAAGCAGAAACTATCTGCTGCGGCAGAGAATACATACTGATGCTCTGTATATGAGCATCATGAGGGGCTATGAATAAACCTCGCTCAACAGTGAGCAGCCCAAAATACACCCAAGAAGAGATGAAGTAGCAAGTGGCACCTCCATCAGTGGAGGAGCAACAGCCAAGTCCCCGTACATCAAATCAGCAGGAAACAATCGCAACTTGTGAAAAGTGAACGATACTGGTAGCTTCTGAATCGCCAGGTTTTTTTGCTCCCTTGGGAAATTGGTTTCCCCTGCCCTTAGATGTGGTGCGGCCAAATAAAGAGAAGCTGACATCTTCAATTTCAAGACGAAGAGTTACAGAAGAATTTCATAACCTCTCTTCATGCGGGCTTCAAGGCTGAGCTCTATTGCAGAGGGGAGACACTCCTGAGGACCCCCAAATTAGACACCCAAAGACAGAGGGAGCGAGGAGCTATCCAACATCAAACAAACGGCTGATGCTCGATGCAAAACCACACTCTACGTGAGCAGCAAGAACTGCTGAAATCCAAGAAATGGATGCAGAGACATGACAGCAGCATTAGTGCACAAAAAGTTCTGCGCGGTTTTAAAGCAGCGCTGATGAATGGGACGTAGATTGTCACAAAATTCTCATTCAGAGCAGAAAGTTTATTTTTACAAATCACGGAACACAAAATTACACGATGAACAGCATAAATAGCAACCGTGCAAGAGCTGAACATCTATAGCTAAAATTAAACATGTTCCAAACAAATTAAACAAATTGCTTTAGAGTAGTCAACCCATTTAAGCTGATTACACTAATGAGGATCTACCCTTCTCTTAATTTTCAAATCAGAATAAAATCCTGGCTGAAACAGAAGCTTTGCTATCAGTGTTGACTGGGCCAAAATCTCACCTGTTAACCTCTTAAAACACACCCTGTGATAGCGGGTTTAAATCTACCCAGATGCATTGGTTAACGGGTTACATCTATGAGCTGGAATTACAAAGGCTTGTTCTGACCTTCAGGTTTCTGAATAATCTGCTTCAAAAATAGAAAGAGGGGAGAAAAGTTAAGATAGGCTCGTTACTTGGAATAAAGTTAGCCTAAAAGTCTTTCAAATATTTGATTGCATACGTTTCAGAGATGTCTTATTTCAAAGCAGGACTACGAAAGCTTTTCAGTACAGCCCTTCACCTGGAAGAGTTTGGGGAAGGACAGAGATTTTGAGTGATTGAGAACATTTTCTCTTGTTTGTTCTAAGAAAACACCCAGCAGTTGAGATGCAAAGGAAAACAAGCAGAAAATGCAATTTCTGACTCTAGCAGTAACTCACTTGCAGCTGCGTTGCAGGTAGAAAAGGGGTGATGGCACAGGGTCCGCCACAATCTTACCAATTGCTTCAGGACTTTACAAACCTTGAACTGGCATCACATTAGGGAAACAACCTAAAAATAGTAAGCTGACCCAACACACACACACAAAAACATCAATGGACAGAAGCGGGGCTAGAGCACCACTGTGACTTAGCGGTGACTGCAGTCAGAGGATGGGTAGGCACTGCGGCAGCTCCCTTCCCACTGCTCTGATGGAGATCACAGAGATGACCAACATGCTTGGGAATCACGAGTGTTTTCAGCCCACTTTATGGCTGTAAAGCTCCTGGATAATTTCCTTGCTCTCCTGAGCTTTAATACTCTGGTTTCAGAGCCCACGATTTACCTTTAGTGTTCTCTCACTCATCTGAACAGGGTGAAGAGCAACTGGACCTGTCCAGAGCATCTGGCAGCATCCCACCGTCTCCTGCCTGCTTCCCCGCAATGCTGCCTGGGAGGCAGCTGGGTCACCGTTGGCTTTGGCTCCTCTGGGAGAAGGGGCACTCAGCAGAGCATCACTTAGCAAGAACATCACTTAGCAAGAACCAGTCCCAGCTGCTCCTCCCCCTTGCCCAAAGCCCAGCACGGAAAGCTGCAGAGAGGGCTGCTGCAGTAGCCACCTCCTCAAACCTCGACTGGCCGTTGTGCTGGCTTTCTCTGCTCCCTGCCCCATTTATTCTAGATATCTCCTCTGTAACTGCTCACCCTACTCCAGACGGCATCTCAGCAGCCCTTTTACAGCGTCATTATGAGCTCCTCTCATTCACGCTCCCCCTGAACATCCTCCTGCTCTGTTTGCTCCAGCTGCTGCCAGACACTTGGCTCTCTGCTGCCAACTTTTCACATCTTTTTCCTGCTTCGCTTGGACAATGAATCATCCCCCTTCTAGCAAATGCTAAATGCTCCAGCATCACTGCCCAGCAGGAGTAGCTGCGGCAGGACTTTCCACTTAAGCCCATCAGCAGGCAAGAAGGGTACAAAGCCGCTGTCAAGAGGGAGGAGAGGCAGAGCAAGGCACTTCCCCTGCCCTTGGACGTGGAAGAGGCACAGCTCAAACACTC
Source organism: Fregata magnificens (assembly GCA_013389945.1). Taxonomy (NCBI): domain Eukaryota; kingdom Metazoa; phylum Chordata; class Aves; order Suliformes; family Fregatidae; genus Fregata; species Fregata magnificens. The sequence continues at coordinate 149,079 of WAAD01007712.1, forward strand.
TCTGAACCCAAGAAGTACTTGGAAATAAAGCAAGGGAGAACGTCACAAGTTGGATCAATACCTTCTCCCCTGATGACCGCAGAGCAAGCCAAGCCTTTAATGGGAAGAGATGACACTCGGCACACAACGCTACAACAGTTGTGTACAAGCCATCAGTAGACAGAGCTACTCTCATCTCCAACAAGTTTGCAAGTAAAGCGTGGCTTCCACGCAGACTCCAAGACTCCAGCTTCACTCCAGAAACCCAGCATATTTTGTGCATATTTTGTGCATCTTCTCAGGATATGCAGGATGTATTGAATCCCTGCTGTGTTTTGAGTAGCTTGTTAGTATTTGGATCTACAAAAAAAAGGTACGGGAGAAGGAACAGAAGAAAAACAGACATGGGAAGGACAGAAGGAAGAACATATTTGTTCTTGCTGCTGGTAAAATTCCAAACGATTTCATTTTTACTTCAGTTGCAGAAAAACAATTTTCACGGTCGTTGTGTTATTAAAACGGGGTGGCATTTCATTTTCCTTGAGCTGTACAAGCTGGTTTCCTGATATCATGGCTTGACTTCATTAAACAACTCTTCACATACACAAAGAAAGACGCAGTTTCAGAGAGGGTACCAAGAGGATGTTCACATTTGTATTCATAAAAATAAAAAAAAAGATTGGGAGGAGAATCAGCCCTAGCTGGAAAGGCTAAGCTGCAGGAAGACTTTCAAAATCTGGGAAATTTACCCAGAAACACCCATTCACAGGCAGTTTTTTTAGCTGTAGCGAATTAACTGCAGTCAAGTGAAATTGTTTCAATTCTTGACAAAGACAAAAGAATAAAGCACAACACAATAAATTGCTTTTTTGGCAAGTTTTGGGAGACCAAATTCGCATTTCTAGGGCTCAGGGGAAATGACTGCACTCAAATCTCCACACTACCGTTGGATTTTATATCAATATACCCTTTGCAACAATCTCGTTCCAGCGACGATGGCAGCTGGCACATAAGACAGCACCTTACGAGAAGGATCAAAACAGTATATAATTTTAGAAGAGTTATTTTAAACCACCCCAAAAAGTTCTAGCTTAATTATCTACCTTTTCCAACACACCTGCGATACAAGGGCAACGGTGGAAGAAAATATCAAAAGGTTTTGTTTCATGTAATTATTCCTGCTTTGCTTTCTGGGTTTCTTTGTGCACTCAGCGGCACCCGTGTTTTTGCTGAAAGGCGTGAGAAGCTGCGGCGCTGCAGTTTAACTTCTTGAGGGTTAAGTGAGGGGTTACAGCAGCCTACTGGAGGCAATGGAATTTACCCAAAAAGCTCTCGTGTAATTAAAATACAGCCACATCGTGAACCAGCTCCCCAGGCCACTTTTCTACCTCCAAGCTCGCCTTCACAGTTTGAAGGTATATGTCGCTCCACACATTGGCTCCACGCTGTTCAACCAGCCAGGCACTATCAGCAGCCCTCACAGCTGGGATCATGGCTCCTGCGTGATGGATCTAGCAAGAAAGATGTGGCCTCCTGCTCCTGCTAACGCTGCAGGTCACCACGCCGGGTGAGTTTTGCCGGTCAGTGCAAAGCCAGATCACACCTGCGATGGCCAACTCTGTTCTGCTGGTTAATACCAAAGAGAAATTGTTTCCTGTTCAGTTTTCCTTGGCTGTGCAGTTCTTGCACTGGGTCAGCTCTGCCTGCTGAAAGGGAATTAAGTAGCAGGTTTTGGCCTCTACGTTTTAACCAGATAACAGAGAAGCTGAGATGACTAAGGGTATGCTCTGTGATTGCATTTTTTCCTTTGAGAACAAGTTATACATGTTAATTACATTACAGGTATAATCTACAAGAAGCTTAAGAAAAATCAACAACAGAACTTCTCGGTTGCAAGAGAGTGCTCAGCAGCACGCAAATTTAACTCCAGAAGCACTGCCAAGGAAGAGGCTACTTCTTGGCAGGTAAAAAATGCTAAGAAAGCAGCAATAATAAAAGACTTCTGCTGAATCGCTCCTCTGCTGTCCAGAGAAACATTTTGATTTGATCACACCGAGTCCCAGGTGGCCCCTGCCCTTCATCAGCTCATCTCCATTGGAGACTGTTGGCTGGAGGCAGAGCTCTTACCGGCTCCCTACTTCCTCCCCATCCACACGCCAAAATTCTATAGCATGAATTAAGTGATACTTTAAGCCTACAGTGTGCCAGCCAGCTGCAAAATAGGGTGAAACTGCCATGATGATAATGCAGAGGGAATCTGACAGCTTGAATTACAGCTCAGCTGCAACCCACGTCTCTATGCAGTGACCAGGAGTCGTTCTAGCCAGGACAGCACAGTGACATAAGGCAACGCAGGCGGTATTCATCGTTGATGCAACAGCATTTGGGTCTTGGATAACAGATCAGACTGGTCCAATTTAGCTGGATAAAGCTAAACAGTATCAGACACAAGGGTAGCAGCTCCTGCTTTGGGTGCTCAGGAGTGAGATAGTGCTCAGGCAGCTGAAGCTGGCCAGCTTCTGCACGCCAGACCACGGCGGGACAATCCAGGCGGCATTTCTGGCAGCACAACCCTACGTGCCATTCCCCAGCTGCGCTGAGACCTGCTTGCAAAGCCGTGGGTGCAGCTTGGCTCCACAAACACTCATGCTGGTCCTACTGGGAGGGCAGCTTGATAGCAGGAATGCTTTGTGCTGCCATCAAAGCTGCTTTAGCATCAGCGCAGGACCCAACAGGAGGACTGATTAAAAAGCCACGAGATACTAGTTTGATGCTATTGCGGGAGCAAACATCTAAGTGATGGATGCTGAGAGTCAAACACATGTAAGCTCTCCACAAACAAGTCAAGAGGTTGGCAGGTAAATGTTACCCACACAGTCCTTCCAGCCTGAAGGAAAACTTCCCATCCCCTATTACAGGGGAACCTTCTGCAAAACAGAAGTTCAGAGATGCAAAATAAGATACTACCTTCAGGTATCATCTCTTTATTTCACCTTAAGATAGCTGAATGCAAGCAGGTAGGAACAGAGTTCTGAAGGAAAAAACCGTGCCACTTTCAGGCAGAAAAATTGTTACAAAACAGCAAGTCTCCGCCCAGGGCAGAGCTTGTGGAAAAGTTCTGGCATAGCTGGATCCATTACAGATTCAGCGGCAGAGTCTATGGCTTATCTTGTAGAGGTGGGAGGAGGTCTTTGAATAGCAGGCAGGGCACAGCTCAGAAACGCAAACTCCAAACCCATTTAATAGCCAGTCTGGGAGGTGGGTAGCCCTACGTACCAGAACTTCACTTGTGTCAAACCTCCCTGGCACAGCTTAAATGTTTCTCTCTTTACAGTGTAGAGCACCTTAAAACCTTCAGCATGCATAGGATGCTTCTGGTGCTTAGGAAGCAAAAACATGTGAAAGGGATCCCACTAAATCAGGCACCCACCTTCCAAAAGGGAATCAGCTTTGTTTGAATCATGGCAGTACTCAGCTATCCAGAAAATAAATCGACTTTTATAGCTCTAGACCTCAATTAGCTTCTATGCGCAGCATCCCGACAGCTTGAAAAATTTTCATAGAAGGGCTAGGAAAGGGGGACAAGCAGAACAGCAAGGCTAACCGCTTGCTGCATCCTTAGTAATTACTGTGGCCCTAGTCGTCAAACTGGGTTTTCCATTCAACATCTACATGGCAAATCTGAATTCCAAAAGGTTATCTTCAAACATTATTTTCATTCCTCACTCAAACGGCTCAGGCACTCCAAGTCCCAGGTGCAACCTGGGCTGCTAGCAAGCACGAGATATTTCAGCTCCAGGTTTGCTAGAAAGCACCAGAAGCAGCAGAGACCTCCATCATTAAATGGCCCATCCCTCTCCTCAAGGCCAGCTGGACCCTTACGGCAGCTGGACAAGTGGCACATCACACAACCCACTCGTAGCAGACATTGCCATCTATCAGAAGAACCCAACGAGGCATGTGGGATGACTCAGATGAGTCTGACCACTACAGATTTACGACCACCATTGCGGGCCATGTCAGGCTTCAGGGAAAAGTGTCTGCAGGAAAGGCATTTTTCAGCTTCCCAGCATCCCGCTGTTCCCCTCCACACGCTGTCCAGTGTCGCTGGACTTTGATTTGTGATTACTGCCATGAATACTGGAAGAGTAAGAGATGCATGAGGACTTCTTGAAATATAAAAAGGAAACTGCCCTAATCTCATATTCAAATATTAATGGCCTTGCTTTAAAAGCATCTGATAGCTTCCAATTGACAAAGCCTAAATTTAGCCCAAGGAAGTCAAAACTTCTGATGTTAAAAGAGATGCTGAAAGGTGCACATTCAGGAAGCCCTTCCTAACAAGGGAACTGCCAACATTAAAAAACCCCAAATATCCAAATATTTTTAGATAGTAAAATATTATTGCCCAGAGATCAACAGCAAGCCAGCTTTGAAAGCAGGCAGGCTTTAACCAGGCATGTTACAGGATTCCACTACGTTTTATTTTGCAATTCAAAAGCTCTGAAGTCAGAGATCCCTCAAGTTCAAAAGTTCGTTGGACTACCCTGACTTTATAATGAAGCTGCTGATCACCATTCTTTAAGGGTGCAGCTGAGTGCAAGGGACCTCCACAAGTTGCACTTTTTGTTTAAAAAGGCCATTTTCAGAGGAATGAAATAATGCCTCCTTGCTGAGGCATCTCAAACCTATCTCCAATGGCACGTTTCTTTGCAAGATTTGAGAATGAAGGTAGAGGAATTAGAAATTTAACCCAACAGCTTAAGACGAGCGCTAGGGTCTATCGCAGGGATCTGAAGTAGGGAAGTGATTAAACACGAGATGTGACCCAAAGGCACAAGTTGCTTTCCATACAAATGGATGTCAGTTTTATATCATCTTGCACAGATTAATAAGTCACTTATTAAATACTTATAGTAACTGAACACTTACATTCTAAAATATTTCCAAATATTTCAAAGGAAGTGGCTGCAGCACTCATCCAGAGTGTTGTACCATGACAGCTATGAACAAACCTTTCCCTACAATAAAGCAGGACATAAATGTGTTTCATGCGATGGCCACGTGTCGCTCCATGCCAGCACAAATCCATTTCAGGGTGCAGAGGGGCAATCTCCACCCAGCACCTCATGCCCCAAACCAGCACTTTGCTTTGAAGTGATCTTCCACTGGCTCAACTCCTGGCCACGGCAGTGTTTCCATCAAGGTGGCAAATACGAGTGGGATTTCTGAAGATTAATGCGACCACAGCAACAGCTAATGCGTATGTTCACACTCCGTAATTAAACAGGGGTGTACACATCTTGCATTAACCCTCACTTACGTGGCCTCGAGTCATACCAGCTCCCTTGGGGAAAAGCGTTGCGCACAGGGAGTTCCCCATGAAATAGCTGGTATTGGCAGCACGCTCCACCACGGTGACTTGTTTACATCCACCCGTATAACAAGTCTTACCAAAATGACCCTATCTAATTGCTACGTGAATGACCCCATTGTGCAACCAGCGTGGAAAGAATTTCTTTATAAAGGACATTGGTATGTGTCCGCACAGAGCGTGCAGCAGGTCATGAGTAAAGCAAGAGCAACACAGAATGAGAAAAACGTGCTCAACGTAGGCAATTCCGAAAAGCTAACTTAATACGCAGTATGGAGTAGCAGACAGCTCAACTACATTGAAAATATATATATGCAAATATTGACTAGACTATGTAAAAGGCTTGGTTATTTATACCACCTTCATTTTCCTTGGTCCTACTTCCTGACAAGTAAACAGACTGCTTCGCTCCAGTGAGTTGTGAAACAGAAAGAGGTCCAAAAGTAAACACACAGACTCCATACTTCATTAGAGGTGGACTTGTTTACGGAGGAAGAATTAAAACAAAACCACAGAATCCGTCGATATTCTATATGTAACGACATACCCCTCCCTGACTCAGTATATTTTGCTTGTACGCTGTGACTCATCTATTGCGTGGGCTGGGGAGAGCAGAGATCTTGGTTTCCTGGGATTCTCCACCGTGTCAGACTCCTCTCCTGCTTTCCACCACGACACCGCAGAGGCTCATTACGTTTGACATGCACTTGCCAATGTCACCTACCCGTCCTGGGGATGAGCGCTGGCTACAGAGCTATTGCATGAAACTCAATGCATGTTGACACCGGACTGCTATGAATCACATGTGCCAAGGTGGGATTGCGAAGGAGTGGAGGAAGGTGTGACTCATCTGCCAGCTGATATAAAAATAAACTACTACTGAATCAAAAATGCATGACTTCTTCACACTATGTGCACTGGCAGAAGCTGTCACTATGCAGGAACTCGATCATCAGCTCAGCGCAGCCAGAAGAAACCTGAAAATAAGCAGTACTCCATTTTACCTTCCAAAGGCAAAGCTTACAGGGAAGGCATTGCGTATGGCGTTAACAACCACAGGAGAGAGATGCCAGAGATGCTTTGAAATGTAGTAACAAAAAACCCAAACAATTCCTGTACGTCTACTGGTCACTGCTGGAAAGTCAATACTTCCCAGGACCACGGTGAATTATTTATTTGCATGGAAGCAAAAGATTAAAGAGCTGTTTCCAGATTGCTGGAATGTTTTTCAGCCATGGCCATGTCCTGAGAGAGAGAAGAACTGGGCTCAGAGTGATACAGTAATGGTCATGCAGCTGTGGGCTCCCTGTCCTCAAGAAAAGGCTTAGAGTTTGGGGGACAAACATACTTTGGGACAAAAAAAAAAGATAAAGCTTTGCAAGTATACATCAATGCAGCAGACATGTTTGCCTCAACTTCTCAGCAAAGCAAGGCTTGTAGAAAGAGATAAGTGGTTTGTTTTTTTTTTCCCCCTCCAACCAGCATAGCTGGAGAGAAAGAAAAAAGCTTTTGGACAAAGCTGGTCTTAAAGTCTCAGCATTTGGCTTCCATTTCCGTTGGGAGGCTCTGCAGACACGGATACGTGAGCTCCACTGGATATGACAGCAGCTGGATGAGGAGAGGCATCAGCTTTATGGCTGCGCAGGCAGGTGCCTGCAGCATCCAGCCATCCTCCTGCAGCACATTAAGTGACATGGAGCAGCTCCACGGGCTCTGCTGCTGCGTCCAGGAGACAGGGCAGCCCAGCGCCCTGGCGTGCAGACAGCTTTGTCACGCTTCTCTTCCCTGGAACACAAGAGCTTTCTGGAAGTGTCCATGAACAGCATCTTCAGCTTCCCTTTGGCAAAGGGATGTTAAACTTAGCAGATGAGAGATGTGCTTATGGCATTGAGTAAGGATACAGAGGTTCCTAGAGCAGGAAACATAGCAGTGTCTTAAGTTTAAAAGGCTTCACAAATTTAAAACCCATTTAAAGTGTTTTCTACTAGAGCTGAGAGCAGTAGGATCCACCTTTCACACTGCAGGCTCGAGCAGCACTGCACACAACCTCCATTGCCATCCCAGATCCTGATCAGAGCAGTTAGACAACAGGAGAAGCCAGTATCTCTATGCGCAACTCAAACTAGCTGGTTGGAAATACCAGCGTATGCAAAAGGACGTGTAGGAGCTGTGGCAGATTGCAGCCAAAAATCCAAATGATAGGATGGGCAGAGATAAAAGCATGGCCATGTACTCCTGTATGTCCACATTATGCACAGGAAAGAGCAGCTCAAGCCAAAGGCTGCTGAAGAGCGAGAAACAGAGACTGGGAAACATGGGCACTGCTTGCTGATAAAAGGTGAGTTTCCAATAAAAGCTTTGGAAGAGATGTTTCCCCTGTGAAGTCTGTAGAGACTTTAACTTGAAGGAAAGGTGAGAATCTGGAATCAGCCTTAAAACAAAAAGACTATTCCTGCTGAAGGTCCTCAAATGAGGTCAATAAGCAAAAAGAGCTCACAAGACAAAGCCAACGCAATTGCTAAGACCTTGGCGTGCCACCAGCAGGACCCAGCTGCTGAAGGTGGCCCAACGGGCCCGGCAGGGCTCCTGCAAGCTGCGGGAACTGCTTTATTCACCCCAAACCAAGTAGGAGGGTCCTGGGATGCTGCTGGGTGAGCAGGGGGCAGTTCAAGCAAAGCAAAGCTTTGCCTTCTGGTACACTGCCCAGGAAATACAACCACCTCAGGAGCTAGGAGCTGGGTCTGTTTGACCATGGCCAAAGTAACTCAGTTTTGCTCTGCCAACACCAGCTTCCTCACCCCAATACTTATGGGGAATGAGACACTCAAACACCAGCCAGCCGTGGGGATGGAGCTGCTCCACTCGTCATCCTGCAAGCTGTAGGGCTTCATTATTCAAGATTTTTTATGAATGGTAAGAAGCCAAGCCTCTACTCCACAAACTTCAAGTACAGGGGACAAATGACATGCTCAAGTGACTGATCCAACACTGGAAACATGCTGGAGACCTGAACTGCTTCTGGCAGCCCTAGGAGATGTGAAAGCATCCGGTCAAGTTGGAGGGGGAGCTCCTCTTGTCCCCAAGGTATGGAAGTAGCAGATGTAAGTAGCTGTACGAAGCCTCAGAGCAAGGGGAAGCTCAGCAGCTGAGGAACCAGTCTTGAGGAGGAGGGGAGCACCTGGAACAGCCAGTCCTCAAAGAGGGTCATAGAGCAAGAGCCTAAATTTGGGGAATACCCATCACACTTGGACTTCTTATGGATTGCTGTGCTATTCATGTTCATACATGGGTAGGTACTATCCAGCAAGAAAAAAAAAATCAGGACTGACTGTGCCACCACCAGTAAAGTGAGATCCTCAGGATAGCCCAGGCCAGGATGAATCTTCTGCGTCAGGATGTTTGTGCATGCTCACATGGATTTTACGACAAAGGGCAACCATGAAACAGTTCAGTATGACACCGGCATCTTACAGGACTGATGACGGAGTAACACAACTAGTTTGCACAGAGATTGTTAAAACTACTCCAATTACCTTGGTCAGCAAACAGACTGTATCCCAGACTACCCAAAACCTAAAGGAATTCTCGTCCTTTCCTGAGACACCCTACGGACTGACCATCAGGTCTTTGACTCTGTGCCTGCGGTTTGGTTTTTTTTTTTTGTTTTGCTGCTTACATTGAGGTAAAGCAGTCATACACTATTTTAGGTTATTAAATATTTAATTCCACAGTGAGACAGAAGAAACCAGCAGATGGTCACTGTGCAGCAGGCCCTTGCCTCTTCTTTTGGGGGGGGTAGAAAAGTTCAAAGAAAAAATAATGAAAACCCATTTCTATAAGCAAACATCCCTCCATTTAGAGGGGCAAGGTAGGAAATTATAGGGGAGCTACTAGTTTCTCTTACTACAGGGAGGCACTGAAACATCAGAGATAGCATCAATTACCTGCAGAAGTGCATCAGAGACGGCTGTTAGTTGGTTACTTCTGACCCAGGAATATCTCTGTTAGCTACTTCTGAATCATATTCACGGGTATTGAGCTATTCTGAGAAGCACCAAAAAGAGCTACATTCATACAGTTTAGATCCCTTTATCAAACTTTTCACTGCTCCACTATATCTTAATCTAGTGTGAAATATGTCTTAAGATGTACGAGACACAAGAAATCCAGTCTTCTCCTCAGCTAATCCAAGCTGACTAGCGATCTTCATCTGAGTCACGTGGCAGACGAAGAAGCTGGTGCTGATGGGAGGTAACATATGCAACTTCGGCGCCTTGTCAGAAAGTCTTTAAACATCGATGACGATGGAGCATGTGGCACAGGAAGCCACAGAGCAGCTGCAAAAGGAAGAGGCAGCTATCACACAACTGCGCTGCTTCCTCCGTTCATGTGGAAACAGCTCACATGGAAGCTCATCCCAGGAATTCACTTCTGCCAGAGCCCTGAATTATTGGGCTATTTGCTACTCTGTTTAACCCCACCAAGGAAAATGCAAAACTAGACTTAATAGCTTAAAAAAAAAAAAAAAGAGACTAATTTCACTAGGTTTTGATGATGGCAACAAGCGAAGCAGGTAACCGATACTGACATACATCCTTCAGGCACTGAACTGTAGAATTGTTCTAAAATTTTGGGGCAAAGGCCCCCAAAAAGTATTCTGTGCAATATACTGCAGGACCAGGCTCCAAAGTCAGCATAACAGAGCGAGTTGCAAATTTCTCTCCAAAAGTAGCACTTCTACCAGCATGCTCGAGCAGTTCATGCCTCCTTAACAACACTGGTTGGGCTTCTGCAGGGGTTTTGATGCACAAAACCTTTAAGCTCCTGAGTTTGGAGGTTGCGCTTCTCAATCCGGTATGTTGCAAGCAAGTCATGACCAAGTTTTCCACAGTCTTTAGCATCCAAGACCATTCTCTTGGAAGGCCGACTGCCACAAAACACTTCCCTATGGCCTAGTCCCAACTTCATGCGGACACATCCAGTCACATACCAGAGATGAAATACCTTTTTCAACACACACAAAGCTATCCCGCAAGAAGGTTCCTACTTGATCCATGGCCGAGTAGGTTGCTCCCTCCCAAGCTAAGTTCTCCTGTGATTACTGTCCAACAGTAATATACTTTAAAAATGTTTATTCTGAACATCCAGGAAGAAGGAAATCACCACTAAAATTCTTCTTATTAGGAAAAAAACCCCCCATTTTTCTCCAAATGCTGCAGGTGATGACAATTTTGACTTCTCACAGAGACTCTGCTCACTGAGACCATCTGGTTGTACATGCAGTTGAACGCAGCAGTTGCACTAACAAGAGGACCACGCTGGTACTGTGGCATTACAGCAATGCTTTTACTAGTCTAACTTTTTAGGCTAACGGTGGGAGATTCGCAGTCAGCCACGTTATTTGGCAAGATTAATTGGCTAATTTATTGAACAGTATGTTACATGTAACACTACTGTTGTTCTCCTCTGAGTCATACACACCATGGGTTTGGACGCTTTTAGTCTTCATTTGGAGAGTCTGTGATAATTTCAAATAACCAGTCCTGCTTACTGGAAGTTCAAGGCTGTCTGTTTGAGCAGTTGAAGTTTTTAAGCAAGGACCGTTACGGGGAGCCTGGTATTAACAACATCACTGAGAACAGACCCATCTATTTCCCCAAAGTCGGCACATATTTAGCACCAATCTGTTTCTACAGACAGACGGTCTTCCCCTAATTCTCAGCGTGGCGTGCAGACACTAAGTTAAGGCTCCCTGGTCCTGGCACTCTGACTCCGCCAAAATTTATTTTGTTCAGCTTCCAAGTTTCATGGAGAGACCAGAGTTGTGGCTCACATCCTCCACCCGAGCTCCTGGCCTGTTTGCAGTTGTTTTTGCAAAACTGTAGCACAAGAGCTTTTAACGGCATTCAACAGATTATCAGAGCTGGGGTTGTGATGCCCGTGGGACCACACAGAGATAGAAATAAAAGCCATGTTGTTCGTGAGGCTTTTCAACAGTCTCGTGACAAATACTGGCAAAAAGGCTTGAGATGACAGTCGGCCCCCCCCCTAGAATGAAGGGAACAGAGATCTTGAAGGCAAGATCTCCATGTCTGATGGCAGCACACTCAGAAATACTTCCATTTGCATGCACAGCATCAGCGAGGGCAGAAATACCCTGCGTGGGTGAGTCAGTGTTGTAGGAAGAAAAGTTTAGATTCATTAGGAACAGGAGAAAACCCATTAAAAATACTTAATCTAACCAAAATAAAGCCAAGCCCCCAACGTTTGATCAGTTTGAAAACCGACGGGTAGAAAAAGCAGATTGGAATTCATTCATGTGTCATGAGACACATGTGCCAGGGTATCGCAGAGATGGCAAGCATCAACAGAACTCAAGTAGGGAGTGAAGAGCAAAATTAAGTGTCTCACTTATTCTTTGAACCTACATTTGATTTATTTACTACACAGGCTTCAGCAGAAATGCCTCAAGTCTCAAAAGCACAGGTAACTGGAATTAAGTGATGACATCAACCTATCAGGAGCTTTGTGCACAGTACCAGATGCTACCACCAAAATACAAAATATGTAGAAAAGAGCACCTTATTTCAGTAGACAAGTCTTGTTTAAAAAAAAATAACAACAATATTTTAGTATTTCCAATAGTGACAAGTTACTTGGTTCCCACATCCCAGATGTTGCATCCTGTAAGGAGCAAAGCAGCCACAAAATGTAGAGTGCAATAGCACCCAATCTCCAGAGGAGATTAAGGAAACTGATTAGAAAAATTAATTGGAACAAGCAGAAAGGAAAAATGCAAGACAGCTGCTCAGGCACTGCGTATTATGAGCTCAGAGCAGATATATCTTTTGTTCTGTTCGACTTAGTATTTTGGTTATGTGAGAGCACATCCTCTGCAAGTGGAAGTTAGGTCCATCCAGGAAAAACAGGAAAAATAAAATCAGAAGGAAGTGTAAAAAAATTACAGTAATGTAGGAAACTTGTTAAAACCCAAGGTCAATATATGACCAAGGCACAGAAGGAGCAGAGAAGGTCTTTGTTTCAGAGAGACTTCCTCGTCCAGTGGGTAGTCAAGACTCTGGAAATCCTTGGCATGGGAAACAGCACATGCTAAAAGTCTATATAGGTTTAAAAAGCAACCATAAATTCAGGGAAGAAAAATCCAAACACTATTAGACACAAGCTCAAGCCCTATAACAGGGAAATCGGAGAGCCTGCCAGGAAAAAACAAAAACAAAAACAAAAAAAAAACAAATAATAAAAAATACCTTTGGCTTATCCTGTGATATTCTTCTCATATTTGCTGTAGACTACTGTCACACAGAGGATACTGAGCTCATGGGCTTTTGGACACTCTTATGATTCAGTAAATATCAATGAAAACAGTATTTCAGGATTTTATTTGAAAAGCTCTATGCTTCTTGCACAATTTCCTAGATTTTAAGACTTTATGTCACCTTTTTGAGATCTGTCATTCTATACATAACTAACTTTCCCTCCATCAAAGGTTCCTCTGTTTTACAAACACAGTTACATGGGTATTTCCCATATCAGTCAAGCCTCCCTAACTCGAGTTTCTCGGTCTGCATAATTACCCAGTATCATTATAATGTTATTCTGACGAAATCTCTTCCAAAACTTGTGTGAGGCTAAAAGAATTTGCCCAGATCAGTAAGTTCAAGTCAGAGTTACACAGCAAATACGATGGCGATGTTTGATTTAATAAAGAAATCACAAACTTTCTATAAGCTTAAGGTAGGTTTACTCACCCGCACTTCCAAGTTGTTTATAAAACCTGTATTCTAAGTGAAGCTGTGGTGCACGTGATTTTATTGGTTCCTAAAAGAGAAAAAAAAAATTTGGTTGAAATCAGTTTGACTGAAAAAAGTTCTATCCTATACTTGAAGACTTGTGACTGTACATAATGCTTCGTTTCAAGATAAAACACCTTTTGTCTAACAACACCTTTTGTCTAACAACAAACTTCACCATTAGACATCATTTAAATAAGTAGAGAACAAAAAGCAATAATTCTTGCAATATGCACTCCGGAGAAGTAACTTCCTCATTTAAATACAAAGCTCATTCATGGCAGTGAAATTCAAGAATCGTTCAGCAAAGCTGGTCCTTGAAGAATGACCCTGGACATTGGCAGGAACAAAGTCAAAGCTGCAAAAGATCAAGTCCCAAGTTCAGTTTGTGGACTGTGGTTGCCCACAGTATTTTTGTTGGTCACTAGCCTATATTTTTGAAAAACATTGAGTCATATATCTGTGTTTTAAGTCAGACCACAGTTGTATAAACCTACAATCTTGCTTGCAGCAAGCGCTACAGTGCAGCCAGATATCTGGTAAAAACACAGGAAGAAGTCTCCCCCTTCAGTAGCATGTGTCAGTCAAACATCTCAAAGCACTCAAGAATATTCTATTTTTATACACAGAATAAAAAAAAAGGATCAGTCTGCAATGCACCCAAAACATTACATTTCTCAACTGTTACTCATCTGCACTTTACGCACAAAACTTAATGCCTACGATCCATAAAGGCATTAACATGCAAGATTACAAAGCCTCTAAAAATATAAAGTTAACGTGGAGAGGATTAAGAGACCTGAGTAATTACATTTTCAATAAAGCTGTGCACTTGGGATAGGCAGCAATGTGGATTCACCTACTGCCCAGACATCTTTGAAATGAAAGTTAATACTGGCTGCAATTTTTTTCGGATGTTGCTTAATTTCTTGCATTTCAGAAAAGACTCATCATCTAGAAGTTTGCCTATAAAGGAGCCCCCTAAGACCAACACAAAAAAAAAGTCCTTCCCTGTTTCACATCAGCTCCTATGCGTTAGAGCAAGAGCATCCAAAACAGGTTGAACATAGTCAGGAGTGAGCCAACATCTTCGATACAGTGGAATAACTCCTCTGTCTGCACGGAAGGACACAAAGGCTTTAGCTGATCCACTTGCCTTGTTTCACCTGTGGTCTGTGCTGTAAGACTAATGTCCACACTTGGCGTGAACTCCACATTAAAGACTTCCCTTTAAGTCAGAAGAACGATTTTTGTACAGGAATTCAGGCAATTTGACCTCCAGCCAAGCTGTTCATCACCAGCTCAAGTCATCCCCTCTGTTTGCCAGCAAGGGGAAAAAACGCTCCTGGTTGCTTCTCAACTTTCTGATATTTAAAAGCTTCAGAAGTCAGATATGACCAACTACTTATAAAACAATGGTGAAGAATATTCTCAAGGCGAAACTGAACCTGTACTGAAGGCAAATACAAAGCAACGCAAAAATGAGTTTGTTATAAGTCATATGTAAATTAAGATAATTGATGATGGTGGCTTAAGGGAGAGGCTATAGACACCTGCACAGCAAAGGCATTTAGGGCAACAGGAACTCAGCCTGTTCAGTGAATAGTTTATATATCCAAATAAACTATTTGGATAAAGGTAGAAGGATTAATGTATCAGGATGTGAGGCTGCTTGTGACAAAATCAGGGAAAGTAAGCCCAAACCACTTCTGCATCAGGAGCTGCTGGAGCCTGAGCTCTGGACGCTTGCTGGAGTTGTGACAGCTTCTGAGAAGTTCATACCAGAATAGATGGTTGTCCTGCAGGCCAAGGGCTTGAGGATGCTGGCAGACATTGCATTTGTAGCAAAAATAACTGAATTGCTACTGCCTAAGGTACAAAATCCACAACTCGAACCAAGGGCATCACGATCACTACAAGAGGGTACAGCTTTGTACCTGTGCTCAGACTACATCTGTATGTTAACGGGCTGGTTTCATGCAGGGAAGAAATTCCTACTATGTGCAATTCAGCACTAAAAACCCTCAGAAGATTAAACCAGTAAATATGGCTAAGGCATTTCAGAAGACAAACTCCTCCGTGAACTAGATGCCCGTAACCAAATAATGTTCAGCTGAAGAGCAGGACAAGGAGCTATATGGTGACACCACACCAGTCAGAACACAGGCACTATTCTCCACTGCCAGCAATCTTCCAAGATGCAGCACAATCCCCACCCCCAAAGAGAAACCGTGAGACATTAGCACTGAATTTCACAGCACTTTCTGATCAGCTCTTTGGCATCCATCACACAATTCTCTAATTTTCCAGCTTTAACATCATGACAGGAGGCACAAATAGCTGAGACAGCAGGGTTGCAGTTGCAGAAGACGATCTCATGCAGCTAGTGGGACTTGGAGCAGAGTTTTGACTTGGTCCAACAATGCAGGTAAAAGAAAATGTTGCCTTCAAGTACGCTGAAAGCAGCTACTCTACCACTAGTCTGCAAATTATTTGAAGGATAAAGAAAATTACAGCTAAGTACACATGTAAGAGCAACATATTTGCTGCTGAGGAGGCTGAGTAATTCCTACTCCTGGGGAATATGGTCTAAGATTAGGAGACCAAAAAAACCCCAGTCACTTCTACTCTTCCCTCATTAATCGTCTCAAAAACAGAGCAGGAATGCGAATGCCTGGATGGCCACCGGATGGCAATTCCAGTCCTTCAAACATGAAGGACCAGAGATTTTTAAGCATGAATCACAACAGGGCAAATAAAACTGGAGTGTGTTGCAGAGTAACTGCTTTAACACTCAGATATTTGGGGGGGGAGAAAGAATTCTACTGGAAAAAATAGGTAAGATTAAGGTAGCAGTAAAGGTAGTGCCATTCAGCTCTGCCATACCGCTATTGAAAGGTTTCAGGTTACTGGGAGGTGTCACTGCAGGCACTGTTTTGAGAGAAACAAGCATCCTTTGTACTAATACAGCTGTGTTTTTCCTGTATTATTACTTCCTTATGCCTTCCAATGCTATAACTTTGGGGGATTATCTTTGAAAGCAAATTAGAAGCGTTATTGATTCAATAAAACACCTCGTCCGTGTACACAGCGCATTTTCTATTGTTAGATCTACCTAAAAAGCGAGCTACTCAACAAGCACCAGTCCTCCTTCCTGATGCGGATCCATATCAAGGACATCCTAAGCTCCACTGCAGGTGTGTGTTTATTTATTTTAGGGAATATCTTCTGACATTTGCTAACAGGCTTGCAAACAAGTCCCTCCTGCAAAGCCCTAATTATTTTTTCATCTACTATGCATCATATAAGGAGGATGCTAGAGATATAAAATCTGTGGCACTTGAACGTGATCAGAATTAATGCGCCAAGTCCATCCTGATCTTCTGTAATCTGAATGACTCCTGTCATTTTGCCAGACAACATCGGTTGGGCAAACAGGCGTGTTTGCTGCCAATATCAAATTAGCATGACAACTTTAACTTCAGATTCTAGGGTTTGGATCTGTGATTAAAGAGCATACAGATCAGAAAAGAGCACATCAGCTGGAGACATCGAATTTGAAAACCCCAAGAGACTAATGAAAGTCTCAGTTTACAGATAAGAGAAGTTAAGGCATAAACACAAACTACTGGGCTATGATTTTATAAATCTGGCAGAGCTACGAGTTAGAGAGTTTCCCCATCCCCTAGACTCCTACTTCAAACCACCATTGACCACAGTGCCTTCGTGCCCTGAAGCAGTCTTCAGAAGAAGACTTTCTACCTGGACCACTCGCTGGTCCAGGTATGAGAAACATGGAAGCTGTCATTGCATACACCTGGGGAGGGCTACATCGACTGCAGGGCAGAAAATAACCTGATAACTGGTACTGAGGCTTGTAATACTGGATGAGAAGAGAGCTGTGAATGAAACGGCTTGCACAAGTTCTGAAGTTAGCTACTGTCGGGGCTTGGATTTTTTTAACCCAACTCCTGCAATGCTTTGGTGAGCCAGTTTGGTTCATTTTTACCATCCTATGATGTAAAAGGAGAAAATCATGCTGAAAATGCTGTTGCGCTATATATCCTCAGCCACCCAAATCAGCTAGGGGAGACTGGCCTTCGCTGAATTGGATCTTGTTTTGCCTGTTGCATCTGCAGTCTCTCAGCATCGTACCACACTGAGTTGCGCTGTTCTCCCCCAAGGGAATTTTAACCGCTGAAACACCCCCTTTCCTGCCTCTCGACTCTAAAAACATGGAGCAGCAGGCTGCACAGTGCCACACCCCTAACCAAACGCTCTGACAACAGTCCATCTAGAGAGGGAAGGGTCTGGAGAATCGATGGAGTCCTGAACAGAAAGGCTCAACCCAGGGGGTGGGAAGAGGCGGCAAACCCACGACCAGTGCCCTTCACTGGGACCCGGCAGCCAGCTTGGAAAGAGGGACAAGGCTCTCGCTGGTGTAAGACAGCTACAGACCACTTAGGTACCAAAAATGTTCAGCAGGTGGAGGGGTGGGTTCTTCCCTCGTTTTTAGTGTTCTCAAGAATTTATTTTAGTTTAAGTAAGTTATTCTAGCTGAGGGTGAGCGCAGCATTAAGTCCAAAGTGAGAAAGTTGCTTTTTGTCTGAATTTTTAACATTAAGTACAAGTCATTTAAGAACACCTGAAGCTTCTACTTACCAGTTTGATCGCTACATATTCATTGGTGTAGAGATTTTTACCTGCAAAGGAAGAAGGAAAAATATTTTAGTTGCACATTCAACACTTAAAGCTAGAGACACAACACAGAAGAGCGTGACTGATGGCAAAGAGCTGTCTTTTCTCAATTCCCCGCTGAAGTTCATGCCTTTAACAAAGCGTAACCCTCAAAATAATAAGTTGCAGCAGTTCCCCAGGGCAGGCAAACACTATCTTCCATTCAGCATAAGGTAATCATGTTTTATGGTAGCACTTATGTTCGATGCAAGTGTTTGAGGAGGTATCCCAGACACGTTAGGTTTTATTATCTAGATCATGCCAAAATAGTCTGGGGAACAAAAAATGAAGAGTCAGAGCATCATTTCTTTCAGAAACATCTTGAACTTGCTGGATACTGAACAATTTTATCCTATGATCTATAGGGAGTTTCACTAGCTTAATCGTGCCACACATCAAAGCGACTACTGCAAGGAGGCATATGAAAATAACCTTTGTACCAACACACAGCTTTTATTTCTTCCTCTACGAACAGGCAGGCAGCGTGTATAAAATGCCTTCTATATGCCAGTGGCACAAAGGCAATCCTCATAATCTAATAAGGCCAATAACTCTCAGTTGCAATATGGTACCAATGATGTTAAAAAATACACTAAAAGAACAAAACCCATTCTCAAGACCCCAAAGCACGGAGCAGTGTCTAGTCTGATACTAGCTCTGGCAAGGACGAGGGGCAAGAGCCAGGGAGGAGTATAACCAGGCAAGCATGCAGCCAGCTCCACGACTCTGAGCCAGAGTTGGTACCCACATGTGCTACAGCTGGAGGTGAATTTTTCCTCCAGGAACCTGTCTCGTGTTTGAACCAAGCCCTTGGCCTCCTTAGCAATCTGTGGAAGAGAGGCACAGCTACACCTGTCAAGGAGCATCTCTCTGCATGTTCTGAAGCTGCCAGTTATCGTATCATTCAACGTCCTCCAGTTCCTCTGCTAGGCAATTTGAGCAATCGCTCCCCCTTCACCTTCACCACGTTGCTCATGACTGACAGCAAACTCTCCTGGAAGAGATATCACTGGGGAAGGATGCTTAGGCAGTCCTTGTACCTGATCTGTCCCATCATCCTGACATCTCTGTTACCCTTCTGACCTCCTCTACTTCCCCCGCATCCTTTGAGGAGGGCAGCCTCCACCACACAACGCTCCCCGTGGTTTTATACAGGGAAGCGCTGACCTTCTTTGCTCATCATTGCTAGCACCGCTACAGCACAAGTCATGCTTTCATTGAGTGACTGTATAGCTCCAAAATTCAACAGCAATCTATACTGGAAGTTATCAGTGCTTGTTTGTAGCACCAGCTTTGCCCAGCTCTATTACACATTCACTTTCTTATTCCTGTAACAGATAGTGATGCTTAGAACAGACCAGCTACTGAGAAAGTCCAGGACAGGGAGTGATATACTTCAGAGCAGGTAGGAGTTGGGGCAGCTCTAGCATATCTACATGACACTATTAAAAAACATGCCATGTCATCCCTTGCATACAGATACTCTTTGCATGCACCAACAGCACTGGAAGACGCAGTAAAATTAAAGACATTATGAAGGTGAGAGAAGACAAACAGTCATCCTTAAATCCTGAAATATTTATCAGGGGAAATTCACCATTTATTTATTTTACTTTATAACAACTTCATATCTTCTGCATTCAACTTCTTTTGATACCATCCCCACTATATTGTCGGTGTAGTTCTGGCCTCCGAATTTCGGATCAGGCACTCCCAGTCCAGGTCCCACACCAAGCAGATTGCTTTAACATTCATCGGGAAGCCAAAAAAATTTATGGAAAGCTTCAGCCTGCTACAGTAACTGGCAATGCTGTTTAACACAGGGCAGGCATTTAAATGTGAGGTTAAATATCCTTAGAGAAAGTGTTTTATGCAAGCAGATGTGTAAGCTGAGCTCCAGCATTAACCCTTGCAACACAGGGTTGTTTAAATCTATTTCTTTAGATCTTTTAATAAAAGCTATTATGTCCAGGCTGGAAAGGAAGGGTAGAAAGGAGGTTTTGCAGTTGCATCAGGAACACTCAGACATGGGAAAGTGGCTTCAAAGCACTGAAAGACCTGAAAGGCCAAATCAGTGGAAAAACAGGTGGTAGGATAAACTGCTTCACCCTTTGAGACAGCTAAGGGCTCCAGCCTGATAGTATCCGACGGCTGGCGGGGGGAGAACATGCAAGGACATTAAGATAAGGCAACATAAATACACTTAAATTATCTGCTCTGTGTTAGCTACCAGCAAATGAGTCATATCAGCAGCTCCAGCTGTAGCTCACCCACTGACACTTCCTCCTCCTGTTGATACGGATTGAACTGCTATCAAGATGCTCAATTTGAGGACGCTGAGCCAGACTAAGGGCAGCTTTGGCCCAAATATGTGAGAAAGATGCTTTAAACAGCAAAAAACCCAAGGAGGGAGGCATGGGAATGGGCCTACAGGTCCCACGACCTCCATCACAATCTTGGAGATGCACCATTTCAGGGTAGCTTTGGCGCTCAGTGTGCAGGGGTATAAGTCCATCCAGAGAGTGATGACCCACAGGCCTTCCAGCAACACTTGCGCTCTCCCACCGAAGCAGGATAACGATATCGGGGAAACAGTGCTCTTCCAAGCTCATTTCAAGGCAGATAAGGACATTGCCAACACCCTCCATGTGTTGGCATAGCCATAATCCAGCCTATTATGGTCTGGTTCATAAGGCTGAGGACTAGATAGAAGATAATTTTGGTAATGAAATTCCTCAGTTAAACTGGGATTAGCAAAACACTAGCCTGAGATGTCAGGCCAGCAGCCAAAAGTAAATGAACTAATTAATCCTCCAGTTCATCCCCTTCAGAACACACGCTATGGGGAGACTCTGAACATAAGGGGTTGCAAACGGGTCCAGCTTCTGAATTCCAAGCCCTTCCTAAAGCTGCAGCACGAGATGCTTGCTTTGCCAGCTACGATGGCAAAACGAATGCCCAAAATCTCTCTGTTGGCTTGCTCCAGACTGAGATCTACCCCTCGGTTTTGCTATCACACTGTCCAAGGTATAATGGCTGCTTCTTCCTCCTTCGACAAGGCAGCACTGGGATTAAAATGGAAGAGTAAAGGCAATACTGCTCACAGGAGAAAGTGAATCTGCACAGTAAAATAAGCCATGAATAGAAGCCGCATCTTATCTTAGTAAGACAAAAGATCTGTAATACAGCTGAGATGATAGAACTGTGCTAACAAAAGCCCTTCAAGTTCAGACAAAGCTTTTGACGGAGCAGCGATTAAGTCCATGCCTCAGTTTTGGGTAGTTCCACTGACAATTATGAACTACATATTCTAAATGAGAAGTGATGCATTAAGTCACCGGCATTCACGTGGGAAACCTAACAGGGTGGATTTCTCAAGCCCTGGCAGTAAGATGTGTCGAGTATACGGACAGATTGTAGACCAGCTGAAGAGCCCAAAGTGATCCATCTCTTGTGTGCACCATTCCCACAGGTCAAAGTTAAAAGCCGCAAGTACAAACCTCTCATGAATGACACGCATCAAAAATGCTTTGACCCTTCCTTCGAGCTTGTCGCTATATGGACAATACATTCTGATGACAGATCAGGAATGGGTAATGGAGCAAACATCCAACCGCTCATCCTAAAGACCAAGCAGAGCTCAACCCAGGCAGCACGGCGTCTGCAGAGAGACCAGATCCCATGGGCAGCTGAAACATGAGTTCACATCCATTTTGTAGTGCCACATTTGCTGTCCCTTCTAGAGCACGTGCTTCCAAATAACAGCTCCTAGTGTGGATCCTACACCAGATCTACTCTTACCCATGCCCTCCACACCTAGCATTATTCTAACCCTATATTCACGTGATGATTTTATTATTTGGGAAAAAAGAGCCAAAGCCAACCCCAATATCAGATGCTATTATCATCTTTATTTGTTTTATTTTTTTTTAAAAAGCTGAGCTCCCGGCTTCAAACTGCAGCCTAGGAGTCAGCTGGGCAGCTCTTGCTTTTGAGGGGGAAACCTTCCCAGATCTGATCGACCTGTTTTGACTTGGCAACATACAAATAAGCAGCTTTTCTTCTAGTCTGGGGCTTACGCTAAATCTTCATGAGACCTCTGCGTGAATCATGCTGACATCTGACTTCTGGACACTACGCAATTTCTTTGGGTAGCGCACGAAGACACAGACTTCTCCAAAAACCCCTTTGGTGCAGTAGCCTATCAAGGGAGGATACAAGCAACATACAGGATCTAGCCCTCCTAGGATTTCTTTCCCGTCCAAACAGAGAGAAAAGCTGCATTAATCATAATTTTTAAATGATAATTGAAAGCACTGTTTTAAAAATGCCAGATAATGTTGCATTAGAGCACGAAGATTTGGGCTCCAGTCTACAGCTCTGCATTAAAATAAGCCCCTGGTCTATCCAGAACTTAAATGCTTATTTTAGAAAACACTCCAACCTACCGCAGCTGGAATAATTTGTACATTAGTACCTATTTAATTGCTTTACTAAATAAGGGTGCCAAACACTGGGAAAAATGAGACATTTGAAGAGGCTTATTTATCTCTAACATGGCTCATGGTTCAGGATTTCAGGTAAATACAAGAAATACCCACTGCATAAGTCCACGAGTCGATATAAGGAGGCAGTTCATAGGCTCAGCTGGTGCTATCTTTTCTATGGTGAAGTTTCCAGCCATGGCTTATGACAGCACTAATTTTAACAGGTTAAATCCCATTTTTCCTGAGCAGTGAGCACCTACTGACATCACGCAATTTTACAGCCCAGTGAGCCTGTTCTCAGGCTGTTTTACATAATGTCGGTTCTCCTGTCAGCTTGGGGTGGAGATACAGGACCTCGTAACAGCAGAAGTGCTTGGCATTGCACAAAAGGCAATGAATCCCCGTAAGCACGCAGAGTCCGGCCCAGGGACGGCAAGCAAGATCCCCTGCTCTTTGCTGGCACCGTACCCCTACTAGTAGGTTGAGCGGCTTTGGAAACCAAAGCTCTTACAGACCACCTAATCTGCAGCCTGTCCAAAGAAGGAGCATCCAGTCAACCCCATTTCATCTTATTACTCTGGGCCAGACACTGAGTTTTGCGTTCATCTTCTCATTTCAGTTTGTCTGCGGGCTGGAATCCAACTGTGCTGTTCCCACATGCTTCAAAAAAGTAATATCCCTGGGGCTATCTGTATTTGCAGCAAGAAAGTTCAACCCTAAGCAGCAAGCTTGATATTCACAGAAAACTGCTTCCGTACGTACATGACATCTCCTCCCTGAGCGATCGGTCCTCTCCGGCGCTGGAGCGCGATACAAGAGCAGCTTAGAATGAAAACACAACATCTGAAAAAGAAATTCTCTGGCGAATTGGAAAAAATATATTTTCCCCTTGTTTATCAGTGTGTGACTTTGTTCTTCCTGTGTTACTAGAAGTGTTCGCTGGTGCTTAACTTCCCCAAAACCACGTAAAAAAAGCCAAAAAGCAGAGGGCACACCATTCATCTCTGCAGGCCAAAGCTGTTATCAGAGACTTGTTGGCTCGTATTTCAGATACGCTGCTTCTCCTTCCCCCCAGCACAATTCAGCGATAATTAGCATCACATCTGTGCAACAGAAATATCTGATATTTGAGCAAACAGGAGTTCTTAAAGTCATAGTGACTGGGAAAAAGCAACAGAAGTTTAAAAAAAAAGTTTTACAGCTTCTGCAAGGACCTTACACCTAATTGTTGTTATCAGTCTGTATGGCCCGTTGCCCAAATACAGCGTGCTACTTAGTTAACCGGTATTAGCAAAACATTTACCGGTGTACTAAAAAAAAAGCCACTCAATTAACAGGCTTTGCTTTTTCCATAGTTAAAACTGAATTTCTCTGTAAACTGACTTTTTCAGAAGTGAAATCTCTTGTGTCACATCCATGCTTTGACACAATACGTTAGTCAGAAATCCAATACTGCTAAAACTTTGAGAAACATGAAAAAGAAGAACCACGGAAACAGGATCAGCATTTGGGCACCAGCCGAATAAGGGCCAGGAGCCATCTACCTGGAGGGATCTACTACAGCTGCTGAATCCCAAAGCAGAGCTTGGATTACAAAGCAATTCAACATCTCCATGGGGATCCTGCTACCGTGACATTTGCTGTTGCGGGGAAGGGCTTTGAAAATGCAATACAGCTATTCGTGTTATGTTACTGTAAGGATCCAAACTTATCTTCAGGTGCCAATTATGCTCATGTTCATGGAGGTGGGAGTTTTTGTCCCTGCCCTTGGTTTCTCTCCACCCTTGGAGCACCATCTCTGTTCCTGCAAATCAACAAAACTTCTCTGATGTAATGCTGAAACCAAACTTCTTGTTCACTGAGACAGATCATAAGCAAGCTGGTTAATCTTCACGCTGTGGGGAAGTGGCACATGCTATAGTTGCAATAACCAAACCTTAGAATGAAAGATTACATAGATCAATCTAAGATTACATAGATTCTGAGCAGGAACCTACAAAGATACTATCAGTAGTTATGTGTTATAACCCTTTGGTTACCTGAAGTGATTTTCTGATTGATTTATCAATCATCCCTTGTACCTGATGCACAAATGATTTTAATTTCAATTCTAAATACACACCAAATTTTGGGCAAATGCTATTTACGTCAGCCAACCTGTCCTGAGCATTCTCAAGTTCACTACCACAGCAATCCAATTCATTTAGCAGAAGAGAAATGCAACTGTTTTAAGTAAGTCAGGATCAAGACCATCACAAGGTGCTGCTTCTGATCTACAGCCACTACCCCAAAACCACACATTGGGAGCTCAGGGGCATGTAATTAAAAACACCAGCTGCTTCCCCCACCTCATTTAAAAAACAACCATCGTTTGTTTAGGATGGCTTAAGAGCCCAATGCACTGCAGCACAGTGCATTGGGCTCTTAAGCCATCCTAAACAAACGATGCATTAGTGTAGCCATCTGTTTGGGCGACCAGCTGCAAGACATGTGGTGAGAAGACCAACGGACCACGAAAAATCACGGGCTGCCGGGCCAGTTCAGCAGCTGAGAGGCAGCAGACAGATGGCCAGTCGGCATACCCCACTCTTCGCCAGCAAGTGAAACACATGGGACAGATCAGGGAGTGGGTGATGGGGCTGAAACTAGGGCACCGAGGTTAGTGAGGGACGTGGAATAGAGCAAATGTGGCCGAGTGCTGTGAAAGAGTCTCACCCACTACTTTAATAGTGTGCCCTAGCTTATGAACAAGAAATTGAGAGCAAGATTCAGCAATCCAGGCAGTTAAGAAGTTTTTTTTTCACCTTAGGCAAGACATTCAGCGCTGAGAACAGTCTTCATTGTTGGGATTGTTCAAAATTTGCATCTTTGGCCTCTCCAGTGTATTCACTTTGACTTTATGCAAATAAAAATAATGCTAACAGTTACATCTTCTGAGTCAGAAGCTTCAGGTAAGGCAGCTCGACACTTGGGAAACAAGCCAAGCACACGCATTTCTCAGGCCAGGGTAAGTTTATGTATTTAATATTCCAGTGGTGAAATGCTAATCTGGATAATGCAGGCCGCTAAAGTGGTTACTTCTTACCTAGTCTGAGTTCTCCAAAGTTCCCACACCCAATCTTCTTGCCCACTCTGAAGTTGGGTCCCACCATAAGAACGCCAGAAGACGCCGATGAGCTTGGTCGAGAACCATGCCCGCTCCTTCCCGGCATTCCTTTCGTCGTCCGCTGCCTTTCATCCTTTTCCCTATTAGGATGGTCCATGATCTTAGTGAAATATCTCTGCCAGCAAGCTGGCAGAAAGGAATTGGAGTACACACTCTTCTCCTTAGAATAGAAATTTATATCCAAAAGTATCTGAGTCAGGGTCCGAGAGAGTCATGGAAACGCATGGAGTTCTTTTGGCACCGTATCCAGTTTCCTAATGCATCTTGATAATGTACCAAGGGGTCGATTATGTTCTTGAGAACTCAGTAAAGGCAGGTTGCTTTTGGCTTCTTACCTGGGGAAAAGAGAAAGGATATATGAAATAAAAATCATTATTTTAAAATACCAGGCAAGAAATGTACAACAGGACCAATGTCCAGAACCTTCCCGGCCTCGAGGAAATTAACAGCTGTACAGGAACTTTACCATTTTCTTAACAATTTTCTGATAAAAAGCCTTGACGTCACAAAGATGTAAGTGCTGCCCATCCACTGCTCGCTACTGGAGTTATCAGGACTCATGCCACACATACTAACAAAAGCGATTTCAATTACACCAGCACGTCAGGTGGAAACTGCAAGGAGATCATGTCCCATCTTTAAAGCAACTGTGAAGTGTAAAGTTTGTTTTCTTCTCACTTCATACACCTATTAAGTATGACACAAAAACCAGACAAAAAATAAAAAGTGGCAAATGAAAGGTGCCAAGAGAAGAAAATATTGAAGCACTTAAGAAGTCAAATTCTCCTTCATTTTACATCTTTTAAAGTTGACCTCAGATATATTTGCTAATTGAAACTGTTGTCTTACAGAGATGACCAAAATTAGTAGCCAAAGCAAGATTTATTATTTTTAAAAAAAGCTAGAAATTTCCTGAAAGCTGTATCAACATACAGTTCACGTTACTAACATGATTTAGTTGCCAAAAAAAATGAGGTTTTAGAAAAACAGATGTTCTAATGGAACTGGGTGAGGGACTCAAGGGCCAAGATATTCTCCAGCAGCCTGCATTCATGACTGGCAAACGAAAGCCTGACAGCTCTCCCAAAGAAAAAGAAGTACACCTTCCTCCCGCGTGTCCAAACTTCTCACCACCACAACCCCAAGGGCAGGCAACTCTGGACTACTCCAGACGGCGCACTGGTGCATCTCACAAGCATCAGTCTGCTAACGCTGTCAAAAGAGGACAAGAAATAGATGCTTCTCAACCCATGCAGGCCAAGTGGTTCCTCTGTGCCCATGGACCAGCCTAAAAGAGACAGGCAGGAGCTGTACGGATCCAGGAGGTCCTGCTCCACAAGTGCAGTCCAGGGAGCACAGGGAAGATTGACATCTCACCCCAAGACCTTTCCTAGGATGTGAACTCACACTGGATCGTTAGTGCAGCCAAATGATTCAGCTCGGCCCCACTGTGGTCAGAAGAAATTTCTACCACTCAGACATGGAACCCTGAAGCCTCTGTAGCAACAGACCATCGGGGCCTGATGGGACAGTCCTGCGGTACCAGGGGTGGTGGGTGAGCTTCCCCTCACTTCCCAAGCAATCAGCAGGACGAAGGGAAAGGTTGCAGCATGCTTCGTCTGTACAGAGGCTGCATCGGGAGCTGGTATTAGGCAGCAGATGTGGACACTCTGGAGATGCTTGTGGTGCAATTCTTAAAGCAAGAACTAGAATAAACATACCGGAAGCTATCCCCCACATCCCAGGACCTATATGTACTGGATTGTACTCCTTTAGCGGACATGGTTGCATTCACGATTTTCCAGATGTGAATGGAAGGGTGCCTGAATAATTTCACAGACAAGGTTTGTGTCCTACTTCAGCTGTAGGCATCCCCACAGACATTTCAATGTTTACATGGAAGTTAGCAAATACCTCCAAAGTCAACAGAGAAGTGCTAAATGAAACCACCTAAACAAGAATCAATGTGGAAGGACATCAGCAATCAAACACTACCAGATGCACCCAGAAACACAGCCGTATTTACAAGGGCTCAAAAGTTACTAAGGCAATTGGCTCAGTCCTCCTGTAGCAATACATTTTAGAGGATTTAGCAAGGGTTTCCTCTGTTCATTTCATGAGATGATGAAGCTAACCTACTTACTGCCAGTTATCCAAAAATAAAAAATAAGAATTATTACCCATCCACAAACCAGTGGCACGGAACAAAAGCATTAGCCCTTTTGAAGTATGAGTATGCTTTCCCTAGCCTTCATCTGTGGTATACTTTTATTTCCGGAAACTTTTGTTTTGATCTAAGGCATCTGTATACAAGGCAGAAGTCATTCACACTAGATCCAGAATATGCAGGTACCTACCAGTTGGAAATCCCAGTTTCTGAATATTGAACTAGTCTTTTGCACAACTCTGACCTTTTCTATCCATTTAAATACTTCCGCAAAAAAAAGCAAAGATTAAATACAGAGAATGCACAACTTTAACACCACTTTGCAATTACTTTCCACTGGTTTTGTTCATATATTATTGCAGCCTTCTATATCAGATGGGACTTTGCAGGACTCTGACAGACTCCACCTTCATAGGAAGGATGCTGTGTCCCTCCACAGTGTATTAGGAAGACCTTGAGGACCTAATAATAGCGTAAAGAAACATCCATACACGTGAACGGATGCTTCAATGCAACATAACAATCCCACAAAACCACCCATCTTTAACAGTTTATACTAATGCTTAGAACCTAGCTCAGGTTGCACAGGTTACAACCCACAGGATATTTCATCTAGCCCGTGACTCAGCAGCCCTCTTTCTAGAGTGAAAAGCAGGTGAATTCTCGTTGTCGCTCTGCACAAAGGTGGATCTCTACAGAAAACGCCATACAGCATGTTTGCAGCAAATCCAGGAGGTCTGAAAATCGTCGGGTCATCTGAGAACCACTGCATCACGCCCATACTACCAGTTTGGCCATACTGGCCCAGAAGCTGCAGTGTCAAGCTCCCAGCATGGTACTAAGTAACGTGTGAAACACCGTTTGTGATTAAGGAGCACTGGCCTAGCTAGAGACAGAAGAGCTGGAGATGTTCACATACAAGAAATTCAATATTTAGTATTACCAAGCTTTACTTGTACCTCAAATTAATTCAAGACTTAAAACTGAATATGGATAAGCAGGAAGCATCCGTTACAGGCAAACAGGATGAACTGGTTTTTCATCACAGACATCCCAACATACTTTCAGCTGCAGTGTTCATTTTGAGGGGGTGAGTTAGCGCTGCTTCTCAAAGCTGTTTGCATAGACGCAAGCACACTTGTATTTGCTTTGTGAAACCAGCTTGCAGAAGCAATGACGATGCTGCATGAGATACCAGAAAAGCACTTTGATTGGACCCCACCCCAACCTGTCCTGGGAGGAGAGACTTGCTTCAAAACAAACAACATAAAGAAAGGACAGTCATTGAAACTAAGGAAGTTTATTGCTGAACAGAAATCAAATGTGAGGATAATGACGGAGTGCTTCTAGGGCTGGATCACTAAGAAAGACGAGCAGATCAGAGGAATTCTATGAATAAAAAGAGTAGCACTTCGGAAAACACACTTGATCCCACCAAAGCCAGAGAGGAGGATTTGTTTCCCCTGGAGACCAAAGTCATTATTTTCATCAAGGTTGGATAATCCATGGCCAACAACTACAGACCTCACAAAAGGGTAACAGAAAGAAGTCTCTAGCAAGAGCACAAACCCTGCCCAGTTTACGCTTGGAAAAAAACAACGCACAGCATTATGTGAGACATGAAGGGCAGCACAGCCCTGTAGACTGAGGAGATACTACTATGAAGGACTACATGGAAGAGGGGCTAAAAACCCTGAAAGAGTCAAAATCTGCATGACGGGGACTGATTACAGCACAGGAAGGAGGAATGATAGAATTTTTATAAAGTTGCAAACAGATCCCCCCCCCCGCCCCTTGCTTATTCAGCTAACAGTTACAGAGCAAGTAGAGAGCATAAGAAGAGTCAATATAAGCTAAAACCACCGGAAAGAGTTTCTAAACAAGCCTGATGAACACGAGGTGGACTGGGAAGAGACAGGCTATTTAAGAACGTGCTACATGTTTTCCTGCGTGATGCCAGAAGCCATTTAGCCTTCCTTCTGCCATGAAGTACTACCAGCTTTTGACCTGCAGAGTAGATGGATCCAGATAGTGAGGTTGTTTTGCAGCAGAACCTGATGCTTAGCTGCAGATCTTTCCAAAGTTGTTTGGCTACCTGCTGGCACAAGACAGCATCGGTATAGAAAAGTGTTTTACCAGCTATGATAAAACGGGGCTGAAAGCCACCGGAAGGTAAAGGCGCACAATTTAACATGTTTCAAACAGTTGATATGAGTTGGCCTCGATCTTCAGCGATTGCAGGGCAGGCGGTGCTCCCTCAGTGCTCAATGACACAAGTCCATCATTCCTCTAAGGGCTGGTCAAGCCTCTTGTGAGCACAAGCCCTCCTGAGCCTCGATACAGCTTCTCCCTCCTCCAGACTAAAGTCTGAACTCGGCTCAAGCCCCGTGTGCCAAGTTTCAGATGCGACATCAGAAATATACTGCTTGGTTTGACACTTACACCATCTTGCTCAGTGCATCTCGGACGGGACAAGCACCTCAGGCAGATTAAGTACAGAGCTCCGCCACATATTTTCTGGCTAGTGAAATAAGATGTTAACAGTTATAAGCTCCATCCTTCCCCCGTTCCCCATCTGTATAAAGTCTCCCCAGGGAGAAGGATGGAAAGGTCACGCCTGACAGTCTGCAAACACTAAACATCCTCTCTCTCAGCTGAAAGCCTCCTGCAAACAGGAATTCAGATCAGCAATGAATGAGTGAACCAAGCGTTTGATAACCTCTTTATTACAGCCAACCCTACAGGCAGATCCCAGCTGTTGGTACACCAAATCACACAAAGATCTGTCGCTATTGTTACTACATAACTAAAAACGACTGTAGTAAACATGGCATCAAATATGGCTTTTGAGGACTAACAAAGCGCTTGGCTTTGGAAGAGGAGTGGCAGAAGAATGAAGACTAGACTGTAATTTGAAGTCAGTCGCATTAATATTTAAAGACTACTCAGAACGCCAGGACCATTTCCTGCCACGGTTCAAACTTTTTCATAACGATTTTCCTTCCTACCTTTCCACCCACTCAGCAAGATTGCTCTTGAAAGTTACTTGCATTTAAACAAAGCTGCATGAAGATATTTCCCTAATGGTGACTCAGTCCAATTCCAGTATTCATTTCACTACAATATAGTTGGAGACACGGGAACAGTTATTTAATGATAGATACAGGCTTGAAAGGAAATTACTTAAAGCAGTTAGCTAAATAAAAAAAACCAACCTGATATCATGCACACTTCAAAACACTTAGGACCTGAGATCTAAATCACGACCTTACCTCCATCAATAAAACCGCAGCGCTAGAGCTACAAACCAGCTTCTAGGCAGCATTGAAGGCAGCTGCCATTCGCGTTGTGATCCGTAGCACAGTCCAGCGTGAAGGAAGGTTTATCACTTACTGAGCACTCGTTAGGGCACAGAGACATTGCTCAGAGACAACCAGTTTTCTCAATTAAGTCCTTAAGTTTGAAAGCAGCAGTAGTAAATGACAACACAAGAGACTGGTGTGAAGAAGCCAGAGCAATCCTTACTCCTATCCTTCAAAGGAAAAGCTCGCTTCCCTTGCACTGAAAATTTCTTTGACCTACTTGTGATACTCTGGAGACCCCTCCAAGGTAAGAACAAGAGCTGTCAAAGTCTTGTTTTGTGGCACAATTTCAGAAAATCTGACCAAACTGAAATTGCAAATCAAATCAAGCAGACCTGATCCATGTCTCCATGCGTTTCTGATTCATGAAGGAGTCAAAATGTGCTAGAAATCAAATTGCAAATGCTTGGCGGATGGTTCACCACCCTAACAAGCAGAAGTAGTTCAGCCCTACAATTCCTTTTTCCTTCTTTTAAGAAGGGACCTCCAAGAAAGCCCCATTTTCTCTTGAGATGGGTGATCTCATCCCACACTCTACAGAAACAGGAACTAAATTTCTCAAACCGACTCCAAGATCATTGCTTTAGGACAAGGCACATGCCTTCTCACCGTATTTTCCAACATCCACCCCAGGTGCCTGTGTAATACTTTGGTAAGTCTCTTGATCTGGAGAGTGCTTTCCAGACAAGATCTGCTACTTCCCACATGACTTCAAAGACTATAAAATCCTCCAGGGCTCTCAACTGACATGTTATAAGCATACGGATGTGAGATCACCAGCTTCTACCCTCATTCTGTGTAAAAAGTAGAGCCTTCAGCAGCAGCAGACTTTGCTTGCTTTGCCACAGATCGGGACAAACGGTTCACGTTCACAAAGGTGAAACAGCCAGGATGGATGTAGCGAGGACTATTTTGAAATCAGGACATGAGATGTGTTCACTCACGTTCTCAGCATCTGCCAAGTCATTTTATTAGCTTACACCCTTAAGTTTAGAGGAACAAGCTGGCTTTGTCTCCTCTACTTCACTGCATACGTTAACAGCTTCCTAGGCATCCATGCTCTTCCTATATTAAAACACAATTAGTAAACCTTTCACTTACAGCTTTGCTCTCTTCTACGTGGACACACATCTCCATTGGCTTCAGGCCCCTTCGTGCCTTCTCATCCCACCACATCATCTCTTCCCTTCCATGAAGTTCCACTTCTTGTTCTAGTTCTGCCCAATGCTACTTTCCAACTGGTCCCAACAAAAATTTCTTTTTCCAAAGCCACTCCATTACTCACTTCTGGTAAAGCTGCTGTTCTACTAACGAAAAAATAACAGCATTATGAGATCTGCCCTATTCCTAAGGAGAAAAAAAAAAATCAACAGATAACCATATATCATATCTTCGTCTGACCTGGAAGAGGATCCTGCTCTGGTGCTTGGCTATCTACACAAGCTAGTAAGAAGGGAGGATGCAGAGGATGTGTGCTCTCTCCGCTCAGCCATGAGAAATATACTTTTTGCCTTTTTCTCTCCCACTCAAGAGCTTTCTGGTTACCTATAGGACCTTCTACTAGGAGATACTCCCCCAATAAACTTCGTATTACGGGAGTGTATTTCAACTGCCTGCCGGCATCGCAGTAGCACCTCCACACAGGGGAGATCGGCATTTATCTGTGCTCTCCCAAACAGCACTAGACTGACCTGGTTTCAGTGTCCTCAATGTTGTGCAAAACAACAGAAAAACTGAAAAAGTAGGTCAAAATTCTCTGTTGCAGTTTAAAACTGATAACAGCATCGACAAAGCTAGCTGCAGACTACGGCAAGCAGGTGCATGTCACGTCAGATGTCCCACACTTGGGAGGTTCTTTCCAACCCTCAAGACTACAGATGCCTTTTAAACATTATGAGTTGCTTCTGTTGAATCATTTGACCCAACAATTTAATCTTCAGCTTGTGCAGTTAGTTTTGTTCCGTGCTTCACAGGCGGAAAAAACGCCTTACAAGATGAGGCATACAAACAGTATTTAAGTCTAAATTGCTGGGAAGGGAGAAGGATGGACAACTGTGGATCACTACACTCATTTGTTACTCATGAATGCACAGGATTGTCAAGTTGACATCCTACAATTACACAGTTTTTACAGAAAGGGATGAACCCACATGAACTCATACCATTTTCCATCCTAGGGAAGTGAACTTCCATGAAGTCTTTTCCTCGAAGACCTTGCGGACCTGCTAAAACACATTAATTGTATAATCCTCAACTAAATATGTTGGCAAGTTACTTTTCCAAATAAGTCTTGGTTGATTGTTTCACCAAGAGCGATCCAAGCACCCATTCTGTAAGTTAATTCCTGAACTTTGTTCTCGATACACTCTACACAAGCTCAGCATGAAAGCCAGGAATGTTAGGGAGGGAAAAAGTAACTTACTTAGTAATTTAGTTCTTCCACATGAAGAGAGTCAAAACAAAAACCAGACCATTTTTCAGGGAAATGGTTTGTGCAATGCAAGTTAGATTCATTGACTTCTCTTCCCCACTCGAGTTCAAGCCAAACATATGCCAGCAGCCATGTACATGTATTCCTATAGGTTTAACGAAGCACTACAGACCATCATCTGCCAGAAAGAGAGGGTTAGTGCTCTTTATGAAGAGTTCCATTATGCTGGAACTGCTAAATGCACAGTTGAATGCTTAAATAAAATGAAAAAATCCCCTAATGAAACCTGAGCTCTGCATATTTTAATTTTTTTTTAGGCTGGGAAGAGAAAAGACTGAAGACCAACTGCCAGATCAGCTCCCCTCTATCTTCTGAGGCTTGCTGCAGAAGTCAGACACACATCCTACATCAGGCATAAAAGCCTGACAGAATGCCAAATCCCCATTTGTCAGCAGCAAGCACCTCCACACAACGCAAGTGTTCAGCCCACACACAGCTGTCTGCACACCAGCAGCCCCAACGCCGCATCCTCAGCAGCCCCAGGAGTCCTGCAGCCCCTGCTGTGCCGCTGCCCTGGGAGGGAACTGTCACATCAACAAAGTTTTTAAGATTCACCTCTTGATATTACAGTAACCAACCCCAGCTTTAATATCCAGTGTTTGAAAGGCTTCTCAAAGACTGGTAAAACCCAGGACATTTAGGATACCATCTCTGCTTGCAAAAATAGGCTGCGTCAGGCCATGTAAGATCAGGTTCCAGCAGAAATAGATATTTATGAGGACGCTACAGAGGAAATGGGAAAAAAAAAGCCTGGCCAGTAGCAAAGGGTCTGCAACAGACCTGGGGCAGGATGAGAACCCTGCAGATATTCTCTTCTCTGATATCCAGGCATCACATATACCTGTATTTTTTTCATCTCAAAATACCAGGTTGCTTAACAGCAAAGAGATAGCCTACACCACCCCCTTCCTTTCAAGGCAATGGATTTGAAGAAGAAAGGGGCAAAGCCTACCAGACAAGAGATGACTTCTAGACAGCCACATGCATCTTCAAGGAATAACCCACATCAGACAGATTCAGGTGCTTCCATAGTGGTTGATGGATGTAGTTTGCAGTTACTAGTATCAATGACGAGCAAAGTCCTCGACAAGACCACCACTGCAGCTTGGGCTCTGGAGCAGGCTTGGATCACTGGAAGCAACACCACTTTTGCAGATTTATAGCATAATTTAACACAGATGCACCTCAATAGTCTATAACTGTTTTATCTGCGCACCGCCTGGCAAGGAAAAGAAGCCTGGAGGATGAATTGCAGACAGGCTCAGAGAGCTTGAAAAGACTGGTAAATTTGGCGGTTAAACACAAAAAACCCCCTTTGCACTATCCAAACCATGAAGTGCTTTTTTCTGCTTTCAGAAAGGAATGCAAGTATCAAGTTCAGAGCTAACGCAGCTTTCACGGTGTGTGCGTGTGGGGCGGGGGAAAAGCCTCTTACTGGAAGAAAAGTCCTCATGAACTTGAACAAACAGGGTCAAAGAAAACCGAAGACCCCTTGATAGCAAGGGGTAGGTAGAAGCTGCCTTAGTGAAACCCAGCTCGAGCAGACAGGCAGCCGTGACTAATTCAAAGAGGTGCCGAGAAGCATTTGGCCACGCATCAAGATGAACACAAGTACTCATCAGGCTCCTGCTTCCCCTATGGAAGAACACATTCATGTCGAGTGGCGCCCAGTATCAATAAAAACAGTGTCATTACAAAACAGTAATGAAGGGGGATTCAGCTGTAGGCTCTCTGTACCCCAACTTGAGAGTTCCAGGTCCCCAAACTCTGCTTCTGACTGCCTGATGGAAACAGGTTGCCTCTCCTCTGTCCCACCAATACTCAGGATGCCTCAAAAAAGCTGAAGACAAACAAGCATAACAGTTTCTCGGTTGCCTGAGGTCAGAAGGACACCAAACCTCTGCCAAGGCTCATATCAGCTCCTAAGAAAAGCTTCAGACATGGCTGGACAGATTCAGGATCCGAGCCCCTGAAACCAGGTTAAGTAGAGACCTGGGATGATGCTTGCTAGTGGTCTGAAGCAGCAGTGCACCCTCTGCTTGGTATTAATCAGCATGTAGATAATATTATGTACAAAGCATAGTTGCAAAGATCAGAAGACTGCTTATGCTGTGTCTTGTCAGTGTAAAACATCATGGTGATGCTGCTGAGCATTAGCACCCGATGACTCAGGAGACAGAGGAAAGCTCATCTGGCCTCTCACAGCACTGAGACCTAAATAGGTGTGTAAGGGCTCTCCCAGTATCCAAGTGTCCACTACACGAAGCAACAAAGCCTTAGAGAAAATACCACTTCCACGCAAAGAGAATGAAGTTATGAAAGTGCATCAGCAATAGGTACCTTCAGAAAGGGAGCTTTATGCAAGCACCTAATTCAGTGCAAGGATTCAGGCACTGAGCTGCAAGGATTTAGGCTCTGAGCTGCACGGATTTAGGCTCTGAGCACCAACACACACCATAAATCAGGCAAGATTCATCCCAGCTTAGGTGTGTCCTCCAGGAATGAATACCAGCAATCAGCTAAAGCAAATTTGGCTGTAAGAGTGACTACATGCTTTCATGTCCTACTGTGGGGCAATATTCAGAATCACAGACACTGAAGAAGTTGTTCTTCACCACCACACAGGCTCATACGAAGAAAGGATAAAAAGAGAAACTTATAAGGGGACATGACCAAAACCAACAGTTTTGGTGGGTAAAGGTCACAAGTATACTCTGTGCAGCCTGTGCAGCTAAACTTTAAGACCTGGACTGGCAGGCAAAGCCCATATGCCCCACAGAAAATGGGGAAAGCAGACATCCCTGCCAAGTTCGCATCACTCCATCCCGCAGACTCTCGCTGTTGCCCAACAGACTTGACTTGGCCCCTGTCTCCAGGTTGCTCATCACCAGAAACTCCTTGTAAGAGCTGGTTAATGAATTGGAAACACAGTGATGTAAGAGATGGTGAGCCGGAATATCAGCATCCCTTAAAAAAAATAAATAGCAATGGTGATGCCAAAAGGAGAGACAAGTAGTGTATTAAGAGGAAACACAAGAAAACTTGATACTTAATGATTTAATATATATGTCTTTTCGTTTTAAGGCCTGAACTTCACCTTCTCCTCACTTGAAGGTACTGCCTTTTCTGGCAGTCACGGGACAGAGGATCAGACCGTGCTGTCACTTCATATAATTAGATGTTTGGCAGGAATTCAACTGACATTACCTACATATTTTGCTTGCAACTAAAGCATGTCTCAAAGAGGAAACTATGTACCTGAGACCTATATACAGAGATAAATCTCCCCCAGCCTTTAATGTGCTGTTTATTTAGAGGCAAATTGCCGTCAAACAGGGGTGACAAACCTTGCAACCACGTGCAGAGGTTGAAGAGCACAAGGTGGCTGAAAAGGTAAGAACCAAGACTCCTGGATAATAAATCCTCCTCGTTTGGGCTTAATAAATATGTTGCTTCAGCCTAAGCAAACAAATCTCAAAGCTGCTACCAGCACCCTGATTCCCTGCCATCGCCTCATTCTCTCCCACCCTACTATTTTTTGTGGGATAAGGTTTTTACTGGCATAGCTCACTTCCGTTAAAAACTGACAGAGCTTAATATTTAAGGCACTGTTACACTCCAAGCCTGAACCCTGCTGCAGTCATTTGTCTTCCCTTCCCATTATGGGATTATAAAAACTCCATGAAGTCAGCACCGCAGCTGTGCTACAGACCCAAACCAAGCTGTCAGAAAACCCCCACCTATCCTACAGGGTAGCATCCTTACGGCATATAACGAACGACCTTTTCCTTTCTCTCTGAGATTTAAGAGTCCCCTTTTCCAGAGCTCCCAACGGCGTACCCTTATGAAGCAGTCAGCTGTCAGAAGAGATTGATCGGGATAGCCTATGCGATTGAAAGACACCAAGAATTACATGCAGACCAAGCAAAATACCTGCTGGAGAAGTACAGCCCCCTTGCAGGAGGGCCAAAAAAAAATGCTTAGGAGCTCTGTGACAGTTTTGTGAGCTAATCCCATCTCTTGCCATTTTTATTTTTATTTTATTTTTATTTACTTATTTAAACAAAGCAAAGGTCACTCCTTTTGCTGACAGCTATGAGCTGCCTCCTCCCCAGTGCAAGGTACAGGCTTGGTTACTGGTTTCGTTCTGTGCCCGCAAGTGGTAAGATGGGCTACACCCACACAAACATCGTAAGCTCCATAAAAACCTGCACTTCCTCAGCAGAGCAATTAGGCATGACAAACACAAGATACACAGTTAGACAGTTGCGTTTGTTCACAGAAGGTAAATGTTTGTGCCTAGTTATTTCCTTGATATGGCAAGGAAGTAATCCATATCACCAGCCCGCAGTGGAAAGCCAAGCAGAAGCCATGGATACTCCAGAGTGCAAGCTACATGAATTTAAAAAATTGTAATACTTGAAGGTTTCTGTTGTTGGTTGGTTTTGGGGGGTTTTTTTCTTCCTTAAATCCAAAGGTAGCAAGCTGACAGGGGCTTAAAAGTCTTCAAGTGCTGGATGGGTGTTTTAGCTTCTTTCAGATTTTTCAGCAAGCACCATCCCACGCCCATCATTTTTCTACCCATGCTTCACAAGATGCAGTTTCTTTGTAAAAATCACCCACACCGCTTGCCGAAATGAGGTCCATGTGCTACATCAGCTAGAGCAGCGTCAGGAGAGGCAGCCTCTCCACATCAGCATCCGTGTAAAACCATCCAGCACACTGGGACACGTCTGGGTGGCACGAGCAGCAGAAGACATGGCAACAAATACTCTCCAGTTTCTCACGGTCACAGTCTCAAGATAAGCTCTGGAGGTTACTTTTGACTGTACCCATCCAGCTGACAGCGTTTGCCTTCACACACCATCACGCTCATCAAATTTCCCCCCTTAAGTACACAGTAATCGGACAAATTTAAATTTGCAAAGGATCAGCCTGGTTATGAGACATCACCTCCCTTCCTCGTTCACACTCTTATTCTGAACACAGGTTCACAAATACGGGTGGCCAGACATCACCCCGCCTTTGCGCCAGGTGATGGAGAACATGCCCAAGATGCAAGAGGGTGTTAATGCCAGCAAGGATACCCGGCAATCCACAAAATTGTGCAGACCGAGGAAAACCAGATAGTCCTCCGCCTCCACAAAAAGGCAGTCTGAACGCGGGCAGTGACAGCGTTCCCCCACCGACAGCCCAGACCCAATCCCACACAGCAGGGCCGCTTGGTAACCCTGCACACACGAAGCAGCCCCGTTTTTCAGCTGCAAACAACAGTTCCAAAGCGACACCCAGCTTCCGCAGTGCATTTATTTTCATTATCAAAGCCAGATGTATTCAGCGATGCCGCGGTGCTAAGGTCATGGCAGTGGATTTAATTTGTGCCAACCTCTGCTGCTGCTACCAATAACCCTCTATCTGCATCTCGGCACCGTCCCACCACCTGATGCTTATTTTTCAGATCAAGAAACAGTACTTGGGTAGTAAGCGAACACCTCGGCTACCTTTTTTCCAGGTCATTTTGCCATTTTGGTTACTTCCAGTCAGACTGGAACTCCCCAGTGCCAGAAGAGGATCACCATTGAAGTTTTTCAACACCCAAAACGAGGATACTGGATGCCTGCCTACAGCACGTTTTGGTTCAGCTACAAGCAGCAGGAACAAGCAGCACTGACACAAGCATTCAAGCTCATGTTGCATTTGATGGAGCAATGTCAGCTTAAGGAAATGGCATGCAAGTTCACAGGGGAAATAAGCTAAAGAGATATTTGAGTTTCAGACAGGTAATTTTACATGACAACTTTTCCTAGCTCTCTCCCTTCCCTCGCGTTAAGGGCTGCACAGTTCACGGCCTGGCTCCTCTGTTTGCTGTAAACTTGAGACATGCCTATGTAAAGCGAATATTGTGCCAAAAGAAACAAATCTTCCACCCACTTGCGGTCCGGCAATCTATTAGGAAGGAAAGGCAAGGCACATACCATTAAAACTATAAATACCACCTAGTATGAACAAGGGTAAAGTCTTGCTGTGAACAAAAAGAAATATTTTGCTCCATTCCTCAAGGAATTAGACTTACGCATTGGCCTTAGCTGTGTTGGTATCCCTGTTTTGCAAGCTTCTAACCCATTCATGTGTTTCAATCCCATCTGACAAAGAATTTGAAGGCCTTAAATTTCTCCAGCTATCATGATAAAGCCAGAGGAGAGCGATCCACATGTTCCCTCACCAAGGAAAATAACGAAGCACAAGCTCAGTTATGCAGTGTAACACAAAGGAACGCACATGGGAGAGGAGTCGCTCACCTCTGTCCACAGAAAAAGCTTCACAACTTGGGTCTTATTACATACTGGATTATCCAAACACCAAAACCACATTTCCTAAGCTGTTCTCATTTGTTCCCTCTGTTACAGGATCAGCATTCAAGAGACATTGGGGCACAGCACAGGTATTTATGTCTCAGCTAAGACATCCTGACGGGTGCAACCTTCCTCCCAAAGCACGCAGTACCAGCTAGCTTTGCTGTTGTTCTTCATCTATAAAATAGACACACCGGTACCCGTCTAAGCTCGCTTGCTATTCAACAAGTAAGTGAAAGTGAGCATTTGGCAGATATTTCAAACTGAAGCTGGCTAGCAAGTACATAAATGACGGTTTAAGGACACACAGAAACAGAAGAAGCTATAGTAAGTGCAGCTCCGTGCTACCGCGCTTCCCATCCTACAATGACTTAAAACTTAGGGACATTGCAGAGAGACGGCTGAAGTTTTCTCAAGAACCAAAACCAGTCCCTGTGATAACATAAAAGCAACTCAGACGAGTTTAGTGCAAAGAGATTAGAAGACATCTTTTGGCTTCCCGTGGATTAGCAACGGGGAGAAACTGAAGCCAACGCCCAGCAAAGAAATAAACAGTAAGCAAGGAGTGACTGTCAGAGGAAGTCCTTGGTTCCTGAAGTTGGAGGAGAAAGCTGTTTGTTCTACCCTTTCATGCTCATCTACGCTTAAGAGTTAAGTTTATCTTTTAAAATGAAGTAGAGATGCAACACAGGTACTCGCAGAGATTTGTAGCCAAGGAGAGCACATCCTGATGATAACATGCCTTTGCCCTGCAACACATGGCCTTAGACTAGCTACGGCTGGCAGATTTCTTCACTTTGAGGTTTAGCACTTATTTCACAAGCACCAGTCTTGTTGAGCAGGGAGACAACCCCTTATTCCACCCTATTAGGTTTAATATCATGATCTAAAACAAGAAGTGGGTTTTTTGGTCCCATGCAGAGACTTACCTCCTAACCACAGGAGAAGTCAGAGTACTTACGCTACCAAGTGTCTTTGTGTCCTCTGAAAGGCACCAACCTCCCATCCAGATCCTTCCCCACTGCCAAATCTTCACTTAAATAAAGAAACAGCTGAGCCTCTAAGAATATATTGCTGCAACCCTGCCTCCTGCAACTTCAGATCACCTTTAGGCATTATCTTAAAACTGTATTTGCAAGATTAATTACTTCATTACGGTGCCTGTTCCCCTTTCACGCAAACAATATAACCTTGAGAAAGCTGAAAAAACAAGCCCAATTCTACAGCCTACAAGGCAGTTCTTCCACAGGGAAAGACAGCACCTCTTGATAGCATCTATACAACGCCCAGTATTTGCCTGTACGTCAGGTACTTTTCCAAAGCCATCTTTTGTGGTTTGAAACCTGAAAATGGCTCCGTACTCTGCTACAAAATATCCCTTTGAATCACCGCATACAAAACAAAATTCATGCCATTTACAGCTTAGCCTTCTCAGTCAGATCCTGAAAACCGGCAGGTGGCATGAAGACATTTGAGATTTTTCGGAAGAAACTCATGCCATGAAAGTGCAGGTGCAATGAGAGCATTAGCAAACACACCAAGACACCCAAAGGGGGCATTTGGCACAATACCCCATCTTAGGTGGCCAGTAGCAACATCTAGCCAAGACCACAGGAGCACGGGAATACACAGCAATGCTCTATATCGGAGCTACAGACTCGAAGACTGTTTCATGACCTGCAGTGGTACTACTGCAATGATGCTGGACTGATTTTCCCCACTTGAATGAACTTGTCCCGCTTCTTTCTGAATCTAGGTTGCCTTCTGGTACTCACAGCTCGCAGAACAGTGCTCTGCAGCTTGCATCAAGTGAGGTATCTCCTCTTCTTTTTGAACCTGCGGCCTCGAGCTCATTTGAGGCGAGCCAGCATCCTTGTTCACAGGACCAGCACTATGTCCCCAAAGACAGCATCCCAAAAAAAAGTGAAAGTTGATACATTTTCAGCATGGCCAACTTAGACATCTACATTAGAAAGGTCTTTTCTAAGTGATTTTGCATTGATATGCGAGAACAAGAACAGGAAGAATGCTGCTTTGTCCCAAACGGCACCAATTTGATTCTCATTCAGTTGGAGAAGAAAGTTTAGGAGAGAAGGACACTGAGGCCAATATGACATCTGCTGCCTTTTAAAGGAATGCTAAAACTTGGACTTCCCAGCATCTGAAGACTCAACATTAAAATGGAAAATAAACTCTCAACCATGGTGGTCTGGCCATCATCCCTCTACAGGACGTGTCTCAGGACAAGGTGAAGCTGCACATGGAAAAGGGGACAGCCTACCTAAACACAGTCAAACCCCTGTTTGTGATGGATCATTGCTTGACCATGTCTATAAAGCACCGGTCAGATGCCCAACAACTGCCACAACCTCCCCAGGGGACCTCGCTTCATTACCTGTACTCTCTAAAGTGATTTACTACAACACTGCAAACCTCTGCTGCTGCTTGAGGAAGAGAAGATGACAGCAACCATGTATTTGCCTTTAGAAATCGCTTACCATTACCTGTCAGCTGGCTAGGAAGCAAGTAGGATAGCCCCTATCTGAAGCTTATCTGCTCGTCTTCCACAGGGAAGGGGTTTGGTTTTGGTTTTTTTTTTTTTTTATTTCCCCTGAAATGGTACCAAATATAGGTAACAATGCCCACATATCCTCTGACCTCTCTTAGACCCTTGCACGCCAAGAAAATAAAAGGATTAAGATTTTACAGGTATTATTTCTTAGATTACTGTGGTAGGTGCACGTTACAAGTGGGGTTTTGGTTGTTTTAAGGAAAGGTCAGTTACACTGTACAACAATTTTTCCAATTCATGTAAAAAAAACCAGCTTATACCTGATCTATGTGGTGATCAGATACATATCATATCAATTAATAAGCTTTCGTTTTACTGGTGGTGGGTTTTTGCCAGGAAAGCAATCAGTGAGACTAAGCATCCGTGCACCGCTCAAAAACAGCTTTCACAGATCTATTTACGACAGCACAACCACAGAGTTTGGGTGCGAGTCAAAGCTCCATATGTACTCTGCTTCTGGTTTTGATCTTAGAGTAGCTCAGATACATGGTGACATGTTTAATATTCAGTCAACTGCAAGTGCTGAAGCACAGTAAGAAGGTTCAAGGTGATGAGAAAAACTTCCAAAACCTTAGAAATGAAACAATTAAGCATTTACCTCCAGATTTCTAATGATGTGAGGGAAGTAAACAGCAGGCAAACCTTTCTCAAACAGCCATCGGTTTATCGCAGTAACATTTGTCATCCACTTCCCATGCTCTTCCTAGCGGCTACCTTCAGGTGAATCCCCAAATGGCTCCACAAGTCCTCTACAGCACCCCACGAGTCTGAAACGCTGCTTCCACATCACAGAGCGGTTCAGACTCCTCCACCCCATCCCCAGGGATGTAACAGACCACGATTAGTCTAGACTACAGTAGCCTTAGTAGTTTAGCAGCCAGGCTGAGACAGGCTAAAAACTGAAATTAAGCAAAGACGAGGCAACTCCAGCCCAAAGGAGCCTCCCAGAGTTGGCAGCCATAGGTCAGGGTCACGGCTCTTCAACTACAGGGCAACACCCTGCCCGTAAGGTATGGGACAGCTTCGCAGGCGGTACCAGCAGCACACTGCATGCTACAACCCGGGGAGCGCAGGACAGACGAGCAATGGGAAGCACCGAATCAAAGTACTCCCAAGCCTGGTGCTGGGTAGGAGGGAGAGATTTATACCCTGTATCCCCAGAGATGGGCCAGGCAGATCAGAGCAGTGCCTGAGCGTACCACCAGCTCCCTACTCCCGTGCACCTCATCCAGACCTTGCCTGGTCTCAGCTTCCTACTCTGCCCATGCCCTAGGTGCAGGGAAGTACAGAGTGGGAGTCAAAGCCAGGCTTTAGATGTCTCCTGGGGGCTGAAGGAGACAGAGATGAGCTGGTTAGAAGAGCTGAGTAGCCCCTAGGTTACCAGAACAGCCATGCCTGGTACATACACATCAGATGGCCTATCCCATTTAACATCTAACTAACCTAAAAGGCATCCTCCTGCTTCTCCATCCATCAAACACCCTCACATCTCACCAGCTCCAGCCCTCATTTGACCTCTCAGCGAGCCAACTCCAGAACAGCACAGCTTTCCATCAGGTTCCAGAGCTGAATCCCTACTGAGAGGTTAAAAAAAAGCCTCAGAGACAGCTCAAGGAAAAGGTACAGGTAGATGGTATCATCCTTTTCAGCAGCAGCAGGTTGTCACACACTGTTGTTCCATTAAATGGACAGCTAAGGAACTTGCGGACAATTGGACATTTATGATTTTTCTAACACCTCAAAATAAATGCATGTACTCAAGGAGTACTGCCTCCCCTGTTGTCTGGTAATTTTCAGTAGTTCTTTTCATATCCTGTGTAATTACAGAATGCCAAGAACGTGAAGGCTTTCATTTGTGTTAACTGCAGTAGCAACAGCTTTCACTGAAACTGCAGCCACATCTTCCACCCT
Source organism: Fregata magnificens (assembly GCA_013389945.1). Lineage (NCBI taxonomy): Eukaryota > Metazoa > Chordata > Aves > Suliformes > Fregatidae > Fregata > Fregata magnificens. Next base: position 193,489 of record WAAD01007712.1, read on the forward strand.
CACACGTTTTTGCAACACTGGGATGTAGCACAGCCTCCCTCCCCCATCCCACCAGGAGAAAACAGGATAGGAAATGCTGAATTTCAAAGCTGGCAGATAGTTAGTAAGCAAAATAATTCGGTAGCATTCTAAAAAGGAGTTATCTAGCATGTACTTGAAGAAACAAATGCAACTTGTTGCGCAAGGATGACAACAGCCAGTGACCGCAGTAAAACCCAGCTAGTGGCCAGCGAGCACGTGGCCCATGAGCTCATTTCAGCAAGGCCTTACTGTAAGTATCCCCATGCACTAGTTTTGAAAATTATTGAAAACACAAACCTGATGCAAGCAGCACAAGGGAAAGGAGTTTGAGGTACTACTTCGAGTTCCAGTCTCACATCTTACTAGAAGAAAAGGACATGCAAGTTACATCCTGCTTAAGCAGTGTCAAAATTTTGTGGGAAGGCACCTAGAACTTCTGAAAAAACAACAAAATGAAGGCTAATGTGTACCAAAATCCCCAGCTGTGAAGACTGGAGCATCTGCACTGTATCCTGAAGCATTTCCAGCACTAGGTAAGTATTACTTCCAGCAGAAGCATCTCTAACCCAAACCAGCAGATATTTTGACCTTTGAAACTTTGAAGCCATTTGCAGAGCTGCACTTCTCTACCCAATCCATACTTCTCAGGTACGGACCTGTCACCAGTACCCCCAGTCAAAGACCAATAAATTTATTCTTGAAGATTATCGGCGCAGCTTTTCATGCATTCAGATTCTTAAAAGCTGCATCATACCTGCACCAACCACGCTGTTCAGAGACTGGCTGAAGGTCCAGCCAGGAGACCACCGTTACAGCTACCTTGGCTGTCCAGTACACACAACTTCATGTCCAAACTGTACAAGCGGAAGCGCAACGGGATCCGGAGCAAGATATCCTTGTGGGAAAGGGAAATTGCACAGCTCTGCTTTGATTTATCTAGTCTCTGCAGACCCAGAGGAGAAAACAACAGACCCAAAGATCCAGGTACCAGATCATTCACCCACAGCAGAAGAGTCCCTGTGCAGTCTTCTTCCATGCAGAGCAGTCCTGGAAGGACAGTGCTACTCGAAGCCCTAGAATGGGGATGTTTCAGAGGCAAGAGCTGCTTGGACCTCCTAGCAGTCACCATCAGGACTACTCACTCCACATCCCCCAGTAAAACACTGGGGCACTCTTTTCACCCAGCTGAAAAACCAAGACAGGAGCTGGTCTCCCAGGGAAATACGAAATAAGAGTCAGTCTTGCAAAGCACAAGGGTTCATCACAGAAGACCTACAGGTAGGTAAGAAGCCTAGCTGACAGCCAGAATCCATAGCAGGATCAGCACAGCAGCATATTCGCCAGATAGACTTAGCCCATACAGTGCTAATTGCCCAAATAATACTAATTCTCGTAAGACAGCTTGATCCTATTCCCCCCCTCCCAACAGCACATTTATGAAAACATTAAAAACCATGTAAAAGGCCTCACAGCATACCACAAAAAATAAGGATCCATCGTTGCTCGAATGAAACTGCAAGGCTTGCGCTGGGTTTTTAGCAAGGAAATGGAAATCATGCTGACTTACAATTGTTCCACCCCCATGTTCGCCTTCACACATTTCTTACAGGTCAATTTTAAAGAATTAAGTCTTGTTCAGCTAAACATCTGGTGGCTGTTGCTAGAGGAAACAGACTATCTGCAACATTTGAGCAAAAATAATGAGTTACATAAAAGCCAGACTGCATAAGCAAGAACAAGCATTTTGCCAGTCTATGAATTTCAAATATTACATGAAACCCCATGTTTAATTTTTGGGTTAGAATACAACGAAGTGAACCCGTACGCACTACAAAAGCCACGACGATTCGAGTTTTCTCAAAGTTTATGAGAATAGAATCATGCCGTATTGTAATTAACCTTCTAGCTAGCAGCTGTCCTAAAGATTTTCTGCAAACAGCAGAGACAGATGAATTACAGCTTAAAAGTGGACCAGTTCAGCTCTAGGCATTTTCAGACTTAGATCAAGTCAGTACAAGTTGAAGAGTTATAGAAGGTGGTTTTGGTCATTAATAATTTGAGTTAGGGGCTCCCCCATGCCTAGTGAAAGAATATTCTTCCTTAATGCTACAGAGTGCCTTTTCAGTCACTGTCCTTTTCCTCGGGGTTTATCAGTGTTTGGAGACCAACACCCAACAGTTGAAGCTACGCTGCACTAAACGGGGCATGATTTTGTGGAAAAAGTTGAGAAGGAGCTCTAATGGCATCACCATTGGAGACCCTAAGACCAACTAGAAGCCTTGTAAGATTACAGATTTTTGTTATGAGCTTTACAGATCGTGAGGTCCCACAACAGGAGACGCAGCATTCCCGAGAACATCTTCAGCGGCGTAACTCTAATATACGGGAATTGCACTTCACATTATGTACCTTTCTACAAATAGATATTGCTGTTCTTTGAGGAGAGCTTCAGCACTTAAATAATCCAGAAGCCTGATGGATGACTAATACAACTAGAAAGCTTCATGTACAGAAGGATATTTTAGCTACCACACATCATCAGGACCGCTCTCAATACACAGCCAAAGAACAGTGGAGGCACCTACGGCTTTCACTGCTGCCTCCCTCTTTTTGACACAGGCTCCAAGACTTTGATTCCAGCTAGCTTCCTACAGCACCACCTGGAGAAGTCCACTCTGCAGTCAACCTCAATTGCTTAGACAGCGCAGAGTTCTCCTGTGCAAGCCACCGTTGGTCCAGGTCTATCCCACACCACTACGTACTATGTCTACTACTACGCAGAAAGCCACTCCAACACACCGCTTAGTGAACACAGCGGAGACGTACCCCGTGAGCAACTGTTTAAGCCAGGAATTTAACCATTTAACCAGCAGCCGCTGCTGCTCTTGTTCACTTATGCCATCCAGGACAAAAAAATTTGCTCCTAAAGCCAGATTCCTCAAGCTGGACGTGGTTCACCAAGCACACTGGAGGACAACACGGCAGAGTCGAAAGCTAACTCCTTGCTCGCATGGACAAAGCCTCTTTCCACAGCACAAATGCAGGAGTGGAAGCACCCGGCACTGGTTTCGCCGGAGCTGGGAAAAAGTCAGACCGGCGCACCTCTGCTTGGGGATCCCGAGGCAGGGAACACGCAGATGAAGACACAAATGCTCCTTGAACAAGTAATGACATGAGTTGGGGTGCTAGCTTAGAGAGGAGTATGGGCAAGTAGAAAGTAATGAAATGGGAAAACCAGAGCTTCTTTAAATATTACATTTAAATATACAGAAAGATAAAAGCAGGCAGGAACGGAATACAAGTGTAGCCAGCTTGGGAGCAAGATCCATGGCTGAGACAGCCACACTTTTCACTGTCTCGGAATTGATAAAGAATTTCAGTAATGCATTATCAACTTCTACTGTCTTTTTTTTTTTAAATACAAGATGGGTGTCCTCATTGTATCATTTAGCATTCATGCTGCCTAGCAGCCTGTGCTAAGAATCCGCATCCTCGGGTGTAAGTGGCTGAACAGAAAGTGAGAGGGGGAACAAATTAAACATCGAGCCGGGTAGAAGCTTCGCCCGAGTGAAAAAGCACGCTATGATCCCAAACCCCATGGAAATAGGTTGATCTGATAAAAACCAAAAGTTCCCAAGATCCCAGATATCTTACAGGCAGAATGAAGAAAAACAAGCCAGTGACTTCAGTCACAAAAGAAACCCTCCACAACATCCCATCAACAAAGCTTTAGACTTCAGGGGCTTATCTTTAAGACAAAACAATATAAAATGAAGGACAGTCAAATGACTACAGTCTCCGTTGGACTCAAAGATATTAAAAGCACTGTACTGCACCAGTCTGAATTGCTCAAACTAAAGACTTTTCAAACAATTAATGGCACTCCTGCTAAGGCACAAAAAAAAAAAAAAATCTGTTTTAGGGGATGAAACTGCAAAATAATTTGAGATACAGTATATCAAGCAAAATTGAAAGCAGATTTCTCCCCCAGGCTGGAAGCTACTGAGTGCATGAAACCATTGTCCATCCATCTGCCCCCCGCCCCAGCTGAAATTACCAAAAGGCAAGAGCTCATTAAGCTTTCTACATATAAAATGCAAAATGGAAATTACAATTTAGAAAGAATTTGTTTTGTCACATTTTGTTTTGTCCAAAAGTAGAAACAGTATTCCCAAAGGATGACACACAATCATGGCCCTAAACAAGATGCCCCAACTACTTAATCAGTATCACTTAGTCTGCACTGGTTTATGTTTGAACAGAAATACAGTTTGTCACTATATGTGTTTTTTCAGAAGTCCAGAAAGGGAAATGTAGCACCAGTTTCACTCCTGCAGTACTCGTTATGTACACCCAAAAAAACCTCCTGCCAAGCAGAGACTCGCACTGCTCTCAAGGTCATCACTTTTATCAAATCAAAACACTTGCTGCTTTGTTTACTTTCATCACTATTGCCTGTTTCATGAAATCAAGGTATCTATCCACACTGGAGTCAAACATTCTCACCTACAAATGTTATCCCCTTTGATTTCTCCGTTCTGGAGAGGAAAATTTTCCCAACACCTTCAGTTTTGAGTTTTCTGCTCCTTTCATGGGTCAGTTGTAATAGAATAGGCAACCTAGCCCGTATTTTACTTGTCACACTGGAACAAACGCTTATATACAGAGCACATCAACTCTCCTCCCGGTAACAAAGTTAAAGCGCTTTTAGAGAAGCTTCAGTTCACCACAACAGACTTTGGACTCTCCCTGACTTTAATCCTACCTAATTTCCTTGTTGGAGATATTCATCACTGACAAGCAGCGTTGCAGCTACCTACCTCTCAGCTCAACCCATATGTTTCTAAAAATAAAGCCAGGGAGAGCAGATCAGGGATGCAAGTCCCCAGAGAAGTTACTTCAGGTGAAAAATGCTGACAAAATTGAGAGAAAAAAAAAATTAAAATGGGAATAAGAATTGAACAACTTGCATTCAGGTCTGTAAGCATCCTTCCACAGGCTTGACAGATACTTCACATACCCTGGTTATAAGTTACTGGATTTTATAGGGTCTTCCCTTATATATGTTTGTTTTGGGGTTTTTTTTGGGAAGGAATATTTGAGTTGCATGCTAAGACGCTCCAGAATATCAAAGGCACATGATACTCACCACACGTTTTGTAACTCACTTAGGTTTGTTATCTGAAATCACAGGGTAGCAAGTGCTGGGGCACAGGAGCAGCAGACCAGCCAGCCAGTCATATCTGTAGCGAATCTGGAAAAGAAGGACGGACATCTTTAGAAAGTCTTAATGCAACAGTTCATACAAGCAACTTCCAATCTTGCCTTATTCTGCTTTAAAAAAAAAAAAAAAAAGCATTGTTTGCAGTTTTCAGTTTAATATACCAGCTTCCAAGCATACTGTGGATGAAACAGAGCCAAACCCCACTTCTTACAGGAAAATCTAGTATTTCGCCTTACCCTATGTCAGGGCAAACTAATAGCTTTCCGTGCAATAACATGAATTTTAGTTTAGAAGATGACAGCGTTTTCTTAAAATATAGATGTTTCTGGCTCTTCAGTAATATTGGGGGTTTTTTTTTGATAAACTGCGTTTCCCCACCTTGGGAAACAGGTTCCTAAACCTGAACTCCCATGATGCAGCATCCCTGGGTCGGCTCCATCTCCTGCGATGCTCTAGGTGCTTTGGTCAGAAGGAAGCACAAGGTTGTTGGCAGGTTTTTTTTGTTTGTGCCTTTTTCCCCTTAAATAACACCCTCCAGAGCACATAGCCCAGAGGGCAGAACAGGGCCCAAACAGCAATTTCCAAGGGGGAGTGCGCTGTAACAGGGATGTGAAGGTTGAACCAAAATGAAACTATTTCTGGAAAACTCTGCCCAGGGTGACCAGAGACACGCTGGTCTATTCTGCATTCAAAACTTGGGCATTTAACTTCCTTCGGAAGAAAACACATGGATTGTTCTAATAAAAATTAAAAGTTTTAAAAAGCAACTTTAAGTTCTGAGAAACTCTGACCATCATCTAGAAGACGGGTTCTTCTGACACGCTGAAATACCATGTTAGACTCCCTTACACGTGATGCTCTGGCACGGGCTCAACCAGGTTCCCCAGTGCCTAACAGGCATTCAAAGTCTATGCCTAAGCTAGCACTTTTATCCTTATTTTCCTAACTATTACAGCAAGGGTAGAAGTTTAAGGGTCCATACTAACCTCTCAGATTGCTTGCTCTGTAAGCGCACAGGGGGAAAAAAATAGTCACTCTTTACCTTGACCACAGCAGAAGGAAACCAGAGAGCATTTTTGCTTTCTCCAACATCAAGTGCAAGGTAGACCAAAGTAATCATCACCACGCTGCCAAGAGACACCGCTTTGACTGAAGCACACAGGAGTTTGGTCTACCTCTGCCCTGTACTTTCATAAGCCTGTTGTCAGTCCAGTCCAAGTCACATGCGTGCTCTTCCAACGTCCTGCATCACTTCTGTCCTCAAGAAGCTAGAAGGATTGCTCAATGGCCTTGTATGAGACTTCAAAAGTCTCCACGAGCTCACAACAGCTGCCATTAATTAATCCTTGTCTACAATTAGCCAGCACCAACTCCTGAACGAAACCAACCACCGGGGTGAGGAACACACGCCACCGCTCCACGGCTGCAGTGTACAAGCGGTGAGTGACACCCATTCCTCTAAAATGAAAAGGCATTAGGCAGTTGAGTATATCCCCCAATATTAAGTTTATTGCAAAGCATTTAAGGCAAGCTTTTGTTCTACTTGACCTTAAAGTTGTTCCAAGTTATTTGACCGGGTCAAAGGCTGCAGCAAGGCAAAACCAGCCAAACTTGTACCAAACTAAGCCCTACAAGAAAGGGAAAACGCAAGCGCCTGTATTCACAGGGAAAGAGAGACTGCAGCTTTATTTAGTTACTTGACATTGCAATCCTAACACCACTCTTGGGCAGGAGTATCCCGTTAACATGACACTCCACATATTTAAATGCTGAACACTCTTTAACCCGGTGAAGTTTGCTCTTTTGCCACCTTGAACACGTCCCAGTTAAACTCAGGAAAAACAAAAGTTGTGCACAAAAATTCCAAATAGGGTTCATTGGCCAGCAACTGCCTCAGTTTCTTTACTTAAATACCAACCTCTACTAAGAAGTGGCATCTCCAAACAGGGAAGCTAAACGGAAGACTATTTATAACCTGCTCCATGGTATAATGATTTACTTTAGGAATAAAAGTAAATAAATCATCTCACACTATGCTAAGGTTCAGGTTCAAACCAGGGGTTGGATATTATTCACGTTCTGCTCGAAAAACAAGACAACAGGCATGTTACAGAGGAGTCAGAGTGTAATGTGAGAAAATCCCCCGCGCCGGTCAGCCTCTGCCACTTCCTACTGGCAAGACCAGGTGACAAAAACCCATCCCCACCTCACAGGAGACATTTACTAACAGACCTTTTGACCTGCAGCACAGCAAACACGACTCCTCCCATGTTCACATGGATGGGGCTCCAGCATCTTGAGAGCACCTGAGGTTCCAAAGGCAGAGATCCTTTTCCATCCTTTCCCCAGCTGTACACCAATGGTGGTGGGCTCACCCAGAAATCCTGCCCGGTAGCAAGACGACTTGAGCAAAGCACAGAGGAGCCCAGAGTAACGAGAGGATCCAGCTCACACGTTAAACCCGGCCAAGAAGCCAGGAACCTTGTTTAGCTGCAAGCATGGCATGAAACAGAAAGCCTCCTCTCGCAGCAGCAAAAAGCAATGGTTAACAAGTAAGAATATGTGGACAAACCGGTTGGAGCACTAGTTTATCACTGTAACGAGCTCCAGTCTTTCCTTTTCCAGAAAGCCTCGCTGCCCAAACCCTAACATTATGCAGAACCCAGGGGACCATGTCCCCTCATGAAGGGAAGGCTAAGGGGGCTGAGAGAGCTGCTACGGAAAGAAGAATGACAATGAAAGAGGCAGTCCGAAACCATGAACAGCAAGAGGGACCCTTTCTAGCTTTTGACAGATCATTAATTTTTTGTGTTTAATTAGCACCTCCAGACACCGAGCCCATTTCCTGTGACATCTCCTTGATGGCACTAGCTAGGCTCGGAGATGCACATCTCCGCTTAAACTCGGTAGGCCTTGGCTTTGTACGACCACGCAGAAGTAACACAGAATCCTCCGATGAGGATGCTCTGCTTCCTGCCGGGCAACTCGCTTCAGGAAGAAGAGTTATTTATTGTACAGAGTGCCAAAACCAGAAGGATACGAGGCATTCAGGGGTGTGGAGCTGGGCACGGGTCCCATGCGCAGGTATTCTGGACTTGCTCCTCTGCATCGCTCGACATAACCACAGCAAAGCAGAGTTTCTGTTCAGCCTTCAAAGGCCACGATGTTCAGATAAACACCACCACATTGGCTGGAGAAGCCCCACAGACCCCCAAAACCTCTTCCAGCTGTCTGTGAGAGAGAACAAGGTTACACTAGAAGCTTTAAGCCTCGCTAGATGTTTTTCCCCCATTACTTCTCAAAGCAAGGAGCAGATGAGGAGCTTGTTTCAGTTTCGGAGTAAAAACTAATGTCCCTGAAGGCAGCTGGTGAAGAGATAGTATTTACTGCCTTAGAGTATACAACCAGGTCTTTCATCTCCTCCGAGGGCCGGGGAAATCTGCGCTAGCCTGAACCGAGACACACGATTTCCGAGGCACAGCACTTGAAAGTTCAGGCTACTCACAGACACATTTCGGCTCCTGGAGGAGGACATCGCTTCTGCCACAGTGAGGAAGATTACTCCACCAACCCATTCCTTATTAATTCTCTTGGGAAGCTGGTACACAGACAGATTTTGGATCTTTTGTCCTTCAGCTCATTATTATTTTGTTACCAGTTAGTAGCACAAACCTCTGACCAATACTTAAAAAAAGCTTGTCATCTTTAGGCTCGACGCATTTATAGCGTTACCAAATTAAAGCATGGGAACAATATTAAAATTCCAACCTAATGGATGCTGCCCCACTCCAAAGTCTTCACGCCACCCAGCATGGCAAAAAAAGGTAAGACAGCTCCCAACAGCATTACACGATGGAACAAAACCTCAAGAGCAAAACGCAATGCTCCGGCACTCACGTCGAGCCCAAACAATGAGAACTTTGCTTAGCAGTGCACAGAATGTGTAGCTCTCCAGAAACAAGTGCCTTATTTGAAACATGATCCATCAGACCTGGATCAAGGTACATTCAGGTGAGCAGATTTTCAACCAAATTTCTCCAGGAGACCTCAACACTGCCAGACAGTTTCTGTTCCAAGTCCAATATATAAGCATTCAAAAGCCTTGTCTAGAAAAAGGCTTGCCTTCCCTCTTAGGGGGCATCGTTCTTCTGAACGATAAAACACATGCAAACTATCTCAGGGTAAACACCATGTTCTTCAGCTTCAATTCACAGCTCAGTATTTTGTTCTCCTCTCATACGGACCACATACAGCCAGAGCTATTAAAACAAGACCTGGAGCACTTAAAACAGCAAAAATGAACCCCAAAATATTAAGACAGTTTCAAAATTTCAAGAGGCACTAGCGTTTTTAGAGACTCCACAGGTAACACCTTCAGTGGCTGGGGGAAAACTAGCAAGAGCATCTTTATGTGTTAAAGTCTCACCTCAAACAAGCGAGCTCCCAAAGAAAATCTGCCTAATGGTTAAAACCATTAAATAGATGAGTCTGTAGCATGAAACATCCCTCTCCTATTCTGCCAATGCATAAGGAATAGCTCTTCAGGAGTAATAAAGATATGAGTATGACAATTCAGGAAGTCCAGCAAATTTAAGCTGCATGTTGCATCAAAGTAAGAGGAAGGAGAGAGTCCCCGCTTTTAAGTTCACTCCGACAAGAGCAGCTAGAATGTACCACCTGCACCTCCGTCCATCCACCCATTGCTCTGGTTGCTGCACGGTTACAGAAGTTATGAAGGGATACAGCTCAGAGGACAGCAGCAAAACACCTAAAGCCGTGTCCTCCGAGAGCCAAAGAGGTGAACTGAAGAAGATGTCCCATCTAGCTTAACCTCCAGCTTGAAACAGCAGCCGTGAGCAGACGTCTGGGAAAGGGAAGGAAGAGGGTAAGCATACATAACTTCTCCGTGCACTCTTCCACCTCCAGCGGTTTTTATTTCCGGGCCTTCCCAAGTCAGTTTGGGCTTCTGGGTGTTCGGGAACATTCAGTGCAGCCTCTTGATGAGCATGTCCAGTTCCTCTCCAAATGTGCCCAAACTTTTTGTAGCCACAATAGCCCTTGGCTAGTTCAACAAGTCTACTATTCACTGCCTGAAAAACAACACTGTCCTGCTTCTTCTGAACCCGCCTCCTGTTAGCTCCATCCGAACTGCCCTGAATCTCCTGGCAGAAGAAGTGGACCGTCCTCCCACATCCACCACTGATGATTCTGTTGACCTGACGAAACCACTGCCGACCCTTTAATGTTAGCTAGATATAAATAACCACTTCTTGTCAGAAGGGAAAGACTACGAGACTAACTTTGCACAGACTAAAGCAGCAGCATTATGTGCCAACTAGCTGTGAATAAATAAGCAGTATTATTTGCCAATTTTCAGTAGATATTAAAAGCTATGCCTAGCGGACAGCAGAGCAGCAGTGAAGCAGACAGGACCCAAACTACACATTAAGGCTGTCTGCTCTCAAAACATGGAAAGTAGCAGTGTCGAATGGGGAAAAGTCACACCTTGTTAGGTAGATTTTGCTGCCTTTTTGTCAAAAACAAATACATTTAACACCTGGAAAAGAGCTGGAAGGAAAGCTGAATGCCTTAACAACTGCACTTGAAGCAAAGCTCCTGCTTAGACTCAGTAATTTGCAAATTCCTCCCTGAATACACCCCAAAGCTGACATCTACATTCATTCTGCTCAACTGCAGAAAAAGAGAGTCAGCTTTTATTCTGGCACTGTACTTGGGCACTGCTCAGAGCAGGATTTATTGTCCGACACCTAGGTGAAGAAAAAAAAAAATACTGCTGCTTGCAAAAACCATTTGATATCTCTCTCTCTCAATTCCCTTAACTCATGAGTAGCCCACACATTTCAAATGTAGCAAGAGAACGCTGCAAGCAGGTCTAGATCTCAATTTTGCCTTTACAAAAGCAGAACCGCAAACACAGTTTTTTGAGTTATCTAGTAGCAAGCCTAATTGCAATCTCTGCGCGTGTGAAGGTTCGGTATTCCCAGTAAGCTGCTGAAACCCACATGTACTTCTAATGCATAACAGGAAGCCTACCTTTTGTTAACAGCAAAACACTGAAGACTTCAAAACTGATGCCAACGGTCTTTGTGATGAAAGGGAACAGATCGGTGCGTCGAATAAAACAAGGAGGCTACAAAATTTAGAGAAAACATGCGGGCAAGTTCAGATAGAGTCTACTCACCACACATGAATATCACGAAATGAAATTCTTTAAGTCTTTTGACTCATCTGGAACAGAATCCTGCTTACTCTAAATGAAATTTCATTATGTAAAGTTTTCACTGCATATACTTGAGATATTCCCAACACGGAGCTAAACTACCTGTTTCCAGCAGCAAGCAATCATTCAATATTACATGGTTCAACATCATCTCAGCCTGAGTGCACAGAGATGTTACGGCCCCGCCGAGGATGCTCACAAAGATAACTATATTTTATCCTTTCAATAGTAGCCTCCACTCTTGAAACCCTGACCTGTTTGATATAGCCTCCAAAGCTTGAAACTCAAACTGGGAAAGCCCACCCAAGGAGTATTTTACTTTTCACTTCCAGATGATTTAATCTTTCCCCCCCACAACAGCTGCAGATACCGTGCAAGAAACAGTAGCCTGGAAGAAAGATAGCGTGCGGCTCTGGGAAAAATAAGCACGCATCTTAACGTGAAACATCTGCTTTTTACTCTTTTTTACCACAGAGCAAAGAAAAGAGAGCTTCCCCTTTGGCTTCCCCTAAAACAAGAGCAGAGGGTACCCAACAGAAGAGTGCTGAGTAACGGTCTGGGTGCCACGGGCTCAGAGAGGACTGAAACAGAGCATCCACCTTGATTAAACAGTGAGTTACGATAAATACTTAAGAGTGGGATTTTGAACTCTCACTATCTTACTGAAGGAGGCTTTAAGGAACGCTCTGATTGCAATCTGTCTTAAGTGCCTCTACACAGCACTCGCTCACCTTACATCTTCCCCCAAAACGCGCAGTACCTGGATCACATGCTGCGTATTACTATTAGCACGGTGCACTTTGCTCATATTTTGGATTTTTTTCTTCTTCTTTTCTAAGGATGCCTTTATGGGTTACACGAGTCACACGGTTGATATTCTTCTAGCGTCTGCACAAAGAACTTTTCCACTCCCAGTCCTTCTGGGAGGAGAGGTAAACCACTCCTAAGTCAAGTCTAAAAGAAGTCATCCCAAATGGCATTTGTCTTATTAGACAAGGTCAAGTTCACACTCCCAGGTTTCAATCCCAGCCTGGATCGTGCAATAACACTTAAAAAAAAAATCCCAGCTAGTCCAAGGAGTTTTCTTGCAAGATCCCTTTGATTCGCATCTGAAGATGAGTTTCTTCAGTTCTTCATATGCTTTTGAAGAAAAGGGTAACCGAGCTCTGTAACAGAGCACTCACCTCTCCCAGCCTTTGCAGCAAAGATGATTTGCTCGACATTCCCCCACTCACTACATTGGTTTACTAAATCATTAACAGACTCTTAATTTAATGCTCTTTAGAACAGCCTGCTCAGCTGATACTCCCCCTCAAGCCTGAGCACAAGCCAGTAACCCAAATGCAGACATTTGAAATCCTTTTTCCCTACCTATTCAGAAAGCTTGCCACGTACTTAGGTGACACCACTGGCCCTCTAAACAGAAGAGGTGACACTTTCCAAGAAAAGCCCACTCGTCTCCATTCATCAAGGCCTCTGTGGCTCCTCAAGAGTTTTTGTAGACTGCAGCTTCTTTGCAGCTTCTGGTTATCCCTCATGGTTCTCCTCCTCCATGTGTGAACCCCATTTAGGGGAGACCAACAATCCACACGTGCCTCAAAAGCTGGGAAGATGCCTGCAGTCTGGAACTTGCACCAGGATGAAAAAGATCTTTGAAAGAAAACCCAAGTGTGTTCCCCATAAGATGGAGCAAACCAAGAGCTGCAGCAACCCCCAGCAGGAACTCCTGCCCATTTCTCCCCGCCTGTGCTTATCAGACCCATTTGTGAATAAGTCTAACTCATTATAGCAACAGGAGAAAACCAACCCAACAATACCTGGAGAGCTTTGTGCCAGGTTAGAGAGTTAGGGCAGCTCAGGAACAGGTTTGACGAGCACCAGCAGCACTACATGGGAAAGGCAGGACCAAAACCTCCCCATTTGGGCACAGCAGTTACCACCACAGCCTTGCAAGCTTTTAACACTTCACAACAGGACGTTTCAATACCAAGCAAGGTATTGAAATGCCAAGTTTCGTGTTTAGGTACAAAATTACATCAACAGCTCCTCAAACGTGCTAAAAAGACTACTGGTTTAATGTCCAATTTCTGATTAAAACTAGATTTTTAGCAGGCACGGGTCAGCAAGCTAAGAAACGCAGTCCACAGTTGCTCAGCCATGACGTGAACAGGAGCAAAACAGCACCGGGGAAGCGTTGCAATCATCACTATATATAATTCATGTTATTAGTATGACAGAGAGCAGGACAATAATATGTGCATGCTTCACTCGTCATCATCCCTGCCCCGTTCTGGGCTATCAGCAGATCACCGCCTGCAAGGAATGCCCGGCTGCCTGCTGGTCACAATCCCACACTAGGAAAGCTGAAGAGAAGCATTATGAACACCTCCTCCCACTTTCTGCATAAAAAGGCAGAATTTCAAGAATTTTTCTCCCTTTTAAAGGGACTGAGAACTTCATGTTCACTTGCTTTCTTCATCCCTTATTTCTTTTTTTTTGCGCCTGATTTCAGTTTCTACTTATCCCACCTTGAAACACTTTTACACATAAGCAGCAGTATGTTGTGCAGCAAAATCTGCTTTGAATATGTACAGCACGGGAGATCTGTAGGTATGTACAGTATGCCGAGAAACACTGAGATTTTCCTTCCAGTAAGTATCCGCAAGCCATCTTCCAGAGCTGTTCAGACATATTGCCTCCCCACCCTGCCCCAATATTCTAGAAAGGCAGGGGGTTCATAAAGCTGGAATAATTGAAACGAGAAATGCCCTCCTGCTATTCCGTCTCCACCCACGATGACCGCAGATGCTACAGGGAGCGGTAAGCTTCTGCAGTCTGCTCCAGCATCCACAACTGCTGGATTACAGATGTTCGCACTGACGCGCCTGCCCAGTCCCACCAGCATTCATTTTATGGACCTGCTGACCACAGGTTTGTCTAACCACTTTCTGAATGCATCCAAACCATCAGCTTCCACAAACTCCTAGAACAACAAGATCCAGAAGTTTGTTGCCTGTTTTTTAGAGAAATGCTTCCAATCCTCAGAGTCTCAGACATTTTAGACTCCCCAGGACCAGCAGCTGCTCCCCTGCCTTCAACTCAGCTGCCCTTCTCTGTATGTTTTCCAGCTCCACTGAAGATGCAATGACCAGAAATGCACTAGATGTAGTCACACACTCACTTATTGAAATTCACTCAGCATGTTACTCAACAACCCTAGTACTTAATCAGATTAGTATTTCAGCCCTCCAAAAAAATAAAACAATACATACTACCTGTAGCAAGCAAGAGACCAGCGTGCCAACAACAACCAAATCAATGCCAGGGAGATAAATCCTGATGGTCGCAACTGGCAAGCTATGCCCATGCCAAACAATAAGGGTTTTGCTCACTCACCTGCAAGAGTTTCTTTCACAAGCCAAAAAAAACCCACACCGCTCACTGCACTCCTAAACATAAGTAAGCACGGCAGACACTTGAAAATCCTGTTCAACTTCCCAGCAACAACTTTTCCCATTCAGCTGGCAGCGTGCTACCAACTTCAGAGGAGCTTGGCATTTTTCGAGGATGGCAGAAGAGCTCCAGAAGCTTGATTACACACTGAAGGCATCTTCTTCATTACTCTTGTAGGATGAATTATGTATTTAATTAGAAGCAGCCTTGACGAAAAGCTGCTAAAGTTGAACACGGAGGATAAGTCTCACTTCACACAAGGAGGCAAACCCACGCAATAAAGCAGATGCCAGAACCGTCCACCTCTGCACACCGTCTCACACACTCTAAAAAGTTCCCCCAGAAGCTGGAGTAAAGTGCTATTTTGTACAGATAAACTTAACCTTACCTCAAAGGCAAACATTACCATTCACACAGTTAAGCAACTGCATCTGTATGAAGCCACTTGGATTCAACTTCCACTTCCAATCCTGAGTCTTCAGTGTAGCCATCAATTAGAAATGTTCATGACCAAGTAATCTGCTCTACACACGACGTGGCGTCTGTCGTCTTTGAAGCCTTAGCACCCACCGGTGAGGATCGCTTTGTACCAGTAGATCACTTTAGACCCTTTGAACTCCATCCAGGTACAGAGTTAATCGCTGCCAACAGCGGCACTGAAAGTGTCAGCCGATAATCCAACACAAAAAGCTTTTTGGTGTCACTGAGCCCCAAAGCTCCGTCCACCACAGAAAATCAGCCGTTACGTTTTGATGTAGATACAAGTAGAAAAAGTCCTTGTAACACAAGGTCATACCAAGCTTGCTAGAAGACTAAATTTAGCCACCTGTGCCTCAGGCAAGTCTATTAGTTAGGGGAAGCTCAGATACCGGTATTGAGCACTGGTCCAAGGGTAAATCCCTTGCAAGACTTGACTCCGCTTAATTGCAAGTGATCTCAAAGCTATTAACAGGGAGCCCGATCTCAATTTGTCAAAGAGGAGACATATTTGAATACCGCACAAAACCAGCATCAGGACACTGCGATACTGTTTTAAGGTTGGTTTGCTCGAGTGGTGTAAACTATTACTACGTTCAATGCTAGAGTCGGTAAGAGAGGAGCTCAAGAAGATTTAACAGATGGGGTTTCGGCACAAGTGTATTTTAGAATACCTCCTTAGCAAGCATATTTCCTACTCTAACACGCCTCACGCTACAGTTATAACATGCTATAGAAGAGCAGATCAACGAGAACACAGGGATTGTTCCAAGCTTTGGTAAATGTTAGCAGAAACAGTTTGTGAAGACAAGCTCCGGTTTACCAAAAGGTGTCACAGTGAACAGCTTTGTCAAACATTTAATAATTTGCCAAGCCAAAAAAAGACAGTGATGACTCAGATTCTTCAGCTGCCTTGGGTCTTAGGACCAGTATCAGCCACAAGCCCACAGAAGGACCACAGCACTCAACTGAGGTTTGACATCCAGGATCGCTGCAAGCATTCAACAGAGTCTACCCATAGAAAAAAAGAAGGGTTAAAGAATTTGGTTTCAAGACACCCCTGGGGAATATCTACACTATCTGCCTCAGCCCTGCAGGCCTTCAGAGATCCCAAAGAACCTATTTTGGTGCAAGAACCCCAAACAGGAGTATTAGCTCAATCACACAAACAAAACCAGGATTACCAAGATGACTGCACCAAGTCCAAACGAGCACAAGGTTTCTTACAATAGACGTTGAGTAGATATGGTCCAACTAGACACCTGTAAGTCATCCCCTCGAGCCTCTGCAAACAGATGGTAACCCAGAAGGCTGCCTCAACATCCGACGTTCACCCCCCACACAGCTGCTCTTACACCCGAACTTGTCCCTGCAGCATCCCCAGCCAGGAAGGTGCCGAGACCCTCAAGTCCCCCAGCCTATAATGCTGCAAGCCAAAACCCTGAGCTATTGCCACAGCGGCCAACAAGTTAGCCCCCAAACCCTGTCTTTGATCACGTTGCCTCCTTAACGTCGAAGCACTCTGTTTTCTGTGGAGACCAGAAAGAACAGAACAAGTGGTTCCAAAACACCACACTCCCAATCATAGATCTTGACAAGTGAAGGCACTCTGGCATGCGCAATAACTACTAACATTTAGAAATGATAAAAAACACTGAGTACCGGTGCTGTATCCAGTAAATCTAGACAAAAAAACAAAGGACTGCATATTGGTTTGGAGCCTAATCCCAGTTTTGGATCTTAACCACTGAATAACAAATTTCAGCAGAGATACTCTTCTTGCAGAAGCGGAGCACAGCCTATGATTTACCACCACTGGTGTTGCACCTATCACCAGTAAAACTGAAGCCTTAGCCCTGCCAACACCACAGAGCTTTTTCAGAATTAGAAACCTGTCAAAACCTTTCCAAACAGAGGACAGCTGGGAAGCCATATCAGATGCCAAGGTGGCTGCAGGCCTGATCTCAGCAGCGGGATGATCATCCAGGGAACCCGAGGACCTCCAAACCATCTAACCTGGCACTGATGCTAAGCCAGCTGAGGTAGTCCACGGCTAGCAAAACAGGATGGCAACCATGGAGCAGACATTTTTCAGGGTGGAGAAGAACCTCATTACCTGGTAGATGCACACATAGCACGTATTTTGGAAACGTTTATTTCCATCTAAGAAGCTGCTTAATGCATGTGTTGCCACAATCCCTCCCCCTCCCAGTGCAAACCAGTGTGTTGTTACCTGCTGCTGCAGCCCTGCCAAAAAGCGACAGCAAGAACGAGTCTTCATGAACCTCCTAAAGGTGAGACCTTTGAAGTCTAACTAGGACTTGAAAAGAGACAACTACAAAGTATGTGGTCTCTGCTTCATTAAAAGAAGATGTTACGGGTTCTTAAGTTTTATTTGTTCATCGAAACTTGCTCTTTTAAGATCTAGGAAATAAAAACAAGCTGTAGAAACTAGCCTTGCACGTTACAAAGGAAGACAGTTACAAGGTACCTAAGGACAGCCAGGCTAGCCAAAACCAGGGTTGCTACAGGACTTAGAAGTAAGCGACTTCTACCAAACTTCATAAAAGCTGAATTGTTTCATTACACTTGCCAGAATTGGCTCCGTCAATGGAACAATATTATAAGCTGTATTTTAGAGGACTTCCTCTTATTTGTTTTTAATAGATCTAAATAAGCAGAAGTCAGATCTACAAGGAATTTTGAGTCACAAGGAATGAAAGCTCAAAGACACAGTCAGTCCGAGATTGCTACACTTCAGAAACCCACCTAAAGAATTTTATCCAAGAGTAGTAATAACTCAATTCATATGCCCCTCCTTGCTATGAGGAAGACTAGCCAGATGCAGACAGATTTCCTTCAAGTCAGTTTTTCCCTGTAGTGTGCTCTCCATTAACGCCACGGAAGAAAAACGACCCTGTCTGAATCTACCCTCTGATTTATAACTCAAGAGTGAACATGCAGCAGCTAGCAAAGGAACACCAGGTTTGGTTTGTTATTTCTACAAACGAGATGCTACCCTAATTACAGGTGCAACAAAGATAAGCATTTAAGAAAAAACACATGCAGATTTCAACCTCCTAAGCACACAGGATTTTCTGCTACATTAGAGGAGTTGAACTATGAACTGAGCTCCATAGCACATCGCTAAGATGGAAGTGATCATATTTTGCAACATAAAATAAATAGCTTGAAGAAACACATAGTTCAGACTGGTTGGCTTCACAGAGTTCAGGCAGGTTTCTCCTACAACTTAATTGACCTAGCTTCAGCACTGAAGTACAGTGATTCCTTGTGGGTTGGAAAAAAGGAGTAGCTCTATAGAGAGCAGGTATTCCAGAGTTTTCTTAGCATCATCACGAACCGCATCAACTCCCCAAGCTTTACCAACAGACATTAGAACACGTATATAGGACAGCAACTACTCAGGATATTTAATAAATGATGTGGCCTCCTCTAATGTACCATGCACAATATGGCCAGCTCCTCTTAGAAGACTACAGAAACGCGACAGCTTCAGAAAAAACAACAGCAGATTCAGGACTGCATAGAAACCTTTACTTTGTAAACAGCCGCAGTTTTTCCCAGCCTAAAGGAATGTCATAATATAATCATAAGGGAAAAAAACCCACAAAAAACAAAATACAAAAACCAAAGAGGAGCAGGATAGCAGAGGCAGGCAGGAAAAGAGTTTTCCCATCTCACCATTGAACATCCCCAATTCCCGCATTAAATGCTAGGTGTAGCAAATCCAAGCTACTCAATTGTCTTCCACAAAGCAGAAACTGTCAGGCTAATCTTCAGAGTAGAATTGCTGTCAACTCTTCAGGCTATTAAGTTATTATCCAAAAGAGATTTACTCACAGACGAGCAAACCAAAATAGAAGATTCAGACAGGTAAGAGACACCTATCCATTTCAGAAGATGAACTGCTCTAACTCGCTCTTACGGGAAGGAGTAACATATGAAAAGCCAGGAGAACACGGTGGTAATCTCACACTGATTGCGCTTCATTGTTCATTTTGCCAACTTCTCGAAATAAGTCGTCTTTTAAAAGGTAGGCAGTGTCTGATGAACCAGAAATCAAACAGGTATTTTAGCAAGAAGTTAAAATACCTCCTCCCTCTATTAAAAAAAAAAAAAAAAAAAAAGACAGGTCTAGGGGGGTTTAATATGGACTATAGTGATGAAGCAGGCACAACAAGCCTGAGATTTTATGTCTCCACAGAATCACAGAATGGTTTTGGTTGGAAGGGACCTGTAAAGATCACCTAGTCCAACCCACCTGCTGTGGGCAGGGACACCTTTCACTAGATCAGGTTGCTCAAAGCCCCATCCAACCCAACTCTGAACACTTCCAGGGATGGGGCGTCCACAACTTCTCTGGATGACCTGTTCCAGTGTCTCACCACTCGCATCACAAAAAGTTTCTTACGTCCAATCCAAACCTACCCTCTTTCACTTTAAAGCCATTGCCCCTTGCCCTGTCACTGCAGGCCCTGCTAAAAAGTCTCTCTCCATCTTTCTTGTAAGCCCCCTTTATCTGCTGAAAGGTCGCAAGAAGGTTTCCCCGGAGCCTTCCCTTCTCCAAACTGCACAACTTCAACTCCCTCAGCCTTTCTCCATAGCAGAGGTGTTCCAGCGCTATGACCGTTTCCATGGCCTCCTCTGGACCTGCTCCAACAGGTCCGTGTCTTTCTTGCACTGGGGACCCCAGAGCTGGATGCAGCGCTCCAGGTGGGGTCTCACAAGAGCAGAGTAGAGGGGGAGAGTCACCTCCTTCGAGGTGATTCCTCAACGTCCTGCAGACCGTGCTTTCCACGCTGGCATTTCTGCCACTGCAGACTGAAGCCTTCAGTTGTCTCAGCTCTCTGCAGGTCAAGGTGACCACTGCCATGATTTCATCAAAACCAGGAACTTTGCAGGACTCCAAAGGGCGTATCTTCAGTGACTACCTGTTTGTGCAGGAACACACTACTAAATAATGTCGGGAAGGAGCTGCTACCCGTGGCCCACAAAGGTACAGCCAGCATATGACAGAGAGAAGTTTCTGGAGGCAAAATTCAGGCTGAGAATAGGAAGGCAATGGCCAAGAGTTGTGCGACAGCATCTCAAAGAATTGCTCCCACACTCAGGCTCGGATTCCTTAGGAATTGAGAAGGGTTTTGAACAGCTGGAAGCCTAACAAGAATGAGGACTGAATTAACCAAAATAGCACCCGGACACTGGCACTTGCAATCAAGACCGAAGGCTCCTCTGACACCTCAGAAGAAGAGCAGAGAAAGCCAGCCGACAGAGAGGAGCGTGTATCTGAGGACGATGCAGCTTTTGGGGGAGAGAAGCTGATTCCTAAGAACTTCATCTCCTCAAAAACCCCTACAGGTGGAACAAGAGTTAGCCATGTAAAAATCAGCAGCTAGAAAAATCAATACAGTACGAGTAACAGAAGATGGAAAGACAAAACCAAGGCACAAGCGCGCTTCTACACAAATGCTGGAAGTCTAGAAGTAAGACGCAGAAACTCCAAAGCCTGTTTTTAAAGTGATAATATGGATGTAGCGGGTTCATTCAAAACACAGCGGTGGGCAGACAAGTCAATGGGACATTCAAAGCATATGAGGATTAAGCAAGCTTTTAGAGGATCTAAGCTTTCTTTAGCCTACGCCACCATTCGAGCAATCTGAGTTTACTGTGCATCTCAGCAAGAAATACCCTGTAAGTCAGAATTCCAACCTTAAACCAGAAAAATATAGTCTCAGCCACCGAAGCAGCGATAGCAGCTGTCACACTATCACCAGGGGGTTGTACAAGCAGGAAACGTGACATTAAGTAGAGACTTCAAGTGCCTCCACGTAAACTGCGCAAGTGTCAGCTCAGTATGTAACACCAAGACTTAGTTCTTAAATAGCATAAAGCGACTCCTCCCCGGCAGCGGATGAGAGGAGCGGCAATTCCTGCCTTCACCTTGAACAGTGGCTGGAGTATCAGTGTGAGCCCCTACTGTGCGATCTGACCGTGCCATCGGAGTAATAGAAGCCCATCCAGCCAGTACAGCAAGGCTAAAAGTCCAACAAGGAAACTAAATACAAATTAGTAAGGTTTTATTATTAGAAAAAAAGGAAAAAGGTCCCATGATTTATTACCGGGTTAAATAATCATAAGACAATGTCTCCCAAAAGTTGAAATTGTTTTATACTCAATGTGCTGAGCTTGGCCCATCTCCGCTCCCCCTGCTCGACCCCAGTCAAGCAAGCCAAGCAGATAAGGCTTCAGGTAGCAAAGGACCACTCGGAGGCCAAGGCAACTGCAACAACCTCACCGTACAAAGTCACCCAGGAGGAGGACAGGGAAGCCCCCTGCGCAGTTTCTTGCTTAAAGCTGCGCCAGAGTACCTGAAAGACACTTGCACCAGCTTTCACAGAGCGATTCAGAGGCGTCCGAGCAGCCACAAACCAGGCAGCCATGCCAGGCAAATCAGAGTTGTCCTAAAGAATGGACTAAATGGATGCAGGGCTAATTATATTTTATAAAATGAAGTCATGTCTCAGGAGTCAGTTGGAGGTTGTTGTCTTTCATTTTTTTCTTTTGCAGGAGGCAGAGCACATGAACAAGGAAAAGGCAGCTGATATACTTCATTGAAAAAAACCAAGGATACTACATGACAAGATCCTTCAAAGCTCTTTGAAGAACAACACTCTATAGGAAAAAAGGAAAAATCCTTCACATATGCAAATAACTGGTTAAAAAAAAAGGTAAGGAAGGGGGAAAGGCAGGCATCACTGGTCAGTTTTGGAGTGGAGGGGGCTCGCCAAAGGATTCTGCTCCGCTCAACTATATTGAGCCGTGCAAGAGAAGGCAGTACTGAGATGACAACATTTGCTACTCTGAATAATTTAACACGATCAGTAAATAAGAGCAATGACTCTAAGGAATTGCAGTAAAATCTCGTGATACGAGTGGGTGATACAATTCAAAGCGCAGCACAGCAGGAACAACCACCCTAACTTCGACTTAAAAAAATATGACAGACTGGACTCAAGCCAACACTGGGGAACAGGACACCAGGACTACAGCAGAGTATTCCACAAAAACCATAGCTCTGTAGGTTTTTTTCATCACTAACAAACAAGCAGAACGCCTGTAATTACAAAGACAACAATATAGAACTAAATACAAATCCACAGAGTACGGTGTTTGCTAAAGAGGCACCCGTGCCATAAATATCACCTGCCGATCTATCTGATCAGCACCTCTGCCAACCTCC
This sequence comes from Fregata magnificens, assembly GCA_013389945.1. Lineage (NCBI taxonomy): Eukaryota > Metazoa > Chordata > Aves > Suliformes > Fregatidae > Fregata > Fregata magnificens. The sequence goes on from WAAD01007712.1 coordinate 216,169, forward strand.
CCCATTCGCTTGCGCTGCCCCTTCTGCCATCCCTATCTCAAGGAGGCTGGAGCAGAGCCGGCAATGACACGAAAAGCAAGGAGAAGAGACACGGAAAGGAAAGTCTGAACAGATGAGGACAGTTCAGCCCAGCCCAGAGACCACCAGGAACGGAAAAAGTAGTTTCCTAAAATGGTGAATGTCATGGAGAAAGTATAGTAGTAATTTGTTCTGAATTTGTTTCTTGCTAGTTTTTTTTGACACCCCCAGTTCTCGTTTTCTGTCTCTTCCTCGTGTGTAGGCCACATAAGAAGTAGCCTACACACTTAGTGTCCAGCTTTGTGTCTCTCTCTGCAAGGTAGCGAATAGCAAGGTGGTTCAAAGTGAGAGGGCAAATCCGTGGAAGAGAAGTGTGAAGGCTACTAAATTCAAACACCTGGCTCAGGGGAGTCATAAACTGCTGGAGAGAGAAAAGTAAAGCAATACTTGCCCAGATTAGATCTGCTGTATTTGTGCGCTCCCCTCCCCAGGCATCTGCCTGGGGTTAGATCTAGTTACTAGCAGGATACTAGGCCAGATAGATTCCTATTCTCATCTGGTAGCACTTTTTAAGGCATTATACAGGATTTCACCTATTAACCTGAAAATAAGCAGCAGCTGATTGCTTCAGAAGAGCTGGAAATCAGTTTAAAAAACACAAAAAAGGGGGCAATCTCACTGTAAGGAAGGCAGCAAGTAGCTATTGCACTACGTTGCGCTTACGATCTCACCCAGCTCGTAACTCTCCTCGCAGTGGAGCTCTGTGAACCTGCCTGCTTGATCAATCCCACCAGAATATTTCCCATCAGCGACTTTGGCATAGAAAGTCAAATTGTTGTCGATACAGAGAACTGGAACAGCATAAAAACTCCTATGGAAGAGTAACATAGATGGACTGGAATGAGGCAAGGTCATACACTTCAGACTTTGCAAGAAATGCTACTATGAACTGGAAAGCTCTTTAATCCAAGGAAAAAGAGAGACACACAGGGTATTAGCTTGTCACTGTGACCTGTGAGCCACCAACCTGATTCAGACGTGAAGGATACCAGCACAAAGAAATGACCTGCGGCACCGCACAGCATCCCAGAGAGACCTCCCCTGCCATTCCATATCCTGCTCCGGTCAGGGGCGTTCAGGGATTAACTATAAGCAAACACGTGCACAGAAGAGATCGACAGACAACCTGGAAAAGAGCAACTGCAAGGTTGGTGCGCGTGGTTTGAAAATAAGAAGCCAAGAGCTGAGTGCTTTCTGAATGCACCGAAGGAGAGAAGAGCTGTTTTTATAAGAGGCAACACTGGCACAACGACAGATAGGTACGTACCAGCCACAAATACATCTATTGTGAGAATCTGGTGTGAGTTTCCAACCACCGCAGCCAGAGGATAACAGGAGAGCTTTCCACAAGAAAAAAATGCAGCAAGAAGCCCAGATTGGCCTAGACCAGCACGGACTTGAGGTCAGCAGTCGAAAATATGCTGCTATAGACTTGCAGAGTGAAGCAGCAAGCTGCACTGTGTCTTCCTCCAGCCCAAGAGCTCTTAAAAACTAAAAAAGGTACCAGCTGGACACTTTGCTGGGTCCAGAAAAAGCAATTTCAGTAATTTGAAGAAATACTTGTATCTCAACAAAGTTTAGGTACTTATGCAAGGCGTAAGTGTAAAGCACCGATTTTATCAAGCGGATAGTCTAAAATTTCATTGGAGTCGGCAATATTTTCGCCAAAAGGTTGCAATATCAGCTCTACTGGGGTACCACTACGCCAGCAGCCGGAACTTCAATACGGAGAACAGAGATTTGCCTGGCCAGTTCTCACCATGCTTTATAAGTACATCAGGTCTTTTAATAAGAATTTTTTTCCTTTTCCTACACACCACGATATTTAAATTCCAGATCCTTTCTTATCTGGTCGCACCTTGCTGGCGGTCACCTTCCCCGTGTAAGAACTCCTGCTGATATTTATCACTGGCAGCATCTCCAGCTCATCCCTGACTCAGAGAGCTCTAGTGTCAGCCCAGCCTCACATGGAGAAGACCGCTCTGTGCATCTCTCTACAACAGCAGCGTAATAAAACCCAAATTCTCCTATCAGTAACATTTCACCGCCTAGACAACGCTTCCAAAACTTCAGCAACTGGCAAGCAGCGAGGAATCCTCCACAGCTTTTGCAGCCTGAAGAAAGCAATCTCCCCAAACTCGTAACTCAAAGGCGCTCTTTGTATTTTCTGGAATGCATCTGTGGGAAAGCACTGCTAATATTTGATAAGAGCTTCTCGACGGGAACAAAGCTCACACTTCTCAGTTCACCCATCATCCTCTCCCAGCAGGTTGGCAGAGACCGGGTTACCAACACAGCATTAAACCGGGAACGTGGAGAAAATGGTTTATTTAGGTAAATCACAGCCCGTAGCTGGGAGAAGGAAAAGGCAAGTCGGGGAGTGGCAGCACAAGCTAGTTACACACATGCATTAGGTCACTGATAAAAAAAAAAAAATCAAGTCTGAGATCACACCCATGACAGTGTGACTCCAACCAGGCCACTGTGAGCCCGATAACGAGAAAGGGGGAAGGTGAAAAAAGCTCACGCGAAGTCAGGACACAGGAGGCGGCAGGTACCAGCAACCGACCGCGAGCTCGGGCTTGGTACACGACGCTTCCTACGAACCGAGAAGTCAAGTCACTGTTGAGAAAGGCCAACAGGGAGGGAAGACGACCGTCCCACGAGCAACTTGGGCAAGACGACGAACCCCAACCCTTCAAGTTTCATACCGTGCCAAACAGCACGCACACAGAAGTTTCCCAGATACGGGGGGAATATACGACTTGTTCAGGCAACGAAGTTGTAAATACGCTTCCAGCTGCGGCGCTTTGTTTCCCTTCGACGTGGGAACGGGCGCAGGCTTAGAAGGAGCGCTCCCAAGCTGCCTCCAAGTCCCGCTTTGGCAGGCGCCCTGCCCCGTGCACCCAGCCGTGGACGGGGCCGCGGCCTGCGGGAGACGTCTGCCCCCAGGGACCCCCTGAGGTGCGCCACCCCACCTTCCCGACCCGTCAGCTGGCAGCGGGCAGCACGCTCGGGAGGAAGCCGCCCGTGAGGGAGGCGGTGGGGGCCACCGCACC
>WAAD01007712.1:232802-268594 GCA_013389945.1 Fregata magnificens
CGGGGTGGGAGGTGGCGGGGAGGGGTGTGGGGTCGTTGTGGGTGGGTGAGGAAGAGGGCACGCTGCTGTCTCTTTGTGTTTAAGCAGGAGCTTGTTGGTTTATGGCTAGACTTTTTGCGTGACTCGGTGGCAACCGGAGTCTCGAGGTGAATTTTTTAAGTGTTCGGCAGACGGGTCAGGCAGGATGTCACTCTGCGCTGAAACAGGGGGAGACAGGTAATTTACCTTATGTTTTTTTTTAGTCAAACAGCCACAAGGGATTTCCCAAAGTGCCTGCCTCAAAATTTCACAAGGCTTTCCCAAAGCGCCTGCCTCAAAATTTGACTCATAAATCCATTTCTTACCGTGGTCTCTACAGAAACCTGATCTGAAGGGGAGAGATAAATTGCATACATGTGCGATTAGACCGTCAGTTTTCTCAGAACAAAAGCCCCCTTATGCATTTTTCTCCATCCTGTCCTCTTGCAGGTACATCTTGTCAATAACAAATGAGGACGAGATCCGGGAGTATGTCGTCGACCTCATTCAGGGGACCGATGGGAAGAAGAGTCGGTTTGTAGAAGAACTGCTGGCCAGGTGGCGGAAATCCTCCCAGCTGCCGTCTGAGCCTTTGCCGGCATATCGGAAAAAGGATGGTGAGTGGTACGGGGAGGAAGGAATTAAAGTCTCAAATAAGCTTGTCTCAGTCATTCTGTTTATAAACAATTACATGCCACGAATGCCCATGACTGGTCCTATCTTCTGTTCTTTGTGACAGCGTAAAGCCCATTTTCATTCACCAAGTAAGAGTTCAGGGGCATCTTTCTCTTGCTGGTAGTTACCCAGCCTTTTTTTGTGCTTACGCACGCTTCCAGAGACTTCGGAAGTGCCTCGGGCTGGAGACCAAGCGAAAAAGGGTAAACGCAAAGGAAGGAACAAGCAGGAGACGCCTGTGTACGCTGAGCCAAGTGCACTCGTAGAGGAAGTAAAAACCCCCCTCGACCTGGCCAAGGTGAGTGTGCCTGGTACGTGAGGGCGGGCTTTGCCTGACTGTGTGTCGCTGGGTGCTGAGGGCCCGCTTTGAGCCTGGGTTGCGGGGAAAGGTAATATCAAACACTCTAACAAAAGATGTGATTGGAAAACGGAAATAAGCTTTCAGAAATACGAATCCTTTGTTGTCGGAGTTGTGACAAAGGGGATTACGTACCTGAAAGCGTGTTTGTGTTTCCCAGCTACATCACTGGGTCTAATAAATGCTTGCCTCCCCCTGCAAACCCTGTCTTGTCTCATATACAGCGCAGCTTCTGTGGGGTATACGTCTGTGTGTCTTTGTTCGCTCATAGATGGCATGCAGCGTGGCAACCACAAGCTGTAACCTGAGCGCACGCTTTGGCAGCTGTTGGGATAGGCAGGGGTCCCATGCTGCAGGCGCGCTGTCAGCGAGTTGTACGATCGCCCGGTTGCAACGAGAGAGGCGGCTGTTCCTGTGCATCGACTGTTCAGAGCTGACCGCGGATTTGGACAGGCTGTGCTCGTACCCTGTGTGTGTGTACGGGAGTCTTTCAGTGCTGTTGGGCAAATAATATGAGGACAGGGAGAAAGATTGTCTATGTTTGTGTCTATAACTGAGAGTAAAATAATCATCAGGTAGCAACTATGTCAAAATGGATTTACTCCTCCCGCAAAGAAGCCTGGATGAGGGAGCAGGCAATGGAAGTAGATGGTGTAATTAGTAATAAAGGGTATTTCTTTAAAGCAGAGGTGTGAAGGTTGAGGAATTAAGGAAGCCACTGAGTGGGTAGAACGTTCCTTCTTGCTGTGTTTCAAACTTCCCAGTCATGTTGAATAAAGCTTTAATTGGCAACTGGAATATTTCAGGCTGTTTCAGAGAGGAGGCATTGGGTGCTGCTAGAGGAATCTGAGAGCTGCAGCTAGTGCCTTTCAACTGAGCAGCAGCTCTGGTTTGGTTATTTCCCTCTCCTGTTCAGCCCCACTCCTGCACCCTTAGTCTTGAGATTGAGATGTTGTTCAATTTTGTGGAGACATTTTTTTGCAGTATTCATAAACAGTCTGAGCTGCAATGAAAGAAACCGCAAAATAAGAGCATAGAAACACTAAAACCCAGGAAATCCTGCTATTTTCAAGCAGCACAAGGCCATACAGCAAGCAGTAGTTGCCTTTCTCTGTGATAGTTAACTTTTTGCAGCAGACTTGCTTTCCATTCAGCAGAACCATCTCCCACAGTCAGCGCATCAAATATGATGATCTTTGCTGTTAAATGTCCTTGTAATTACCTAGGCTGAATTTCTGGATTTTATTTCTGGCGTAGCGGGTTTTGACTCAGAGCTGCCCAAGCTCCTTCCTTAGGTACGGATCCAGCTGTACAACTGCGGTCCCAGGTTGTGTCAAATACAGCAGATGGCTCTACCGCTGTCTGCGCGCAAGAGCGTGCTCCGCAGAAATAAGTGTGTGGACGTGCAGTGCGCTTGACTTGCATCGTTAGACCTGCCGTGGAGTCCTTCATGCTATAAACGTCGAGCACGTTGCACCTCCCAGCCCTGACTGAGCAACATCCAAATCCTGAGAGTCAGGGTTGCACCTGAATAAATAGTGGAACTGAAATTTGTGTTTTTAAATTGAAGTTTTTGTAGCAGGGAGGCTGCAGATGCTTAAAGTGTTTGTAAAGGTATTTGTTTGTAAGATAAAAAAACGCATTTTTTGAACTGGAGGGTTAAAAATGGACAGTAATGTTCCATTTCCTTGTAGTTATGTTCTAACTTAATTAAAAAAAAAAACAACAAACTGAGAAAGCTCTGCCAAGGTTTGCTAACCAAAGTCACTTTATCTAGTTTTGTGGGGTTTTTTTTTTTTCATGGCAATAGTGTTTGGATCTGGCAGTGGCAATCAAGCCAGTTGGGCAGGACTGGGGGGACTGGAAACGCTGTGCCCACTTGTCACTAAACTAGTAGCCTGGTGCTATTGAGAGCAGAGCTGGTAAAAAGAGTTAAGACACGAGGTGTCCTGGTGCCACAGCATGGCACCGTCACCAAGAAAAGCAGTGTGGGAGGATGTGGGACGTAGAAGCAGTGCTGGCTGAGCTGTGGGTCAGGGACCGGGAGCGATCCTCTAGCGTGCAGCAGGCAGAGAAAGCGAGTTGTTCTGTGGTGAATGAAAACAGGCTTTCTGGGAACGGGTTTCTGAGAAATCCTCTTTTCTGTTGTCGAGAGAGACTGTGAACAGGAGAGGCAAAGAAAAGCTGTGCTTGAGCTGCGAGAGGATTTTCAAGTGTGTCACAGATAGGACAACTAAAGGCCGGAGAGTACATTTATATTGGAGTGCTGCTTGCTGAGATAGAGAAGGGTAATAAGTCCTAGTCTTTCTCGGTCATGGCTAGCATGCAATTCATGGTTGAAACTAGTCTCATCTAGTGTTATGGGATAGGTTTGTGCCTGGAGTGTGTTGTGCTTGCTTTTCAACGCATCCGTTTCTGAGTATCGCCAGAGAAATGGTAGCAGTTGGCTTTGTTCTGTTCCCCTGGAACGATTTCTGTGCTGTAATTAATTCCTGCAATTAACTTCTCAGCAATTCGCTTCTCAGCCAGTACCTGCTGGAGATGTCAGGTGGGAGGAGGAGGAACCCTTTGTTTCTTTGATCAAGGTGTAAGGTCTGAGGGAGAAAACAGAGAATTCCACTGTTAGATTATTAATCCATCCATCATCTAAAACATCTTGCTTTGTTTCTGATCAGGGTTTCTCTACTTCGCCCTGACCCAAAGCTTAGTCCCTGACCCAAAGCCTGACCCAATGCAATCCCTGATTGAAACTCAGAGAGGTGAATCACAGAATCGCTGATGCCAAGTCATGAAATGAGGAGAAGAATTTACATTACAGCCAAATACTTGAAGATGCAGTGTATGGAAAACCTCTGCTGAGGTGACTGTGCCGGGTGGAAAACATAAAAAATGCTGGGTGGTGAACTGGCTGTGAATGAAGAGGTCCTGCTGCCACCAACAGCGCTGTTTCTGGAGACAGGCACACACAGGGCTTCATAGTTACAAGCAGGGCTTTGCTATAGTCTAAATAGCTCTTGAAAATAAATCTGGGAGTAGCTGAGCTGTTGTTTGAAGCTGTTAAATACCCGTGAGTTGATATTGCGGGTCCGGAGGACTGACAGCACACCTACCATCTAGACCCAAGCAGTTTTAGCTTTCAGAGGCAGCAAACATCAAGTGGATCAGCAACATCCTTATGTCCTTGCTTTGTTTAGATTCCTTGGACCTTTTCTGGCAGGCCTAAGCTTGTCTTTCCGTTGAATCTGGGGTCTGGTCCAAGTTTCATTCCAGTTAGGCAGAATAACGCTTGTCTGAGTCTCCGCAGCCCGTTCAAGGGTCAGTGCTTTCTCTTTGCTGCCAGTACTGCGCTATGAATACAGCTTGTTTGTTTATTTTTTTGCTTCTCAGGCACAGGAGAACAGCAGTGGAGTCAGCAGCAGTAGCAATTCCTCTAAGAAGAAGCCCAAATATGTCAGCCTGTATACCAAAGAGGGGCAAGACAAGCTGGCTGTCCTGATCCCTGGGCGTCACGCCTGCGAGTGCCTGGGCCAGAAGCACAAGCTCATCAACAACTGCTTGGTTTGCGGGCGCATTGTCTGCGAGCAGGAGGGCTCTGGACCCTGCTTGTTCTGTGGTGCTCTGGTTAGTATGAGGTGGTTTTTATTTGCCATGCTTGAACGTGGCATAGTTTGCTCAGGGCTTTGAAATGGCATTGGGCTGAATTAGCCTCTCAGATCAAAGTTCCTCTAGCAAAGTTCTCCAAGCTCTAAAGCTGGGCAGGAAAGAACCTGTACTATCTCCTTCTAGGGGAAGGAGAACTGCTGTGGCTTTAAGTCACTTTGTGTTTCTTTTATGATGTGCCGCATCAGAGAGCGGAGAGGTTTCCCTCATAATTTACATCACTTTGGAGCTTACCTGATTTATGACAGTCTCCTGTGGCTGTCCTGTGCATCACACCAGCGTCCAAAATGTGTGCAAGGCTTCAGCCCCATCCTGGGCACAGCCCTGGTAGCCTTGTAAGGGGCAGGAGGCATGGCCAGGGCCAGCGTGCTGACTTTTCTTCAACACTCGTGCGCTATGCAGCATTTGGGATACCTGTCACACCCTGTGTTTGGTTGAAACGGGCAGGTTAACGACTGCAGAGTAAGTAAAGTTAACGTCAGGAGAGAGGAAAATATTGGCTGGATGAAGAAAACGTTTTAAATCAGATTGGTTGCTATTTTTAAAGATCTGTTTAACTCCAAGTGGCCAACCAAGAGAGAGGACCTCTGTGTTAAGCACTGTTCATCTGCTCGGGGAGGTTCTGAGTGCCTTTCTCATCCTTTGAGATCACCTAGCAGCGTGCCCACCCACAGAACCGAGAAAGACCAAGCTGTACATTTCTCATGGATTGCTTTTAGTAAAGAGCGAGTTTTCAGGATTCTCCCCGTGTAAATAACACCGGAGGAAAGGAGGTGTGGACTGTCTTGGCCATGTTAAACAGCTTACCCTGAGCTGTTGTCCAAGGCTTTGAAGCTGGTCAAACATGTGATGTCCTTCCTAAGTCTTAATTTTTTTCCTTAGGTGTGCACTAAAGAAGAGCAGGACATTCTTCAACGGGACTCAAACAAGAGCCAGAAGTTGCTGAAGAAGCTCATGGCAGGTCAGTAGCAATTATGTACCTGTAATATAATGAATCCAGTTAGTTACTCAGCAGCAGGAGCCCTCTTCTGCCTCACTGTGCTACGGTTGCCTTGATGTTGTGTAGGAATGAGGGTGTGTGTGTCCTGGTGTGTAAATTGTCTAGATCCATTCACCTGAATTATAAAGAATTGCTGGCAAAGCCTAAAGGTAATTCTTTCTTGGGAGCTGGCACTTGAATGTTTCTCTGGGATGTAAATTGCCAGGACAGTTTGTGAACTCTGTTTGCGTCCGACTTTACTGAGCCACTTGCCCCCGTTGCTGCATGGTGTTTGTGGTGGGCATCAAAAGGACGGCTGGGAAGCCGGCTCCTTGTATCCTCTCAGCAACCACTCAGCAGCGTTTGTGGACTTCAACAGAGGTGATAACTGCGAGTGTCAAATGGCAGCGTATCATGTCCTTACCCAGAGGCCCCAAGGCTGCTCGTTAGGCATTCCCGAATCAATCACATGAACTGGATCATTGTAGTGGTCCTCGAAAATTAGGATAAGTCTCATGTGGAATGTGTGCTGTGGAAGATGAAGTGCTGCTATCTGATTTGCTGGGTGTGGAGAGGTGGTGGTTAATATTTTCTAATGACTCTTCTTGTCTAACACTTATCTTGGGAGCTAAAAATAGGAACAGAGCCAAGGAAAGGAAGAGGAAATAATACCCAGTCTCCCAGCGAAGGACCTGTGCATTATGGGGATGTTTGTCTGAGTTTAGCTGAAATATAGCCAAGGTCACAGTGTTCTTGGTTGAAAAATACACTTTGCTGCAGAGCCGGGGAGATATTTACTCTGGGTCTCGGTGTCAACTTCTCTTTAGAGCTGCTGAGGTGGCAGGAGGTCCTGTAAGTCCTTGAGAGTAACAGCTGATCATAGAGTTGGTCTGTTTATCATCGTCCCGTGGAGATCCTGTTGTTCTTCAGGATCCCCTTTTCTTACCCATTTTATCGGTCTTCCCTTCTGCCCCTGCCAGGTCTTGCTTTGTGTGTTATCTGTGTAGGTGGAAGCTGAAATGTGGATAGCTGTTTGTCTCGGGAGTGAAAAAAATGTGGATCAGTGACGATAGGGGAACACAGGCTTTTTTGTTTCCCTGAAATAAAGGCGTTAGCCTGCGTGATGTCTTCTGTGAAATGCATTGGTTTGTTCCATTGTGGCTTTGATGCAAACCTCCCCCCCCCGCCTTTTGTTTGGTTGGTTGGTTTTTGGCCCCTTGCCAGAAATGGTAAGAAAGAAGAGATCATTGCTGGGAATAGATTTTTCCATCTCTAACAATAGCTGGTCTAAAAAACCTGCTGAGGTGCGTTGGGAGAGGATTTCGTTGGCGAGAGGCTCATACAGCAGCAGGCAGAAGGCTTGCTCTGTGCATAACTGGCAATTGTCAGTGATCTGTCGTGACCAAGAGTCTCTTTGTGGAGGTAAAAACACTTAGGAGAGAATTTGGCTTTTAGGAGGGGACTCAAGGCCTGCGGTTGGTGATGGGTGAAATTTGGACTGCCCAAATTGTTAGGGAAGGGTGAAGGAGAATCAAAGACCAAGACCTTCTCTCTACCTAGATGTTGTCACTGCAGGATTTAAATGCTTCCGCCTATTTGGAGGAAGGAGTCTGTGAAAGGGGCTAGAGGGAAAATCGGGCCTTGAACCTGCTTTGGAAAGGTGCTGATCTTGGTGCAAGGTTCTTCTTTTAGCACCTTGAATGGCATTTGTTTTAGGGGGCATTTCTGCAGCCAGCCCCACCAAGACTGGGCTTTAAGCAACTGACTGTTGAGCTGTGATTTATTTTCTATCTCAGGTGCTGAAAGTTCAGGGAATTTGGATGCTATAAGCAAAGACTTACTGCCTCGACAAGAAGCTAGACTCAAAGCAGGCCTGGAGATGGCTGTGAAACACAAAGACAAGCTGTTGGAATTTGACAGGACAAGGTAAGATACTAGCTGTGAGACTTGTGAAATAACGTAAATTATCTGGCAGGCTGAGCTGCCTTTAACAGAAGTGTTAGAGAGTTCCTTCTAAAACCTGGGCTGTAGCTACAGGCACCTTAATGTTGGCGTTTGGTGGAACAAGAGTGAACCCTTCAAAGGGGTTTGGATGTCCTTGCTTTGTGTCCCTGACAGTCCAGCTCTCTAGAGAGAACAGAAGGGAGCGGGTAGGAGGGCAGGTTTGGGGCAGGCAGTGCTGTGTCACTGTCCTGCTGTGCTCATCTTCTATCATTATGGTTGTTTTTCACCAGCATGCGTCGAACCCAGGTAATTGACGATGAATCAGATTACTTTGCCACGGACTCCAACCAGTGGCTCTCCAAGCAGGAAAGAGAGGCCCTCCAGAAGAGAGAGCAGGAACTGCGGGAGCTGCGTCACGCCTCTCGGCTTGCCAAAAAAATCACCATCGACTTCGCTGGCAGGCAGATCCTGGAGGAGGACAACAGTATGGCCGAATACCACAGCAAGTGAGTGAGAACTGGTGGTGCGAAGGCGTGCCTGAGAGCAGGGAGGTGAAAATCGTTACGGATGGTGGTCTGGCTGAATTGGGAAGAGCAAGTGTAAGGAAGGCTGAGCAAGCCATTCCCTTGAAGGGCGCTTCCAACATTAGGATGCAGTTTTGCGTTCTTTTCTTCCTTGAGGGTCTTTTTGGCTTGCAGCACATCACCTCTTTCCGCGCAGCTCTGCTGAGACCCCCCTGAAAGCCCAGCTGTGCGAGGCTTGCAAGGGGTTTCAGTAGCTGGCGCGTCTGTTAAAGATAAAGCTGCCCTGGAAAGAGATGTTGCAGAAGGCCTATCTCAACAGAACCAATTCATCTCAAATTCAAACCAGGCTGAGTTTCTGTGGTAGATGAGAGTGACTGTTCAAATTAGAAATCGGACCTAGCAAGGGGAGTTTAGCTAGCGGAGGTGGTAAAAAAATGCTTTGGGTCAGAAATGTTTGTGTGGGGAGAAGGGAGACGTTGCTCGGGGAAGCAGGGAATTTTCATGCCTCTTGTTGGTGCTTGCAGACTGGATGAAACCATCGAAGCCATTAATTGTGGCACGCTGAGCAAGCCAGCTGGGAGCCCAGAAGCAGAGACGACTCTGAGTTCTGGTGTTTTAGTGAATCCCCGTCTTCTCCAGCCTGCTCCTTTGGTCAGTATGGGTTGAATGATTTATACCGGAGGAATGACTAATTTTGGGAGAGCTGAGCTTAAGAATTGTGAATTCTAGCATGTTTGTAGTACCTCTTTCCTCCCCTGTGTCTGGGAGATCCTCATTAGTCATCTGAGTTCGGGACAGAAGAGGTTTGCCAATGCTCCGCTCTGTTCCCTGCTCTTGGGAGGTTTGGTTTATCTCAGTTTCAGTCTCCTACCTCCTCTTCAGGAACTTGAAAGAATTTCTGAGAGTCAGCCTAAGGCTGTGTCACTTTTTCAACTCTATTTATGAAGCCTTTTCTGGCAGATTTCCAGTTTCCAAAGGGCATAATCTCTACACTCTAATTCTACTTTAATCGTGGTGTTCTTGGTGTGTGCTAAGCATTTGGAGGTTGGACGATTCCCAGTTTTGAGCGTTGATGGCTGTGAACATGCTTTTAAAATTGTATCTTCCTGTGAATGCTTTGAAACACCAGCAGGTAGATTTATCCTTTAAATCCATAGTTTAGCTGCCATGCATAGAAAGGAAAAGCCGCACAGAGCGGAGCATGACCTTACTTTTCCTCCTGCCAAAGTATTGCATGTAGGCGCAGTGAGCTTGCAGGGAAGGAACGGTGATCCCAATAAGAGCAATACCTCTGTCCTTAAATGAAGGAAAACTTCAAATAGCATTTGCACTTGATAGACATTTTTCCTAGAGAGGTGCTAACCTTTTTCTTGTTTCTTTTGAACGCACTGAAGTGGGTGGACCAAACTGGTTTGCTCCCGCACCGGAAAGCCATCCATTCTGTGGATGCTGGAAATGAGTCTGGCTCGGAGCGGAACAGGTTGCGGATTCAGGATCGAGAGTTGCAGGAGATCGCAGATGATGGTTGGTGCCTCAGCATGCACCAGCCTTGGGCTTCCTTGCTCATCAGAGGAATCAAAAGGTAAAGGGGTGGCCTGAACTGTGTTGTATCCTGACCAGCTCTTGCTTCGTAGGCGAGCTGGGAAGTTGTGTTCCTCAGAGGACCTCTGTGGACTCGCTTGCTTGGTACAGTGACTGATACCTACTGACAGCTCCAGGTTTGGAAGCCATGCTTCCTCATCCATTGTACCGATGGTTTGAGAAGCCTGATGGATTGGTTTTTCATGAGAGCAGCTAACCCAGAAGGTACAAGTTTCTTCACAGTGGGTAAATTTAGAGAGAGGCTGAGGTTTCTGCACTATAGTCGGGGCGTATCTTTCTGGAATTTGAAAGGTAAATATGCTGAAAATGTGAAATATGTTCTTCTGGTCTCTGTCCATCATAAAGAAGCCAACAGTGGCACCAGGCTTCCCTTAAAAAAACCAACCACATGCACACACCCCTTGCCACCACCTTCCCCCTCTGGGCTGGGTATCAGGTTACAAAGAGAAGCTCCTTCAGCACAACATCCCTGACATGTTAGTTCACCTTTCCTACCACTAGCATAGAACAAATAATCTTCTTTAGCCTTTTTTTTCCTTCCCTTGCCAGAAGTTTTCATTTTAGAGAGCAAAGCTTTTTCGCTTCCCAAGCTAAAGATGCTCTAAATCTTAACGTGCCCGGCTTCTGCGTCCAGGTGGTCTGGGGATGCTGCCAGCCGCTCCCATGCAGCTGCAGCATTGATGCCTGGTGCCCATGCTGGGATCCCCGAGAGCTGCAGCTAACGACTATGCAGATGCATTCTCTGTTATTACTCCCTAGATTGCATGCTTACTATGCATAACTTCTTGAGCTTGTAAGGGAATTGTATGAGCAGATTGTCCTACACACGTGTCCAATGTACTGCGGTGTTTGCAGGGGACTGATGTTCTTTTTTGCTGTTGCTCTAAAGCAGTGAGGACGTGCTCTGCTTGTGGCATTATTTCTTGCCCATCTCAGCTTTTCTCTGTAGTGCCGACACATTGCTTGAGTTTAAATAGCCAGGGCAAAGCTGAGCAGCAGGAATTGCGTAGCGAAACGTTCGATTGAAAAATCTGTCCGTGTGGGTGATTTCTGCAGAAATTTGAGTCCTAAATTCTCCTTTGTTCTCTAGGGTGGAGGGCAGGACCTGGTACACATCTCATAGAGGCCGGTTGTGGATTGCAGCTACTGCTAAAAGACCTTCCCCTCAGGAAATCTCTGAACTGGAGACCACCTACAGAATGCTGCTCCGGAAAGGTGAACTTCTCTCCTTGGATCTTTGTATTATTTGGTACATTGAGCCACGTAATGAGCGGTGTCAGAAAGCACTCTCTACTGAGCGGTTATTACTGCTTCGCTTTTTAACCTTCTGTTCTTGAAATTCTCTTCATCCTTTCTGCATTTTGTCAGCCGAATGGTTACGGTGGCAGACTTTAACTCCGTCCTTTAGCTGGTCACGTAGTCCAAGCACAAACACCGGCAACTTGCACCTGACTTCCGTGATAGCCTTTGACAGCAAAGGACTTCATTTTATTCTTGGCTCAAGCAACAAGCTATCGAATGTGTGCTTGCGTCTGTGTGAAGTGGCTTGTGCTTCAGTCTGTTTACAGTGATGTTAAAGGCTTTTCATGTATTCTGACCTTGTGGAAACCAGGATTGAAAAGCTGCAGGTTCTCAGGAAGGTGTTATTCTCTCACATGGGTAGGAGGATGCTGGTGGCTGCACTGCATGCCTCTGTGCGCAGTGTTTCTGCACGTCACCCAGCTTAAATGTCATACAGCAGGATTGCCTGCTCCCTCATCAGAGCCAGGAGCTCTTCCTGCACTATATGTCCCTCTGTCAGAAGCTAAGCAGGGAAAGGTGTATATATAATTAAATCTCCCCACCTTAGTCCTCTCATGGTGAAGATCCTGAGCTGGAAAAAGAATGACAGGATGTTAAAATTGCTGTGTGTTTTCTTGTGCCTCAAGTAGTAGAAGTCCATGGTGGGAGGGAAAGGTATCTGGGGGTTCGAAGACCCCAGCTATGTGCGTGGGGATGTGGGCCCCCTTAAGAGATATTTCTTTCATTGCAGAAGTGGAATTTCCAAGCGATTATCCCTCAGGGTGCCTCCTGGGCTGTGTGGACGTGACCGATTGTTTATCACAAGAGCAATTTAATGAGCAGGTGAGTACAGCAAATAAACCTTTATGAGCTTGCATTAGCCAGCAAACTTTTAAAGTAGTGTAAGTCGCCTCCATGAGATGCTCTAGAGAAGACATTGAATGGAGATTTTAGACTGTGTTGAGAGAAGACACAACTACTACGCGGTCTTGTATGGCTAGAAAGAGAATGTACCGAGAAAATGCATTTCAGCAATGGTGGAAGGGAACGGTGGGCTAATACAGCCTAAATCCATCGTCAGCCTCTCTGGCAGTGGGGTAGTTTGGTTGAAACTAGTTTCTCACATACTCTGAAACTCTTTTCAATAAGGACTCATGCCTGTTTAATTAAACCAACGATAGCTTGAGAGACCATGCTGCGTGGGCTCATGACAGCCATTGCTTCCCTTGCTGCACGGACAGATGTGCACCAGAACGCTGTGGCTGTGCTGGACCGTGGAAGACAGAGACCTGCAATGCATTAATGTTGCATTTCTGTTTTTCATCCTCATTTGGCAAACTTGGGAGCTTAAATCTTACTTCGATGTGACTTCTAAGGGACTGATTGTTTCTCTTGAGTCTTAATGGGGTCCTAATAGAAAGAATTGCTCCAAGTTTTGCCCAGCCAGGCAGCAATTTTTTGCTACTTCTGGGTATAACTGTGCTGATCTTCCCATCTCAGGGAGGACTTTGGATTAGGAAGGGTCAAGTACCTATTTGGCTGCTTTTGGAGTGCAGCAAACAACTCCCTGAGCACAGCCAACAGAGACTTTGCAGTTATTGCAGTGATTTGTGTGGCAGAGAACATGAAGGGGCCTGGAAACTCATCTCAAGACAGCATGGAAATGTGGAAAACTCTGCAGCAATGATGGTGATGTGCCATGAGACCCTGTCCATGGCCCTGTGGTACCAGCAGGATCAACTACTCTGTATAAGACAGGGTCACTTGGCCCAAGCAGAGCCATCTAGGTCCGTAGCTGCTGGGACTGCCTGGTGCTTCTTCGTGAAGCTGGAGGTCACAGTGGCCTCACTGGTGAGAGTTGTGCTCTGGTTGGGGCACCGAGTCACCGGGAGAAGGAGCTGTGGGAGGAGATGAGCACCCTTCCACCAGGGAGGATGGGCAAGAGAGCCACAGGGTCTTCATGGAGACCCTGCAGAGAGGACATCCGGAGGCCCTACATACAGGGAAGAAGGGACAGCTGGAGATTACAGTGGATTAAGGCTCCCAAGAGAGTCAAGGGGTGTTTAAGTGGCCTTTTTCTGAATGAGGCAGGTGATTTGGAGACCAGGGACACAGATAAGGTTGAGGTACTGAGATCTTCTTCACCTCAGGCTTCACCAGCAAGATCTCCCAGAGATCTTGTGCCTAGAGGCAGGGTTCAAGGAGGAGATGGACTACCTGTAGTGAAGGAGGATTGAAGCAGGAATCTCTTGAGAATCTGAACCCATACAAGTCCATGGGTGCTGATGGCATGCATCCAAATGTGCTGAGAGAGTTGGGAGGTGTCTTTGTGAGGCTACTCTTACCTTGGAAAGGTTATGGAGATCAGGAGAAGGCCCTGATAACTGGAGAAAAGTGAATATTACATATTATAGAGAGACAGAGCCAGGCTCTTTGCTGATGTACATGGCAGGAGGATGAGAGACAAGGGTCATAAATTGAAAGGGGAGGGTTCAGTGTGACTGAAGAAAAAAAATTCCCCGTGAGGACAGCCAAGCACTGGAGCAGGCACTGCCTGGAGGGGTTGTGCGGTCGCCACCTGTGGAGGTTTTCAAGACGTGACAGGACAAAGCCTTGAGCAACCTCACCTGAATTCAGTGTCGACCTTGCTTTCGTCAGCAGGTTGGACTAGAGACCTCCTGAGGTCTGAGTCTGTGATGCTGTCACTGACTCCATGCCCAAAATCTGGAGCAGTGGCTTTCCTTGGGGTGTGTTTCATTAACTTACAAAGCCTGTGCTTAGTACCAAGCACAGCACGGCTGTTCCCAATACCGTTTCATGTCTGTTCACTCCACTGCCCCTTGTACAAGTCAGGTTTGGTCTGATGGGAATCACCAGACCATGTAGGGCTTGATAGTGAACCAAGACCATCTTGTGAGACAGAATAAATGGGTTTCTTGGGACGGAGGAGGAGGACACACCAGGCTGATGGGCATTTTCTTGCCGTGAAGAGTTGGAGAGGCAGCTGGGGGCTGTTTCTCATGAAGTGCTCTTCTGGCTTTCCCAAATCCTGTGAGGTTTTTTTAGCAGAGAGAGATGCCTGGAAACTAGAGATGGAAGAGAGTATTTCTGATGCGGTTGTGTCTCTTCTTAGTTGCGGGTGGAATGGGGAGAGGTTGGAATACGAGCAGCAGAGGGAGCTTTGGGACTGGAATACAATGAAATCTGCAGGAATGTTTGGCCTTGTATGAGAGCAAGCCTTGGGAGAGAGAAGAGGAAAGGACACTGGGGCCAGTGTAGGGCTTTTTTTTTTTCCCCCTGTAGCATCCACTGATTTACAGTTTGGTTTTAAATGGAGAATCTCATCCTTCTTCTTGGTGGAAAAATATGTCCTGGTCTCTCACAAGTACTTTTTTCTCCCTAACAATTCCCTTTCTTCCTTTGTGGATATGTTCTTCAGGCATTGGTAAAATGGCTGTGACAGCTTCTTACAATCTGGAAATTGAACTGTAGGTAACTAGCGCTTAATCTTCCCATAGAGGAGCCTCACAATTAGCTGTGTTCTCTACAAATTCCTCCCAGTTTGCTGGCACCGCTTGGCCACAGAGACACTGGCGGAAGAGTGGCGTATTCCAGGAGCACTGTTATCAGACCTATAGGCAAGAGATTTACCTCTCTTCTCAATGCCACGATGCCATGGCATTTCTCGGTTTATAGCTCACTGGCTTTTTGCTGCTCCCATGTTGTGAACTATTTATAATTCCCAATTTGTTGCCTTTTTACAGTGGTTTTGTCCATTTTTTTCCCAGGCTCGCTTAATGCGGTGTTCATTTCCCTAGCTTGTAAGACAGAATTCAGAGACCTGAGCATCCTTCTGAAGCTGGTGTATGAGGAAATGTATGCTTTTGTGGACTATCATGAGTAGCAAATGCATCTGAAGGAAGCTGAGATTAATTTAATTGCAAATGCTAGCAAAATGAAAAAGCGTGCAGTGCCAGCTCAGAAATCCGAGTTGGATCTTGCTGGGAGTAGGAAATCCCTGTTGCTCACGCTGATGATTCAGCCCAGGTTCATCAGCAACCAGCACCAAAGCCACTTGTCAGCAGTGTAATCCAGCCGTTTCTTTGTGTACAAAGACTCCTCCTTGCTTCAGGGGGAGAGGGAAAGGAAGATGATGTGTCTTTGCCACTTATGGCATGCAAAAAACATTGAATATTTTCTAAAAATCTGTAGTATATTAGCAAGTAAGGGAATCGGATGCAGCAGCAGAGACCTCTTGGAGATGAAGCCACCGCAGAGCTCTTTTCAGGCACTGTGCTTTGACTCACACCTCTCCTCTTCACCAACTTGTATTTGAAGCTTCTGCATTTTCCGGAAGAAATCATTTCACAAGGGCAGGGCAAGCCACATTTGCAGATTATACCCACCACCCGAAGATGAAATAGTTCCCTGTCTTGCTCATTGTCTTTTGATGGTGGCCCTGCCTTTTTCAGCAGCCACAGAAGTTTGTTTTGACTCTTGTGACCATTCCTTCCCACAGGCGAGGGAGGCTCTTCCTGGTCTGTCCCTCCTGCGACTTTTCTATTACTTCTCAGTCCTTTTGATGCTGTCACCCACTCCCTATTTAGTACTGTCTGCAGATTTAATTTCCTTGCTGTTTGCATCCTCTCTCAGGCTGCGAACGAAGATGTTAGTGGCACCCTGCTGGTATTTTTCTATCATTATCCTCTTTTAATATATTTTTTTTCACACTTACGCTCAAAAACCAAAATCATGCAACGATGCCCCGTTTCGCTGGATGCTGCACCAGCAGACTCAGACCAAGTCCCTGCCTGCCCCGAGAGCTTGCATTATTATTAGGGACTGGCTATTCATCCGCATTATTACCGGACACGTAAGTCTGGCCTTGCGTAACCCCTTCAGAGGGGTCAGCCTTGCAGCTCTGCCCTATGTACAGTATTTGAGGACCGACTGACGTTGAAGTGCTTTGCAGATCTGCAGGGCCATGTGAGAAATGATGACAGAACAGGATCTTGCATCCAGTAGCTGGCAGGGAGCAGAGGAAGAGCAGAGATGTCCTTGTGATTAAAATCAGCATCACGTCAGATGACGTTGCCCTAATCCCAGTTGTGCTACTAATTGCATGAACTAGTTAAATCTGTTCCTCTGGGTCTCTTTCTCATGGGGAAAATAAAGCAGTGCTTCCCCATCAGAGGTTATATATGCCTAATTTTACTGCTCAAAGCCATGATCTTTGGATTGAAGCTGCTCTAGGAACAGAAGTTATTATCAGGTAGGAAAGTCCACCCCAGGTACCGAGTGTCACCTGCTTTGTTCACAGGGGACTGAAGCGAAAGCTGCTTTCTGAATTCAGCCCGGCTGCTGAGGGCGGCTGGTTGGCCGGTGCCAGGAGATCCCTCCGCGTGGCTCTTAAATCTCAGTATTTCCAGTTGAGCTTTGCACATCTTACACCTCCTCAGAGCGCGTTCTGGGCTCGTTTCCTTCTCTTCGTGGCAGCCACCCAAAAAGCCTTGGTTGAGACCAGAATGATCCCTTTGTTACACTTTTGGGCGCTAAAGGTGACCTGGAAACTTTTTTTTCCCCCCGTTGAGATCTGAGCATTGACGACGGCTTTTCCTTGCTCCGGGCCTGACGTCACCAACACCTTGAGCAGAGCAAGGAGCTGCCTTTCTTTTCCTGCATGAGGTGTCAGTGACTTCAGCAGCGCTTGCTGGGGAAACATGGGATGGTGCAGGCAGGGCTTGGCAAGAGTCTAAAGCAAGCAGGGAACTATTTACATTTATGCCATTTTAATGTGCTCTGAAGTCCATGTTCATTTTGCTAATGACTTTGATCCAAGAGACTATTACTTTAGCTGGAAAAAGAACATTTCCGCTGCTGCTATTTTGGTAGTTGATAGGTGTGTTTGGACTTATTTTGAATGCAAGCGTGCACACATGCTGATATCTAGATGTAGCTATTATCTCGGGTTGAAATATTGGGTAATTATGTTTGACGGGAGTAAAGTGTTTATTTTTCATTTCTAGGTGATCGCTTAGTGTCCTAAAACTGCACAGGGGAAAGAGTCTAAGCTATTTTTGTGCCACGAGATTGAAACCATCATTTAAATAGGCTCCGCCTTTCCCTCTCAGGAAATTTGCGTTCAATCTCTTGCCCTCCTCTTCCCTCCCCGGTGAAAATAACAGCCAAAAAAATGAGGCTTGGGCGCCAAGCGTACAGGACTTGCTTTAAATTCTCAAACAGGAGTGAAGAAGGGTAGAAATTTTTTACATTTAGACTCCAGAAGGTGCCTGTTTAGGTTATCTCCAAATACGGGAACAATAGCCCGCTGGTTGTATTTTCCTAAGAAAGAAGTTAATGAGAGGGAGAAACACAAACATATACGTTGACATCTACTTTGAAGAACAGTATAAATACGTAGAGACTTTTTACGAGGACCTTCTCCCCAAAGTAAAGGTTTCCTAGCGCAGGCTCTGAGTGAGACAAATGCTCATTTGTGCGATGCTGTGGCTGTCCTGGCACCTTCGCTCACCCCCCACCAACGGGATATTTGCCTTCTTGTTCCTGAGGCTTAGTTATTGCACCTCTACCAATGAATGATTTTTAGCAGGGTTTTGAAGGCTAGGTCAGATATACTTCCTTCTGCAGCAATCTAGGTGGCTGTTAATGATTGCAACCGACGAAAGGCCTTTGAACTTTACAAGTCCCTGAATTCTCCTAAGCCAAATTTGTCTTTCGCGTGTAGCCTGATGCCAGATCAAGAGGTATTAGGCATTAGTCTGGCTTGCAGGGACCTACGGGTGACGCATCTCTTTATTCGGTTTCTCACCGCATACAGCCCCCCCGGTTTCGTGGTTCTAGGAGCAGAGCAGAGCAGGCATGCAGCTGGTTTGGATTATAGATGGTAAGAGATGGGGGAGTTTTTCCTTCTGTGAAGTGCTTTGGTTTTCATCAGAGACTCTTCTAAGGCTCCAGCTGCCTTGCATAAGCCAGCAGGTTTACTGAGGCCACTGCTCAGTCTGTTAAGATGAAGGAGGGATTGTCACTTGATGATGATTAATTTAGGAATGCATTAACATGCCAAAGAAATCGAATGATAGAGGCTAGCTTGCCCTCTCCTCTGGTTTCCTAGACCCTAGGGAAAAAACGAAGCCAAGGCTGAAGCATATGACTTAATTAATGATGACTGTGGACTTAGCCTCTGCTACCATTTCAGCAAACTACTCAGTGATCTGGGATTTTTTTTTTTCCTCCTTTCAGATGTGGTCACTGATATTGCCTTCTTGATGTTTGGTTTTTATTTAATCCTGAAACCAAAGGTTGGATAAAATTGACCTCGAGCCCGCCTGCTGCTCAGGTGCCGCACACCTTTGCTGTCCGGTTGTAGCTCCACCAGGTTGAGCCATGACCACCATTTAGGTGGTGACCCCAAATGACAGGGGAGCTGGCAGCTACAGAATATAACCACCACGGTAAATGTATGAGTGCCCAAGGACTATGCTTGTTTAAGCTTTCTTCGGCGTGTCATTGATTTCATAACCCCAAACAGACCGGTTGCTCAGATGCGTATCCTGGTTCTGCCGCGCGTTGGGCCATGAGAAATCCCATCACATTGGTGGGATTGAATCAATAGCTGGAAGCAGCCGCCGGCGTCACACCTCCTCGGGGAGTAGCAGCAAGGGTCAGCACGGGGAGTGGCGGCTGCCAAAGTAAACCAGGGCAGGGACGCGGACGCCTTCTCTGCGCAGGGCTGTGTTCACCAAAGTTAGGTTTTTTTCAAAGTTCAGCTGATCTCTGTCACCTGCTGCACCATTTTTAGCCATTTGCTTTGCAGCTCTGATTTATGAAAGGACTTTATGAAGCTGCTTGAAAATGTCTGGCTGTATCTAGCAGGGTGCAGGCGTTCTGAGCTGCTTGAGCAGAAGCAGGTGCCCTGGTTTCCCCTCGTCTTCTCCTGCTTCCCGTCGCCTCTTTCCTTCTCCTTGCCAGCTTTCGTCCGACAGCGCGGGCGGTGGGGCTGCATTGCAGCTGAGGTTAGCCCTGCCTCCACCGTCCCTTGGCACGGGAGGATGAAAACGGCTCTTTCAGCTGAGCCTAGTACACTACCAAATATTTTTCCAAGTCCACCCAGTTTCCCCCAACAGTCGTCAGGCGCTCTATAAACATTGCAAGCCCTTCTCGCATTGCTTGTAGGGTTTACCATAGGCGGGTGTTTTCTCAGGCTGGGATTTGAGCTGCAGAAGGGTGTTGGTGGCTGTAGGTCCTGTGATGCCGGTTCAGGGAGAGCAGGGTGGGTGCAGTGTGCCCGGTGTTTGCCGGCACCGCTGAGTCTTCCAAGTCTCCCTGCGGAGTGGAGGCCTGGCAGACTGCTCGGTGTTTTAAAAATCTTCAGTGCACCGGCACGAGTTTGAATATTAAATCTACATTTCAAAGTCCTGTTATTACTTATTACGTTTTAATTGCTTCCCCTGCCCTTTGAATCAAAGTACAGCTTGTGGTGTAGGAACACGACAAGAGCCGGGCTCGAGGCTGGGAGGCGGAGAACACCCACCGGATGGATCTGACCAGCCGGGGGAAGGATCCTGCGGCGATCCCAGCTTGCTGCGTCTGGATCTGGTTGCGTACCAGCTAAGCATGCGAGGGGCAGAGCAGGCAAGGACTGACGGGCATCGTTGTGGGAAGAAGGGGAAAGGAAGGCAGGCTAGCAAAATTCCTTGCGCATCCTCGCGAAGGGAGCCTATGCCAGCACATGATCTGCCAGCAGCAGATGTAAGCTCTCAAAAACAGCAGGGAGGATGTTGACTGCAACAATGCATCAAGGCTGCGGTTTGTAACCTCAATAGTAAGGCAGTTAACTTTTTTTTTTTTTTTTTTTTTTTTTAACAAAGACATTTTGATTGCCAAATCCATAACCATTAGCAGCTGTGGTTTCGAGCTGTTCCTTCCTCACACGTTGCAGTCTAGACCTGACAGGCTTTCAAACAAGAGTTTGGCTGCCGGCTTTTGTTTGTGTTTCTTTGCGATCCTGCTTTTTTTTTTCTTTTTTGCCTGTTCTGATGATTCGGATTGAATGTTGGCACATATCCCTTTTCTAACCCAGCCTCCACGGAGTGGCTCCTCTGCCTCCATGTGGTCTTCTGTGGCCAAGGGCAGCGTGTAGAGTTCCTTGGGTGCATGTTCACAGGGCTGCAGTACTGGATGTTTCTGCCTCAGGCTAGAAAATTTGGCGTTTCTAGAAAGTTGGATCTGCTTTGGGGTTTCCGTTTAGGAAAATGTTATGTTTCTCACGGGCCAAAGGCTGGCTGGCCTGTCCTAGGGCAGAGGGAATGGGTCCTTAAAAGATGATGCTTGAAAACATGCTCAAAGTTGAAAGTGTGATGCAAGACCATGTAATGAGGGAGATCAAACCTTGAAGTGAAGCACTTGGTGCTCTGCAAGCTCTTTCCAAAACCAGAGGTCTGAGTCAGGAAAAGGTGACACAGAGCAGCGGCAAACCTGGATCTCCTGGCTCAGGCAATGGCTCCTGTTGCCAGTCGGGTGTCACCTTTGGGCAAACATGCCCTGGAGCACTTCAGGGTGAAGGCTGGGTTGGGAGATTGGCTAGATAATCCCCAAAAGTGAACGTCCATGTAAAGAGGCAGCGGAGACTACCGCTGTTAGAACAACAGACGGGGAAATGATGCTTCAACACCACATACCTTGGAAAAGCAGTTCTTGAAGGCTGATCCTGCAGACTGTGAGAAGGATGGGATTTTTTTTTCCTCTTGATATTAAATAACTCCTGCCTGCAGACGGACCGCAGAGCCGGTAACTGAGCTTCAAGCGCTGGATCAGTTTTGGCTGCAGCTGTACCTGGGTGGCTCCGCGGGGTATCTGCAGGTGGGAACTGGGGTTATTGCTGCTGGTGCCCGAACTGGAATTGGAGAGTTTGCAGCACCCACAACCGGATAAGTATCGCCTCTCTCATTTTTGAGGGTTTTGTTTCTCCTGCATCTATATGTCCATGTTGCAGGCGCCTGCGAATGCTCCTCTTTGGCTGCGGCACCCCCCTTGCTCACCAGAAACTCCTGACTTTCTTTTCCCCTTTGCAAACCACTAAAGAAACATTTTCTAGCTGGATGGTGAGCAATTTCCCTCCGGAGAGGAGGAGAAAATGGCTGTTTAGTAGTTAATTACCTGTTACGTTAGTCTGACAGCTATGAAGCTTATGAGGCGTGAAAGAAGAGCGGATCCGCCTTTCCCACAAATCACCGAGAAAACGGGGTGAAGGAAGTTATGCCCGGCTCCCAGGGGGATGCCTCGCATCCCGCTCCTCTCCCTTGCACATGGCCAAGGGGCTTCTCATAACGCCCGGGGAAGAGCCCAGTGCGTGTTTTTGCCTGCTGGGGAAAGCTGATTTATTGCCACTGCTTGTTACAGCAGCCCTGCTCTTTTGGAAGGGATGCCGTCTCCGCCAAGATCTTTTTTTTTTTTTTTTTTTCCCCTTTGAATGCATTTTACGGTGAGCTCTCTTGCCAACACATGGGCTCCGCTTGCTTTTATTCTTTCCAGACAGCGTTGCTTTCCAGCGCTGCCTCTTTTATTTCGAAGCTCTTAGAGAGCAGCGGGGAAATGAAGGCTGGAGCTGGTGTCCTGGCCCGGCGCTGCCTGGCAGAGTGAGCTGTATTTCCCCTGTTGTTCACCGAGGAGGCACGCCAGGAAAATTATTCAACCCTTTCCATTATTAACCTTGCAGAACATCTCAACCACCTCCTCGCTGTTGGGTGCCAGTGCCTCAAGGCCAACCCCGGCAGCTGTAAGATGGAGAGGATGGTGGCAACCTGCCGAAGGACTACAGGTTCCAGCGTGCAATTCTCCGCTGTGCTCTGGCTAACCAGGATGTGCGCCCGGGCCGGGCGGTCACGCGCTTGATGGGCAAGAAGAGTGGAGGAGAGCTCAGTCTGCGTTGCAGGGCTCTGTAGGCCAGCCTCTGTAAAACGCCGGGGCTATTCCCACCTAGTGTTGGCATTTGGTCTCTTGCGCCGCGTTTGCTTGTCTCCTTTTGTGGCCTGAGACCTTAATGAGAGTGAAAGATGCTCTTGAAAGGTCGCTAACGAAGCTGCCGGGGAGTGTTTTGGCTTTGTGCTGTGCAGAGCTGCTGCTCCGTTGCACGCGGTGCCTTTGTTCCTTCCTCGGATGCACCAGAGCAGAGCTCATCTCGTTAGTGATGGCTTGGCTCCCCCCTGGCATGTTTTCCTTTGGCTGTTTCGATTCCCCCGCCTTCGGTTCACGGCACTCAGGTTCAAGCAAACGCAGCTTATCGGGGAGGGACGAAGAAATCGAGGGGCTCGGGACAGCCCTTCTCCATTCGCCCCCCCCCCCCCCCCCNCAGGATGAGCTAAGGGTTCCAAGCCCCACATTGTTACCAGCAATGCTGGGCAAGCCTGCGCGGCCCCCGCCTCCTGCTGCAGGCTTTACCCAAATCAGGGAAAAAAATATTTACTTCAACAGATTGGTGTGGAGGGGAAAAATTAGCAGGATTTATTTTTTTTTCTCAAATGTCAGAGAAGGTGGGTTCGTGTCTCTGCTGGCTCCGAGCTGGCTTGTCCCCTCCTTTGCTCTTTTGCTGTGGGCTGCGGAGCGGGGAGGCTGGGCAGCCCTGCTGCTATTTCTGGTGGTGACAAGCTGGTGATGGGAGACGAGGGACGGTGAAAACAAAGTGTAGGGAACATTCATTAGCAATTATCCCTGCTTGCAGCTTGATTGGGGTGGCTGTTGGGGACATCCGATAGCCACTTAATGTATGTTCAAAGCGCCGGCTCCAGCGAGAGGGCAAATCTGGTGGCCGGTTTTCAGAGGAGCCCAGCGCTCAGCTCCCTTTTCCAGCTTGTACTCAGACACTACATTTAACCTTGAGCTCTTTCTGCGTGTGCTAAGCTGCCTTGAGATCTGCTTTCCCCCTCCCGTCCCCCCGCCCCCAATCTCTTCACAGCTAGGATCTTACAAACCTGCTAGCAGCAAATTGAAGCCCAACTGGTGCGGTCGCAGAGATGGGATGAGCAAGGAGGGTGGTGGTTGCATGGACACCGGTGCATGGAGAGCGTATGTGGGGTTTTCGACTGTGCGAAGCAGTGGGCTGGAGCAGCAGTTGGTAAGCCGTGCCGGCTGTTCGCAGCCCACGGAGCCCACCGTCCTCCCAACTGCCTCGTCGCAAGCCCGCAATGAGGTGGCAGAAGGTCTGAAAGGAGGCTGAATCATTTTTTTTTTTTTACACCATAGTTACATTGCGTAACCCCTCTCTTTCGAGCTTTCCTGCTCATCTGCAGGATTGGAGGAGGGTGGGTTTTATCCTTCTTGAGGGATGACCTGGCCTCTGGACTTTATTTGTTGTAGAGGGTCTTTTTAGGCATCTTCTCCTAAATGCTGAGTTGGTTCCCGGTAGAGGCAATGTTAAAGCCTGGAGTACTAGCACCTGCCTTATTTACACCCTCAAGATTATAACAATGAGTGCCGTTGAAATTAGGAAGGAACATCCCCCATCAGACTCCTGGCTGGGTTTGATTCTTGGTCTCTTGTAGAGAGGGAGTGTGGTTTCCCTCTAAATTGACCTTTTATTTAAAAAATTGCCGTTGCAGATCCTTTTTACTGGGGATATGCTCTGTCTTCTCTCTCTGGCACACTAGATGTGGCTTTTGGGCTTTTACTACAAGTCTCAGATTTGCTGAAGCGCTGATGGGCAGTGGACACTGGCTGTGGGGTGTAGTAGTTGGGAGTAAATTTGTTCTCCATCTCCTAAACTTACTGTGTCTTACACTGTCTGTCTCGATCCTGTTGATGACGAGGCAAGATAGTGTAGATACAGTCCGTAGGTGTCTACAGGTGACATTGCTCATGGTGATCATGCATGATATCAAGAGTGAGCGCTGTTTAGGGGACTGAATAGCAACAGGGAGAGATTTTTGGTAGGAAGTAGTAACAGCTCCAGTTACTTCTAGGAATGAGGTCCATGGAGGTGGTTTCTAAACACATTAAACGTTGGCAGCTAGTTACAGGTGCACTGGGAGAAGGCGGTGCTCCTGGTCCTAGTGGCGCATCGTGCGGCAAAAGCATATCTGACTGTTTCTCCGTTCAGTTTGCAGGCAGTGGTTTCAAGAGACGCAGCGGGCACATCTAACCTCTCGCTGCTCTCTAAGAGGAGTGTGAGTTCCTACCAGCCCCTGGCCACGTGCTCCTGCCATTCACCCGCTTCACCGGACCCTTCTTTGAGCAGTTCAGCCCGTTAACCTGTCAGAAAACTGACTCTACCCAAAAGCTCCCTAAATTTCTGCAGGGTGAATGAGTTGAATTGACTCGTGGAAGGGACCGGGGGAAGAAGGGAGCCTGGCCATTATGTTGGCTCAGCATCTTGTGGGAGCTTCTTGTCTCTAGGCAGAGGAAAGGGTTACAGCTTTTTCTCAGCTCTGGCAGGCAGGAATATTCTGCTTTTGTTGTTCACCAGGATGGGATAAGAGGTTTCCGGGGTAGGTACAATAGGAAGCCTTAAATGTAGCAGCTAGACGAGGGGCTCCTTCCCTGCCTCCTGGGAGTGAGATGCCAGAGGAAGGACCGAGGCTTTTAAAATGCAGGACACGGACGGATTTGGCACACGTACAGAAACGTACCCTGGGAGTGAAGATGAAAGGCTGCGGCATGGAAGCGTAAACCCGCGTCGCAGCTGTGGCATCCGCCTCGGCCTTGGGATCGGATTGAGCTGGAAGCTTTTGATGCTGAAGGTTTGATCCTGGTTTCAGATGAAAGCTGTTAGTGGAGAAACCAACCTGGCTGTTGCTTTCGCTGCTGATGCCTGGGTACCTGTTATGGGGATAGTCCCTGTGTGAGGGCCTGTAAGGTGCGTAAAGGGGGACATGGTGATGTCCAGGTCCACCTAGGAAATGGTGACCGAGGAGATTTGGGAAGCAGCCGTACTCCAGGCAGCAAGACCTCTACGGCACACTGGTCCCAGACACACAACCTGGCTGAAGAAGCCGCTGGCTGAACCACGTGTAGTAGAGTGGGGATGGACCACCTCTGCGACCGGGACTGGATGGTGGCTTACGCCCCACCGCTTTATGGTGTGACCTTCGGAGGCCATGCTAGTGTGGGAGCTGCTGGGTAAGTCAGGTCCTCTGGCTGCGGAGGGGCCACCAGTCACCCGCATGATGCTGAGAGCGATAAAGCAGCGCCAGCATTTCGCACTCGCCAGGCGCTGGCCGGGGATATTCACATTGGCTCTTTCTTACCTTCCAAGATCCTCCTTCCCTGCAGATGGGAAATGAAAATCCTTGGCATCGGCATGGAGCGGTGGAAGCAAGTCAAGTAATGTGGCTCAGCCAAAAAAAAAAAAGAGGAAGAAACCTCTCAAACCCCAGATCGGTACAGCAGGGCATCCGCGTGCGATGCAGATCAGTGCGGCTCTGTCTCCCCCGGCGCGGGTGTTGTACAGAGCAGCTAAGTGCACGTACATCTCTCTCTCTTGCTCAGTGAACAGCTCTTACAGGCTGTTGTAAAATGAGAGGGGCTGGAAATGCTTTCTCCGGTTGATCCAATCCCAGTGTCGGGCTTCTGTAAATCTCTCCTAACCGCTGGCAATGCTGCCAAACCCTGCTACAGCGCAGGGAGAGCGGGTTGCTCCCTGCTCCCCTCTCTGTGCCCAGCTGTTCCAGGGCAAATCCAAACTCATCTTGGCAGGTCAGTGAGAGCTTTTCGAACACTCAGCCTAGGAGTCATTTGTTAGTAACAAATGGGGGATTTGCCAGGACACGCTGCTCCATCTGGTCTGGCATCCTGTCCCCTACAAGCAGCCTTGACAGATCTGCCTGAGGAAGGCAGGGGAGCAAAAAAAAAAAAAAAAAAAAGGCAGTTTTCCCATGGAAGGAAAACTGCTTCCGCGCTCTGTTTGAACCGGGTTTCCTGGGCTGGAACACCTTCGTGGCATGCCCTCGCCTCCGCACCTGTCAGCTCAAGGTCTGCAGCTAATGGAGAAGCTGAAGTGATGGTTGATGTATACATTTTTTATTACTGTTTTGCATTTCATTTCTGAACAGCAGTGAGGCTGAGCTGCATCCAGACAGGACTTCGGTGCACTTGTCTCGCTGAGTGGTTTTTCTTTTTCTCCTTTTGCTCCTGTGGTTAATGAGAGAAACAATCTTTTTATACTCTTGCTATAAAATTCCCCCATATCTTCATCACAGTGAAATCTCTCCGCAGACTCCATACAACAGAGCCAGCCCTGCATGGAGACAGCCGGCTTCTCCGAGCTGTCAACCTGGCATGATGCAAGCGGTTTTTCTACTGCTCACCCTTTAGATGCAGACGAATCTCAAGGGCTGTGTCTCCCACAGCAGGATGGTGCGCACTCTCCAAATCCCTTGTGTTTGGACTGAACTTTGTGGGGAAGAGATGGGGATGTATCCGTAGCTGGGAGAGCTGCTTCGGTAGGAGGCATGGCCACCCTTCTGGTGGTCATCACCTTGTTGAGTTGGCCAAGCTGTTTTGTTTGAGGTGCTGGTGTGCCATCCACAAACAGCTGGGTTTTGGTGGGGGTACCCACATCCCCGGTCAGCTGAATCCAGGAATGCTTTGGGCTGAAAATCGGTCCCATGAGTGTCCCAGCACAAAGCAGGCAGTGAGCAGGCAAGCTTGGGAGGGCAGGGCCCCTGACCGCCTCTCTGTCGACACCCCACGCTTTAGATCAGCTTAAGCCAAGTGTAAAACCACACCTTTTAGGTGGCGAAACGCAGGTCGGTGCTAAAGGGGGCTGCAAAGGGCTAGGGAGCACACAGGGAAGCGGCTCGGTGAGCAGATCCGAAAAGGGAGCAAGCTCTGGCAGAGGCACGACGAGAAGAGGCTCAGCGAGGGGCTCACTGATTAAGACCCAAACCTGCAATTGTTTGGTTTTTTCTTTTTTTCATTAAATGTTCTTGAACTGGTTTAGTCTGAGCTGCTACAGCCTAGATATAACCCATCTCTTAAGTAATGAATTCTCTGCTCCTGACCGCCGAGCTCTTTTCACACCCGCAGCAGTCGGCTTGACTCTGTTTGGTGTGTGTGTCTGTGTTTTGCAGTATCCGGATCTGAGCCAGGAGTCCGGGTCTCCATTTGTCTTTATCTGCACTAATCCCCAGGAGATGGTTGTGAAGTTTCCCATCAAAGGAAAACCCAAAATCTGTAAGTAGTAAAGTTTCCACAGATGCCCCCCCTTGGCCTTTCGTGCCTGCTCTCATCACCACCTCTGCTTGCCTTTGCCATATGAGTTCGCAACCTTTGCCCTGTGCTCTTTGATCTGTAGGTGTTTGTTTAATGACTCGAATACATCTGTAATATTTTTTTTGTCTTCGGTTCCCCTTTCCCCAGATGTTCCTTCCTTCCAAATACATGCCTCTTCCTGCC
Source organism: Fregata magnificens (assembly GCA_013389945.1). Classification (NCBI taxonomy): domain Eukaryota; kingdom Metazoa; phylum Chordata; class Aves; order Suliformes; family Fregatidae; genus Fregata; species Fregata magnificens. Next base: position 260,251 of record WAAD01007712.1, read on the forward strand.
TTTGCAAACACTCAGGAGTCAAAGAGCGCTGGTGTCTGCAGCTGATCTGCTTCTGGCATCAGCCTGGGTCAGGATGCGAGCTGGTGCATCAGTGCTCAGGCAGCTCTGCGCTCAGCTCAGGAGCTCCTTGCCTGCGGTTCAAAATTGCCCTCTTGCCCATGAGGATGGTGAGGGCTTGAAGCAGCAAGAGCTGTGGGACCAGATGGATGTTCTCCATCCACAGGCCAGCAGGATGGGATGTCCTGGCAGAGCTTGCAGGGAAGCGCCGCAGCATCTGTCCGCACTCCACTTGCCAGCGTCGTTAGTCCCTTTTATGAGCCACCAGCCCCTCCGCAGGCTGCCAGTTATTCCTGCCCGCTGCTGTAAAAAGGATGGAGGAGGGATGCAGCAGCTGGGGAGCCTGCAGTCAGCTCCATCCTTATTAGCAGCCTCCCTACCACACAGCCTGGGGAAGGCACCGTACTCGCTTTCAGGGGATGTGAAAAATTAATTTGACGGGCTAGAAGCAGCATAAGCAGAAATAGTCTTGGCTGTTTGTTTAGCAGAGCTGACAACTGGGTTTTCTTTCTTGTTTGCAGCGTGGTTCTCCAGGAGTAGTTATCTAGCGGCGCGGGAGGGGCAGGATTTCTCAGGACTGGTTAATAAGGACTTTTGAAGCACAGCGTAGGGTTATTTCTGTTGTTTTTGAGGTTTTTTTCCCCCCCCTCTCCGCTCAGAGAAGCACTGTTCTCCCACGGCTTCGGTCTCTCCCTGGGCGTTGGGGGTATTCCTGCCCTGCTGGGGTATTGAGCAGGGCAAAACGATTTGGTTTCTTCCCTGCCTTTCGTAGCAACATCTGGGAGGTGCATTCAGGCGATGGCGACAAACGATCCTTGGTGAGCTGCAGTGCTCGGATCTTGCTAGCGGCACCGTCCTCCCCCAGGGACGGGTCTTTCCCAGCGCACCAGGCTGCGCTGAGTTATTTAGGATGCAGACGTCTTTGCTGCGGTGGAACAGCCTCCTTGCTGTTGCCTGCTGGAGCAGCCGCTGCATCCCTTTTTTTTTTTTTTTTCTTCCTGGTTTAACCTCTCCTTGCTCTCGTACAGGCTCTGTCATGCCCCTTCACTGCCACATCTGCCTCCATCCAGCTGCGGTTAGGAGGAAAGCTGCCGGCGGCAGCTGAGGGGGAAGCTGCCATGGGGTGTGAGCACAGGGCGGCCGGCTTCTGCGCGTCTGCCTCACCGGGTGCAGGCACTGCCAGTCCCCTCCCCATCTGTCACATCGTCTCCTTTGTGTTGTGACACTTTCCTGCTTGGAGAAGGATCAGTCTAACAGCCTGGAAGGAAGCCGGCTGTGCTGGAGGCTGCCTGTGCTGCCTGCTCCCGCTGCTGGCCCTGCCTTTCCTGCCCTCCATCCCGACAGGAGCTGTCACGAGAGCAGCGGCGGGGGAGACTGTGGAGTTGCACGTTCCCCTCCCGGAGGGGACATCGTCCGTCTGGGTGATGTTTGTGACAGCCTAGGGAAGGAGTGGGGAAGGCTTTGACCTTTCATTGCGGTAAGGTGCTGTTTTAATAGGAGCTGGCATCACGTCCGAGGCAGTCAAAAGCTTAATTCTCCAAGCTGGAAGCAGAGCAGGGGGAAAGGTGCTGGCTCACGTCCCCAGCTGAGCTCTCTGGCTGCCCTGGTCTCCTTGAAGCCTGGCTCAAGCCATGACAAAATGCCAGTTTGTCTTGTTGGGAAGCCAAGCCGGAGCGTTTTTCCTTGCCAGATAACAGCACGGACCTCGCCGCGATGACATCCGAATGCTTCTCTATTGCAAATTAGTCGTTTCTAGCAGCCTGGGGATGGGGAAAAAAAAAACCTAACATAGCTCGATTTTTGCTGCCAGGGTTATTGTTTGTGTGGAAGGGATGGGCACTGTGTTTGCATCGTGTTTGGGAGCGCAGCTGTCCCCAAACATGTCCCCGCTTAGTTTCAGCGCATGAGGACAAAGCTCAGTGGCAGTTCTCATGGGAGATTTCCTTGAATCTGGGCAAAGCTTCCCTGAAGTCTCCCTTGAGCATTGCTCAGAAACATCCCTTCAACAGCCGACGGCTGGAAGAACGCAGAGGAGCAGGCGAAGGGACACGTTGCAGTGCCAGACAAGAGTCCTTAAATCATTGAGGGGAAAGAGAAGGGGACCCTGGGGCCGTTGCCTTATTCTTAGCCTTTTCCTAAAGGTTACCCACGTGCCAGCTGGTAGAGCCGAGGAGCCTCCCGATTGCTTTTGGGGTCCGGGAGGAGCAGGCAGGTGTGTTAAACGTGAAGCTTACAGCCTCGGAGGTGACACAGCGTTGGTGGTGGCGGACCAGAGCATGGAGCGAGTGTGAACTCACCACCTTTCTCCTGCTAAAAACCCCACGGCTTAGTGACACAGTGGTCCGACATGCCGCTTCCAGACAGTCTGGCCATGCTGGCTCAGTCTTGTTGGGTGCCCATCACTGTTTCCAGCCATTGCAAGGAGGGGGCTTCTTCCCCATCCTTAGGTGGGGAAAGGCTTCTCCCACATAGGGCGACAGAGGGGATGGTTGGTCTCCCAGACCTTGTAGGAGAGCATCTTCCAAACTCTGTGGCTCAGGCCGAGAACACTGAAAACAGACGCTTCAAGTAATGCCCTATTTTGCCCTTTCACGTGGCCTCAGTTATAATTTTCTCATTTGTGATGGTGGAAGAGTTTTGCAGATGTCCTTTTGTGTCCCATGGGCTGCAGGTTGGCAACTGCTGCACTGAGACATCGGCAGCATCTGGTTCCTGCTTCCAATTTCGACCTGACCGTAGCTGCGTTTCAGTTGACGGATCTACGGCACAGTGACTTGCAAACCCTTGCTCACATTTTTTTTGCATGTGTTATGGGTTTGGTGCATTGAACTTTCCTCTCAAGCTCAGACAGGAGCAAGGCTGGGCCAAAACTCAAGCTGAAGGAGGAGGACCAGTTTCAGGGAGGCTGGGTTGTCCTGGTGGGACATCCTGAGCGAAACAGTTTTGTAACCTCCCTCTCCTGGGAAAAGTGTTGTTTGACTCTTCGTTGACCTGAAATTGAGAAGTTTTCTGAGTTTGAAGAGAAGGTGGTGGTCTCTGGCTGGTTTGGAGCCGTTTTCTCTGGATAAGCGCCTGCTTCTCGCAGCGCATGGGCATTTACCGGCAGTTTTTGGAGCAGTGGCCAGAGCGGGACCGGTTTGGAGCCTGGTGGATCTGGTCCCCACCAGGGATGAGATCTGCTGTGTGCTGTAGCTGGGCTGGAGCAACACAGCTCTCCCAGGGACTGCATGGGCTGTGTTTCACCCATGGGGTGACACCAGGCTTGATTCCCTGGAGGGGCGATGCCGCAGGACCCGGATGAGGGGCCTGCCAGCTCCGGCTCCATCCACTTCACTGGGATATCACTGGGACGGGCTCTGTCTGTCCGTCTCCTTGGGATCAAGCTCTGATCCCTTTGCTTCCCCTCCTGACGGTGTGACCGCGGTGGCTGCCCATGTCCCTCCCAAGGGATGCAGGGGATGTTCCCCAGGGATCGGGGCTGCCCTCCCCAACTCACCGCAGGCTCTGCAGTTTTTCCTGCTGGCTTCTGCAACGCAGTGGAGCCTCATCCCTGCTCCCAGCTACAGACAGAGACAGGATGAGGCTGGCATTTGGAAGATGGGAAGGTGCAGGGGAGCTGGAGCAGGGAGGCGAGTTCCCAGGGAGATGTGGCATTAGAGGAGGTGACTGGCGCTGGCTGACGGCAAAGCCTCTCCGGGAGGTTGGCTCTTTGCCGTGCTGCCTCAGTTAAGGTCACCTTCCCTTTCTTCCTCTCCCTTTTGGAGGAGGGAGCTTTGCCTGGGAGAGCGGGAGCATCCTTGCTTTTTTATGGGCAGGTAGAGGGGGACAGGGATGCTCCTCCGAGGCAGTGCATCGCCCTCCTGGCTTGCTCACCATGCCTGGCTTTTGGCTTCTTCTGCAGGAGTTGCCCAGATCCCATGTTCTGATGTCCTGCTCCTCTCCCAGGTGGGAAAGCGGAGCTGGCAGCAAAGCCACCGAGGGCTGTGAAGGACAAGGGGAGGCAGCATTTGCTCCGGGTCCCACTGGAGCAGCCGACTGCAGGCACCTGGGCTACCCGAGGTGCTGCCCGGTGGCAAGGGCAGCACATCCCTCCCAGCTGGTGGCCTTGGAGGCCACCAACCTGGTGCTCGGCAGCACAGAGTGGTTGGTCCCCATCACATTGTGTGCCCCGTTGCATCATTGTCCCCATGCTGAGGGTTTATTGTCCCCAAGCCCGGCTTTCTGCCACACCGTGGGGAAACCTGTCCCTGACATGATGCTTGACGGCCCCCCATCTCCTTCGAACGTGTCGACACAGATCCTGCGGGCAAGCGAAGGGATCGGTTTCCCCACCGGTAGCGGCGGGCGAGTGCTGGATGTTAATTTACTCTTCTCCTCACTGAATTTCCCCCTCTCCGGCATCTCTTTGCCACGTCGGACATGCTTGCCCCTGGCTCCCCGGTGTCGTGCCTGTGGAGGGAAGCCACGGCGGCTGGAAACGCCTGGCTCCTCAAGCACGATAATTGAATGTGACAGGAACTCACTAACTAGGAGACCTTGCTGCCTCCAGCTGATTTGCATTGCAAATAGCATTTAAAAATAAAGAGTGATGAGGGTTTGTTGTGTTGTTTTTTTTTTTTTAATCTCCTCTTTACAGGGAAGCTGGATGCAAAGATCCATCAGGGAGCAAAGAAGGGGTTAATGAAGCAGAAAGCGATGGGGTGAGCCGCGGGGGAGCAGCGCCACTTTCCCACGCAGCACCCAACTGCCACGGAAGGGTGCCAGGATGGTCCTTGACTCTGGAAAGCAGGTGCAAGACGGATCCGAGAGCGCTTTTAGGTATTGCTTTATCCGTTGTATTCCAAAAGCATTAAAAGAGATGGGTTTTCACCGAGCTCTCGCCCAACAGCCCTGTGCTTCCCGGGAAGTCACACGCTGCGGACAAGGGTGGGTGGGAGATGGAGCTTGATGGGATGGGATTCAACCAAGCGCTGGCATCTCCTGTGAGTGCCGGATCCCAGGAGAGCGGCCAGCTCAGCTCCATCCGTCTCGGCAGGCAGGAGGTAGTTCCATCCTGGCTTTGGCAACGTGTCCCGTCCCAAAACGTGCCTCAAGGTCTTTTGGCTGGCTGGGGTCAGACCCGTCGTGGCGCCGGCCTCGCAGGAGAAGGGCAGGAGACTGGGGACGAGGGGGATGGCTCCCGGCAGCCGGAGAGCCCAAGCCCTGTTGAGCTCAGGGATGTGGGGGACTCGGGGTGAGAGGTGGGCTCTGTTCCTGCTCGGAGGCTTTCCGCTCGCGGGAACGTGCCTTTACAGCTCTTGGCGTTGCCGGAAGTGCCCAGCCTTACATCTCGCTCTCCTGATTTGTATCAAAGCAGCAGCCACCCCGCAAAAGCTGACCCCCCGCTCCAGCAGCTGTGTGCATGAGTTAAAAACCCACTCTGCCATATGGATAAGATTAATTTCTCCTTTTTCTTTAATCCTTCATATTCAGCATCTCCCCGCATTGCCGTGTCTGTGCTCATTATGCGCTGGTGTTCACTGGGCTGTGAGCCTTTCATGCCACATTGCTCCAGGCTCTGCCTTGCCGTGGTCAAAGTGCTCCTCGTTCCCTGGAGCCCACCCTGCTCTGGAGGGCACCGAGCAACCCCCGAGCACTGCCGGCATCCCTCCTCCTCCCTGGGGACGTGGCGGGGAGCAGAACAGGGCTGCAGGCTCAGCTGCTTGGCGCAGTCAGTCATTGCAGGTTGTTGTCCCAGCCCTCCGCCTCGGTTCCTGTCGCTGCCCCATCAGAGAGGAGGAGGAGGAGGAGGAGGGTGTGAAGCCTTCGTGCCAGCTGCCTGCCCGCCCTGAAACTCGGCAGCTGGACGCTGCAGCGCTGGTGTTTGCCTTGGGAGTCGTCTTCTGGCTCCCCTTTTATGGGATCTCCGGGACACTGGAGATGGTGGATCTGGATTCAACGCCCACCCGCGTCATTCCTCGTCTGGAAAACCCTCGCGGGTGTTTCAGCTCTGAGTTGCCCGGGCTTGGCACGGAGGTTATGGTATGGGAGCTGCTGTTTGGTGTGGCAGAGGGAGATGGCCTTCCTCCTCTGGCTGCGTCCCCCCCATCCACCAGCCTGTCCCTCGTGTCCCACCAGTATGGTCCCAATCAGCTGTGCTGGGACTCCTGATGACTCCCCTGCACACGTTTCTCCTCTTGTATCATGGAGGTCCTCCTCTCTTGGGTGGATGTGCCTCGAGAGCGAGGGGAGATGTCGGTGGTGCCCGTAGGAGCGGAGCTGGTGGAGGGACGGGGTGCTTGGGGTGACATCCCGGGGTCCTGGTGCCATGGGGAGGAGGAGGCAGGAGAGGACTTGGCCTTGGTGGCTGGGTGGGAGAGGCAGGACGTTGAGGGTGCTTTGCCCGCTGCCTGCAGCTCCCTGGCACATCTCTCCTAGAGGTGGAGGGGGTCGACCCTCAAGCAGCCAGCCCGAAGGCAGCGCTTGTGGGACCAAGGTGGGGGAGATGCTCTTCCAGGCAGAAGACGGGCGCATGGAGAAGGAGCATCCGGTTACGTGGCGGACAACGTCTTTCACAAAACATCCCTCATGTTGCCCTGCCCTGCGCCTCACCGGCATGGCCTAGGATGAGCGGGCTGCTCGGGACACCGAGCGCCCGGGGTGGTGCAGCACCCAGGGAGGATGTGCTCAGCACCCAGGGGTTGCACCCAGGCTGGGCTCCGCGTGCCGCAGCCCCGGGGTTTCCAGCTCCTGCTCCTTATCCCAGGAGCGCAGCACTGCCGGACAAGGCCGTGACAGAGTGGGATCTTGTACCATCCCCGTGGGACAAGGAGACCGCGGGGCTCGTGTCCTGCCCGTCACACCTAATGCCCATCAAAATCCCCGTCTCAGGGCACTGCTTCCCAGGACGGGTCGCCCACCCCGTACCTAAGCCAGGCTTTTAATATGAGCCCGCGATTTGGCTCCGTATTAAACCAGATCCGTCTCCTGCGTCCGCCTCCATGGGAGCGGCAGCTGCTCTTTGTCACCTCCCTGTCCTTTAGATCTCTTACAGCTCACATCTGCACGTCACCTGAAGGTGTCATCCCCAAGGATTTCACGTTCTCCACCGGTCGTCGGTAAAATCCATTGAGTCCCGCGGGGCTGGCGACTCCGCTGCTGGGGCTCCGGCCGGGCCGGGCAGGCCGGATCACGGGCGCCGCTCGTGGTCGCGGCGAAACGCACCATCGGAGGGATGCTGAGATCGTTTCCAATGAAACCGCGTTGCCCGGCAGTGGTTTTATTTTCCTCCTGTATTAATTACATCATTTATGGTTTTGCCGGGAAGCGAGCAGGCTGATGCACCGACCCACCCCTGGTTTGTTCTGCGTTCCCGGCAGAAGCTGGTTTTCCCACTCTTGGGAGCATCATTCCTGGTCTGGGATGTGCTGAAAATCAACACCAACTACCCAGAATACCTTTTACCCAATCCTTTAAAAAATTTCAGTAAAAACCGACCTGAGTTTGTTAATATAGGTTGTCGTGGGGCCCACCAGCGTTGGGTTTGTGCTGTGCGAGGACAGTTTCTCCTCTTCATCGTGATAATGAGAAATTTCTCCTCTTCATCTCCTTCAGGCTAAATGAACGCTCCTCCAGCCCCTCTTTTCCTACTGCTTTACACCTCTTCTGGCTCCTCTCCCACCTGCCCCAGCCCCAAAAGCCAGAGAAACAGGGTGACGGCACCCAAACCCCAGCCCTTCACGGCGTCCCAGCTCCTTCGCCAGGGGGTTGGGTCTTGCGTTGTCCTCGTTTGGGGGTAAAAAGCCTCGGAAGGAATCGGTGTCTCCCTCGGCGTCCTCCTGAAACCATGCTGGAGGAGGAGACCCGCCATCCCCAGGGACGGTGGCACCTCTCCAGGCTGGGATGCCCCACGCCGGAGCCCGGGTGGGTGGATGGAGGTGGTGGTCCCCGCTCCATCGCCTTCGCTGCGGGACCGCGTCCCGGCTCCGAGCTCGGCGCTGCCGGGTTGACGGCTTGGGTCGTGCGCCCCGTCTTCCACCAGCACAGCTTGCCGCGCCGGTTCGCCTTGCTCAGGGCCAGCCGCTCCTGCGCTGGGCTGATTTTGGGGTGTCCTGGGGCCAGGGCTGGGACACCCCCCGCTGAGCTGAGCCGAAATTTCCTCACCAGCCGGCACGGGGACGGCACCGGGGCTTTGGGGTCGGGAGCGGAGGGTTTGGGGGACCCTCCCGGGGACGAGGAGGGCCGGGGATCCGTCTGCTGTCGGGAAGGAAGATGCTCCCTCCGTCCAGCACCGGGGGCCCATCCGGGG